>JACSVZ010000038.1:3749135-3776767 GCA_014706295.1 Lycocorax pyrrhopterus obiensis
CCCGGGAAGGGAGCGGGACATTCCCATCCCCACGGATCAGGGCTGGGAGCAGCGCTGGGACCACGGACATGGAAATACTGGGAGCGACTGGGACCACACTGGGGGTGAATGATCCCCCCCAGCACCTTTCCAGGCCGCCCTGCGATCTGAGAAACGCTCGCTCGGCCTCGGCCTTGGCCAAGAGCCCCCGGGCTCAGCTGCTCTGAGCTCAGCCGCTGCCGGCTCCCGCAGCCCGCCCAGGACCGCCCTGCCCGTGCCGGGGCTGGGCTGGAATTCTCTGCTGCTGCTGCTGGGCCGCTCGGGGGGTCTGGCCGAGCAGGAAAGGTGACCCTGAGCCAGGAGCTTTCCTTGGCCACAGCAAAACCTCGGCACAGAAGGACCTTGCCAGCGCTGTGCCCTGGGCCAGGAGGGATTGTGCTACCAGAGCTTTCCCTCAATTTCTTCTACCAGGCAGCTTCAGGACATGAAAAGTGGAGAAGCCAGAGCTGACTCTCAGCTTTCCGCAGTCCGCCAGAAGAATCCTGTGTGGGAAGCACCCTGGGAACAGGGTTTATATCCCAGGGGAGGGGAATTCAGAGCCCTTTCCTCCCCTGTGGGCCGAGGCTCTGGCCCTTGCCCTTTGCAATGGCCCTGCAGCTGCCAAAGGGGCCTTTTTGGCTCAGCTGGGATCAGTCCTGCTGCAAGCCTGTCCTCGAGCTGCTTTGGCTGCAGCTGTGCCCAGGGAATGCTCATTCCTTGCAGGCTCAGGTGCTGCGGGTATGCAGGTGGAACTACTGCAGGAAGGAACAGCTCTGCTGGGGGGGAGTTCTCTTTCTCTTGGTGTTTTTTTTTATGTTTAATGAACGTTCCCAGTCAGCTCTGGGCAGAGCTCTGTAGCTGTATCTGACACTTGTCTGTGGCATTGCGGCTCAGGAGGTGGCCAAGGGGCCCTTCCCCGAGGTGTCGGCAGAGGAATCGCCATCAGCCCAGGCCGGGGGGCTCAGCCGCCGGTCAGTTGCGTTGCCCGGACGCGGCTCCGGCCGCTGCTCTCGGAGCGTGTCCAGGGACGGAACGCCAGGGCTGCCGCCGCTGTGTCCCAGAGCCGGGAACGCCGGGGCTGGCCCGGCCCCGGCCCGGCCCCGGCAGCTCTGCCGGCTGCCGGCGGGGACACAAAGGGAGGGCAGCTCCGAGCTGCGGCCGCTCCGCTGCGGCCGCACGAACGCAGCGCCCGCAGAGCTGCAGGGCAAGGTGCTGGCCCTGGCTCGGGGCTGGGCCGGGGCCAGCGGCAGAAAATCAACTTGCAGCTTGGGCCCCGCAGCAGGGAGGAGCAGCAATGGCCGGCTGAGAGAGACTCTCGCCCAGGGCCTGCGGGGACGGGCCCCAGGGAAGGGCTTCCCGCTGGCCGAGGGCAGGCTGAGCTGGGATGTGGGCAAGGAATGGTTCCCTAGCAGGGCGCTCAGGCCCTGGCACAGGCTGGCCCGAGAAGCTGCAGCCGCCCCCGGATCCCTGCAAGTGTCCCAGGCCGGGTGGGACATTGGGGCTTCGTGCCCGGGAGGGCTGGCATGGGCTGGGCTGGGGCTGCTGAGGGCGGGATGGGCTCTGGCTGAGACAGCTGAAGGCTGGGCATGATGAGGCTGTGGGGGACCCCGTTCCTGAGTGGGTTCTGGGCTATGCCACATTCCTGAAGGGATTTCAGGGTCTGTCCCGTTCCTGAGGCAGTTTTGGGGTACCCCCAGTGCTTAGGGAGGGGTTCTGAGAGGGGGGGCTCTGGTACTTGGAAGGGGGGCCTATTGGCAGGGAGCCGGGGAGCCCATTTTGGGAAGGATGCTGCTGTTTCTGCCAATGTTTTGAGGTTCTTCATGGCCTGTGGGGCCCTGGCTCTCATTTTGGGACTTGAGGTGAGCCCATGGGCACAGCAAGGCCTGAGGAGAGGTTCCAAGCTCCCATTTTGCATGGAGGGATTGAGTGGGTGCCTCCAATAAAGTCAATGCCAGCCCCAATGTGTCGATGCCAGCCCCAAATGGCTCGATCCGTCAGCCCCAAGCGCCGCCCGTGGGGAGTCAGGAGGCACAGAAGGGGAATTGGTGTCCAGGAGGGGTGAGATGGGATGGGATGGGATGGGATGGGATGGGATGGGATGGGATGGGATGGGATGGGATGGGATGGGATGGGGTGGGATGGGGTGGGATGGGGTGGGATAGGATGGGATGGCATCGTGGGGCTGGGATGAAATTTGGGAGGGATGGGGTGGTTTGGGCACTTGGAGTGGGGCACTGCAGGGAGGGAAAGCAGGAGGTGCTTTTGGGGAGGCTCCTGCTGCTTTTTGACAATTGTGGGGCCTCTAAGTGGCTTGTGGGAGGTTGCAGTGAATTTGGGGAAGGTGCCGTAAACCCCCCGCAATTTGGGGGGCTGAGGTGAAGTCCCCACATTTTGGGAGGGTGAGGGGAGCCCAACTGGGAGGGGATCCTGCTGCTTTGCACCCCTTCAGTGGGGTGAGGAGCGGCTTGTGAGGGAAGGAAGGAAGAAAGAAAAAAGGCTCAAAAAATGAAAAAAAAAGGAAAGGAAGAAGAAAGCAACAGGAAACAAAAGAAAAAAGAAAAAAAAAGAAAAAAATTACAAAATTGAGAAAGAAAATTAGAAAGCAAAAAGTTAAAAAATCAAAGAAAGAAAAAAAACAGAAAGCAACAAGAAAAGGATGAAGAAAAGTACCATAGAAGAAGGAAAAAAGCAAGCAACAGGAAAAAGGAAAAAGAAAAGAAAAGAAGAAAGAAAGTAAAAAGTTTAAAAAATGAAAGAAAAGAAAGAAAGGAAAAAAGAAAGGAAGGAAATGAAAAGACAGAAATCAATGGGAAAATGAAAAAAGTGAAGAAAAGGAAAAGAAGAAAGAAAAACTCATTAACATGGAACCAATGAGAAATATGAAAAAAAGAAAGAAAGCAACAAGAAACAATTACAAGGAAAAAAAAGAAAGAAAAAACATTAAAAAATTAAGAAAGAAAGCAAAAAGATAAAAAATGAAAGAAAGAAAAGAAGAAAGGGAGAAAGACTAAGACTCATGAAACCAACAAGAAAATAAATTTTTAAAAAGACGAAAAAAGAAGAAAGAAAGAAAGAAGGAAGAAAAAAAAAGAACAGAAAGAAAGACACAAGAAAGAATAAACGAAAAAAGAAAGAAAACAAAAAAAGAAAGAAACAAGAAAGACAGAAAGCAACAAAAACCAAAAAATTAAGAAAAAGAAAGAAAAAAGGTAAAAAAAAATGAAGAAAGAAAAAAGAAGGAAAGAAAACTAAAAGAAATCAACAAGAAAATGAAAAAAGTGAAGAAAAAGAAAAGAGGAAAGAAAGCGTCAATAACATGAAACCAACAAGAAAAATGAAAGAAAGGAAAAGGAAACAATAAAAAAGAAGAAAAAAAGAAAGGAAAAACATTAAAAAATGAAGAAAGAAAGCAAGGAAGCTAAAAGAAATCTACAAGAAAGTGAAAAAAGAAAAGTAAAAGAAGAAAGAAAGAGAGAAAGGCTCAATAACGTGAAACCAAGAAGAAAAAATGATAGAAAGAAAGAAGAAAGAAAGAAGCAAGGAAGAAAGAAAAAAGGACAGAAAGAACGACACGAGGAAAAAAATAAAAAAGAAAAGAACAAAAATAAAAGAAGGAAAGAAGAAACAAAAAAAAGAAGAAAAAATAAAAAAGGAAAGAAAACTAAATAATAACAACAAGAAAATGAAAAAAGTGAAGAAAAAGAAAAGAAGGAAAGAAAGAATAAGTAACATGAAACAAAAAAAAATTACAAAAAAGAGGAAAGAAAGAATCAAGAAAGAAAGAAAAAAAGAAGAAAAAAGCCACAAGAAAAAAATGTAAAAAAAAAAGAAGTCAAAAAGCAACAAAAAAACCAGGAAAAAAAAGAAAAAAGATAAAGAAGAAAGAAAACTAAAAGAAATCAACAAGAAAATGAAAAAAGCAAAGAAAAATAAAAGATAAAAGAATGAAAGACTCAATAATGTGAAACTAAGAAGAGAAATGAAAAAAAAGAAAGAAGAAAGTAAAAAGAAACGATAAAAAATAAAAAAAGAGAAAAAATTTTTAAAAATGAAGAAAGAAAGAAACAAAGAAAGAAAAAAGCTAAAAGATCTTAAAAATGAAAGAAAGGAAGAAAAAAAGAAAGACTAAATAACATGAAACCAACAAGAAAATAAATGTAAAAATAGACAAAAAAAAAGAAGAAAGAAACGAGGAAGAAAGGAAAAAAAGAGGAGAAAGAAAGACACAAGACAGAAGAAAACAAAATAAGAAAGAAAGCAAAAAGGAAAGAAAGAAAGAAGAAAGAAAGCAACCAAAAAGAAAAAAAAGAAAAGGAAAGCAAAAAGAGAAAAAAGGAACAAAGGAAGAAAGCAACAAGAAACAGAAAAAGGAAAAAAGAAAAGAAGAAACAATGAAAGAAAGTAAAAACACCGAAAGCAACAAGAAAAGGAAGAAGAAAATAAGAAAGAAACAAAGACTAAATAACATGAAACCAACAAGAATATAACAGAAAGAGTAAAAGAAAAAAAAAGAAGAAACAAGGAAGAAAGAAAAAAAAGAAGAAAAGGAAAGACACGAGAAAAAAAGTAAAAAAAAAAAGAGAGCAAAAAAAGAAAGAAGACCGAAAGTAACAAAAAAAGAAAAAAAAAGAAAAAGAAAGAAAAAAGGTCAAAAATGAAGAAAGGAAAAAGAAGGAAAGAAAACTAAAAGAAATCAACAAGAAAATGAACAAAGTGAAGAAGAAGAAAAAGAAAAGAAGAAAGAAAGAAAGACTAAGTAACATGAAACAAAAAAAAATTAAAAAAAAGGAAAGAAAGATTCAAGGAAGAAAGAAAAAAGAAAGACTCAAGAAAAAATGAAAAAAGAAAGAAGCAACAAAAATAAGAGTAAAATGAAAAAAGATAATGAAGAAAGAAAGAAAGCTAAAAGAAATCAATAAAAAAATGAAAAAAGTGAAAAAAAATAAAAGATAAATGAGAGAAAGACTCAATAACGTGAAACCAGAAGAAAAATGGGGGGGGGGGGGGGGAAGAAAGAAAGAAGAAAGAAAAAAGAAACAATAAAAAACTAAAAAAAAAGAAAAAACATTAAAAAATGAAGAAAGGAAGCAAAAAGATGAAAACAGAAAGAAAACAAAAGAAAGAAAGAAGGCAGAAAGCAATAAGAAAAGGAGAAAGAAAAGAAGAAAAGCAGAATAAAAGAAAATAAGAAAGAAAGACAAGAAACAGAAAAAGAAAATAAAGGCAAAAAGGTGAAAGAAAGACTAAAAGAAAGAAAATCAAAGACAGAAACCAACAAAGAAAATTAAAAAAGAGAAGAAAAAAGAAAAGGAGAAACAAAGAAAGCAAGTAACAAGAAACAGAAAAGAAAGCAACAAGATATAAAAATGAAAGCAAGAAAGGAGGAAAGAAAGAAAGGAAGAAAGGAGTGAAATGAAAAGACAGAAATGACCAAGACAATGAAAAAAGAGAGAAGAGAAGAGAAGACTCAATAATGTTAAAACAACAAGAAAAATGAAAAAAAAGAAAGTAAGAAAGAAGAAAGCAACAAGAAACAAAAAAGGGGAAAAACATTTAAAAAATGAAGAAAGAAAGAAAGAAACCAGAAAGCAACAAGAAAAGGCAAAAAAAGAAATGTAGAATAGAAATAAGAAAGAAAGAAAGAAAGAGAGAAAGAAAGAGAAAGAAAGAAACAGAAACGGAAGAAAGAAAAAAAATAAAGCAAAGAGATAAAAACAGGAAGGAAGGAAGGAAGGAAAGAAGGAAGGACTGAAAACAATGTAAGTCCTGAATGAAACAAAAAAAAGGTAAATAACTGAGTTCTCTTTTAAAAAATATCAATTACGTCTGAATCCAAAGTTGCAGAAGATTTTTCACGGCACATTTGGGTTTTGTTTTTATCTTTCATACTTTTTCTGCTTCTTTTCTTTTTTCTTTTTTTTTTTAACAGATAACACCTCCTAGGAAAGGAATGCACAGCAAAATGAGCCCCATTTCTGACAGGCAATGAAAGTGTCGGCTCCTCGTCTGTTTCCTTTTGTCTGGATCCCTCATCTCTGCGGCCCGGGGGGAACACCAGTGCTGGGAGACAGCAGCGGGCTCAGGAGCATCCCGCTCTGGCAGCTGCTGAGGAGGTGGCACATGTCCTGCTCTCCTGCTCCCCTGCAAAGCACAGAATCCATGGGCAAGTTGAGGCACAGCTCTGGGCACACCCAGCATGGCCTGGGCACGGGAACGGGGGGCAAAGCGGGCGGGATCCTTCTCCAGCTGACTGGTGGTTTCTGGTTTCTCTCCCCAGAGTGCCAGGATGTCATTAAGAGGTGCTTGTCCATGCAGCCCTTGGACAGGCCGTCCTTGGAAGAGCTCTGCAGTGACCCTTGGCTGCAGAGTGTTCATCTGCCCTAGAGGATGGGAGAGATCCACGGGCACAGTCTGATCCAGGGGCCTGGCAGGTAACTGTTAAGAGGGGGCAAGGGAAGCAAGACCCCAACTCAATATGAGTGATAAGCAAGCTTCTACTTTATTAGTCTCGGATAGCTCTTTTTATACTAGGTACAGCGAGATTATTTTTAGCTAGTTTCTTTTTCTCATAACACACAGCTGTTCTTTGTTTCTTCTGGCTACAGGCCAGGGACTTACTGCACACTCTCAAGGTCGAGCCATTCTCCCACAGGTAACAGTCCCACACATCTCTTGGCAATCAGTGGCAAAGCAAACCAGACTTTTTTGTGCTGCCTGTAGCTCTGAGCAGGGATCATCAGAAGGGAACATGCAGCTCTTGGGCTGCAGCTGAGCTGGAGATGAGCTGCTCTGGCAAGCACTGGTGGCCACCATCCCCCTTGGTTTTGCTTGTCTGGTTCATTGATGGCTGGGGCCCTGGGCAGAACCCTGACAGCCTGGTCTGGCCCCAGGGAAGGAGAAGGAGCCCCTGGAGAAGCTGTACCAGGTGGGGCTGCTGCTGGAGACACCAAGGACAACCTCAAGGATGACAACCTGTTCCTCGAGCTGGCCAGCGGCAGCTGAAGATGATGGACTTGGATTCTGGCACCTTCTTCAAAGACACGCTGCATGCCCAATGTGCAGGTGAGTCCAGAGCCAGGGGGATGCTCCCAGATCTGGGCATGGCACGGCCTGGCCGGGCACCAAAGGTTCCCCCTGTGATAAATAGATGCTATAATATTGGCTTTCTGCAAATGTTAAAATAAGTGATGTTAAAAGTAGCCTTTTAAACAGTAGTTTTGTCACAAGTAGATGCTATATGTAAAATAGCTTTATTACAAAACAGATGCTATATAAGGTAGTTTTGTTGTGAAGATGTGGTTTTTTTAATACTTCTTCATTCAACCAAAAACTTAGAAATAGCTATGCTTATGAACTATTTGGGCTCCTGCTACCAACTATCAGCAACAGATAAGATATCCCCACAGCGATCTGCTCATTCCGGGAACTACCAAGCCGGGCGAACCGAGCTGGGAGAACTGCATTCCATTTTGAACTTTTCCTGAAAAAGGTTTGAATATGCGACGCCAGAAGGCTTATCCCCACAGCGATCTGCTGATTCCGGGAACTACCGACAAAACGGGAAAACTGCATTCCATTTTGAACTGTTCCTGGAAAGGGTTTTAAATATGTATAATTGTTTATGAATATGTATAATTGTTTATGAATATGGAATACTCCAGGTGTATGTAAAGGGTGTCTCCAAGATACCAGGTGTGCTCTTGGCAGAGTGCCAAAAGCACCCAGCGCTGTGACTTTTTGCTTTATTATCCTTGTCCCTTATTGTCCTTTATTAAACTTTTCAATCCTAACAGGAGAGTGAACCTCGTTTTTCACAATTGGGGACTTCGTCCGGGATTAACACCTCGCCTCCGAGACCCTGGGAGACTCCGAGCGGGGGAGGCGCGCCCCGCCGAGTTCGGCGGCCCGCTCCGTTTCTTCTGGTGTGAATCGGCGGTTGCAGGTTGACAGCCCGTGGACAAGAAAGGGACAAATAAAGCAAAAAAAAAAAGGGAAAAAGAGGCTCCCTAAGAAACCGCGGCAAGTAGCCCCACAATTCTCGTGCACGAAGATCCGGACAAGAAAAGGGATTGTAAGTATTTCCGGGGGGGCGGATACGGGGGTGACTGGTGTGTGAATGAGACGCGGGCTGGTTACCCCAGACCTGCGAAGTGAGTGCGGAGTCTCTGAGAGCTGCGGTTCCGACTTTTCGCGAGAAAGGCGGCCAGCGAGGAGACAAAGCGAAAGATAAAAGGAGTGAAAGATTCCCCCGGGGTAACTGGGACTGGGTCCCAAGGAAGGGGGTGGGACCCCAGGAAAAAGGGAGCAAAGGGGTTTCCTGGCACAATCCACTAGGAAACAGGGGACGAAAGTGAGGATCCCCGATCCCAGAAAAGTTGCCAGATTGAGGGTTGGAACACACAGAGGCTAGAAAAATTACTCTAGGCGGGAAGTGTGGGATACTATACCCAAGAGAATCTGGGGTTGGCCAACAACATTTGGAATTTTACCATTTTATTTGAAAATAATACCCGTGGGTGAATACTAACAAGTGATTTTAAAAATCAAGATACCTTATCATTGTGTTTTCTTGTTGTGAGTGAGAATGAATGAGACATATTAAAGAAATAAAAGTGAGTGAGTAAGAGTGAATGGAAATATATGTAATATAGATTGCTAGTTTAAAATCTGACTTTAATATCTGGAGGGAGGTGGATTACATTATATTAGTATATGATAAAAAGAAAAAGGTTTTCTGTGCTGTGAGGGGAGGAGGTGTTTCAGTTGCCAGAGGGGCAGGTTAGAGCAAAAATGGGGGAACAGGTACCAGTTTGAGATACTTAGTAAATAATGGGACAAAGAACCAGTAAGTTGAGTTCAAGGGAAAAAAGGAGTGAAAAGGTGCCAGCAGATATACCCCAAGAAAGTCCTCTGGGAGTTAAGTTAGCTAACTTCCCTGTACAAAGGAAAAGGATAAAATAAAGATGATTTGGTATTGTATGATAGAATAGACAAAAAAAGAAATAAGACCCGATCAGGTCTACTGGCCTAGGTACGGGTCTTCTGAAGCTTGGATTTGTCAAACTTTAAATGCATTTGTGAATTCAAAGGAACTGTGCGATTTGGAAAAAAAGGAATATGCCTCTTGTTGGACAGGAGATATAGAACTACCAAGATTAAAAGTTTTTAAGATATCAGAAACCCCAGAGACAAAACGAGCAAAAGAAAAAGAAAGAAAAGGGCTGGGACCCCCTAGAAGCATTGACATCCCCGTATAACACCACACTGGTTGTGGCCCCCCGTGCCTGAAAGTACCGATGGGAGGGGCCCAAGGGGGAACGGGATTTGTAAATGTTCCTTTGACTTCTTCAGAAGTCAAGAATTTTTTTAAAAAAGGAAACTATAGTTTACAGAATCAGAAGTAAAGTATCTTGGTCACTTAATAAGTAAGGGTAACCGAACACTTAAATCCTGAAAAGATTGCAGGGATTTTATCCCTTCCCCCTCCTTCTTTAAAGAAGTAAGTTTAAAAAACCTGCTTGGATTGTTGAGATATTGCAGATTATAGATCGAAGGGTATTCGTAGACAGTAAAATTTCTATATAAAAATTAACAGAGGGGGACAATATGAAGTGGACCAGAGAAAATGACAATAAATTGGAAGAATTGAAGTTAAAATTAGCCTCAGTACCAGCTTTAAGCTTACCCTCACTAGAAAAACCCTTTCATCTGTATGTGAATGTGGAAAGTGGAGTAGCTCAATAGAGTTTTGGCCCAGGAATGAGCAAGAGTGAAAAGGCCAGTGGCTTATTTGTCTAAATTGCTGGATCCAGTGAACCATGGCTGGCCAATATGTATTCAAGCTATAGCAGCTACGGCTATTCTGGTAGAAGAGAGCCGTAAACTTACTTTTGGCAGTAAACTAATTGTGTGTACACCTCATGCAGTCCGAAATGTGCTAAATCAAAAAGCGGAAAAATGGTTAACAGATTCTAAGATGCTAAAATATGAAACAATTCTGATAGATAGTGATGACTTGACACTAGAAGTAAATAAAAAGTTGAACCCAGGTCAATTTTTATATGGGGAACTAAAGAGTGACTTACTCCTGTGTGTAGCTGCTGAAATATGGTTGTGTAAAATGTTGTAGTAGAAAGAGTGAGCATGCAAGTAAATAAAGTAAAAAGAAAGGAAGAGGAAGAAGGAAGAGAGGAGAAAGAAAAAGAATTGAGATGTTTTTCAGCACCTTCCCCCATCTTGCCCGAAATTTTGACAGCTGACCCAGGGCCAGCTGCAGTCGCCGGTATCCTCCGCTTTCGGAGCGGCAGGAGCAAGCGCAGCGGTGCAGGGCTGGGGGCACGGGCTGGGGGCCTGTGGGGAGGTGCGGAGCCGAGCTGGAGCTGTGGGACAGCTGCGAGCCCAGCACTGGGCAGTCCCTGACCTTGCCACCCCCCCGGGGGGGGGGGGGGGTAAGGGCGGCTGTGGCCTCCCGGCCTCCCTGAGGCTGCAGGACACCCCGATCACCTGGGGTGCTGCTGGCCATGCCGGCTCGGAGCGCTGGAAGGGGCGGGAGGGCTGCGTTTGGACAAAGCGAGGAAAACATCTAGAGAGTGCAAGTTGTACATGGAAGGACTAGGATTATCTGTTAAGAGTTTTGTTTGAGTTACAAGAATGAGTTTGTGAAAGAATGAGCACCCCAGGCAGTAGTGGGGGTGGGGGCTGGAGGAGGAGCAGAATGGGCCCCTGAGTGGACTGGTTGGAAGGATGCAGCAAATGTATGTAAGAAAAGATAAAGGAAAGGCAAAGGCAGAGAGACGCTGAAAACAGGAATGCCTGTAGAAACAACTGAATCTTCAGGGAAAAAAAAAAAAAAATCCAGCAATTAATAAGAATAAATGGTTAAAAGGTCAGGAGCTCCCATTGTACCGGAGACGCTCCACACAAGAGCCCTTAATAGCCTTTGAGGTAGGCCTAGGTCGAGAGGAGGTGCGAAAGCTCTTAATTCACTTTAAGTTTTGTCCCTCAGGGACACAGTTTTGTCAACGAGATCTTTGGTTATTCAAGGGGCGAGTAAAGAAAATAAAGTATGCTCCTTATTATTAAATTCAGCCATTATTAGTAGATGTGAAGAATAAGTTTAAAATGCATAAATTTCTGTTTGTTCTTAATTGCAATTGTAATTTACTATAAAGAAATTTGATGGCTAAAGTGAGAATGTACATTAATATTGTGAAGAACTACAAAAGCTAACAGTGTGGTATCTGCCTGAGAGGTTGTGCTGAAATAAACCCAAAAGTGTGGGCAGCCTCAAGAAAAATGGCATAATAGATAATGAAAATAAGTCAATAATATTAGTATAATTGGCAATTCTCTATTTAAAGTAACCACTAAAATGTTATTGTGAAGAACCCTCAAAACTTGATTTGTATAAAAGATGCACCAAATTTTATAATTAACTGTTTCAGAGTTGAGGCCTCCTGCCTGGGTAACTCTGAGTGGTTGAGGTTTGTTTTTGAGCAGAGTTTTGCTCGAGTGCTTCTAAGTTTGTTTGTTTTGTTTTGTTTGGTTAGTTGGTTGGTTGGGTTTTTTTTTTTTGTGGCCTTCAGGCAGCCAGACGGGTTGCCTTAGAGAAGGGACAATTTGACTGCTATGGAGAAGAGATTTGGAACTGCTGAGGGGAAGGTGTGGACAAAGTGTGTCTCTCAGTCCTCTCTGCATAGTTTGTTGTCATAGAAAGCCAAAATAGGCAGGTTAAAATCCTGGAGCCAATTCTGTAAAGTATACTGTTAGTTTGCAAGCAGCTTTTGCAAAAAGTGTTGTTCTCCCATGCTTTAAAAAATTTGGCAACCACTTTTGGAGAACACGGCAGCCTGTTGCTAATTTTTGTAAGTTACCAGATCCAGTGGCTGGAGGCTATTCATTGTCTCAGAATGTAGCCAGAGGCTGCCGCATTATCTGCAAAGTTGTGCAGCCAGGGCTCTGAGAGTAAATGAGGCCCGAAGGCTGACAATAAGAAAATAAGATTTATTGACTCAAAGAGCATCTAAGTAAATGACCAGTGTAGTTATTGTATTGTGAATCTTATTTATTAGAACAAAAAAATTTAAAATTGAAAAACGAGGGGGTTTGACTCAGCCTCCTTGAGGGGGTTGAGGAGAACCCATGACTGTGCAGCATTCAAGTGATAAATCTCCAGACCCGAGCTGGGGAAGATTGGCGGGGCACTCCCTGGCCTGAGGGAGGGAATGTGTTTGGTGGTGAGTCTTCAAAAGTAGTAGTAGTAGTAGAAGAGTAAAAATTTAAAAGATGCACTGAGTAAAACATTGCCTCTCAAACAGCAGAGCTGTGGGTGCTTGTGAAGTCCTGCAAGCTGTATTGAGGCAAGATAGTGATTATTTTTTGCTGGTTCTAAATATGCATATAGAGTAATACATGCATTAAAAAAAAAAAAAACAAAAAAAAAAAACAACAAACAAACAAAGACAACACTGGAAAATTTGAGGTTGAGAGGGATAATCCCTCAAACCATACCTTTAGACTTTAAAATCCATAATATCCATCCAGAGGAATGGGTACTAGTAAAAACATAGAAAGAGCAATCTTTAACTCCACAATGGGAGGGTCCTTTTCAGGTGCTACTGATGACTGAGGCAACGATCCAAACCAGGGAAAGAGAGTAGATCCACGCCAGAAGAATAAAAGGACCAGTGAAAGAACCGAAAAAAAAATGGACTATAACATCTAAGCCGGGTGATATCAAATTAACTCTTAAACGAGGACTGGGTGGTATTGAATAATCCAGCTGCAAAAAGTCTTCATGTTTTAATAGACTGTATCCTAATCTCGAGATATCACAGCCTCTATCATGCTGGCTGGGTTAAATGTAAATACATAAATTGTAAAATTAGTACTGCAAATCACACAAACAGCACTCCCATTGTATGGGGTGTTAAATAACAGATTTATTCCCTAAGATTATAACTTTGCCTTATAGATGGGAATTACTAGTGCCTGTTAAGTGGGAGGTGCCTGAGGAACGGTGAAAAAAATTAACAATTGATTTGCCTGGAAAGAGCAAAAGAGGTAACAAGGAAATAGAGGGCAAGACCGGATTGGCAACTATAACTCGTCACCAAGAAGATCATATACACCTGCTGTGGGTAGCAACCCCATAGGCATGGGAGGTGGGGGTACAAGCCATACCGGACCTCTATTACTCCTCCTTCTTGTTTTTTTCTCATCTTTCGGGATACCAGCAAAATCATGTCATAAGTGCTACCGAAAACTTTACATGGAAAGAAACCGAGGTTCCTTTTTTATTACGCACACCCACGTTAACAGTCACTGTTATAACCCTTCCAAACTAAGTACCTGTACACAGAACAGGAAAAATACTGGATTGCAAAAAACTTAAGAAAAATGAATGTCCAAAAGGAGAAAGATGGGTTTGTTTCACATTTGCCTTTAAAGGTAAGGTCCAAGATTTAGTAAAAGAACAAGTAGTAAATGGAAAGGCTAAGGTAACACAGCAATCTAATTCTGTGTTAACTCCATGCCAAGATTTATATACAAAACTTAAACAGCAATTAAAAGAAGAAATTGATATCTCGAGATTTGAAAAAAAAAAAAATGTTTGTGGAATTGGGGGAAAGAATAAGTAAGGAACTAAATGTAACCAACTGTTGGGTCTGTGGAGGGGCCTTAATGTCAGAGGAATGGCCATGGAAAGGCAGTAGCTTAGGCCCGGTTGAACTCCTTAAATGGAACCGGACAAATATAAGAGGGGAAAGCCGACCAGGAGGGTGGATTCTAAGTTCAGCAGTAATAAGAGAAAAATGTCTCTGGCGCACTAGAAAGAATTTTCTTAGTGAAGTAAGAAATACTCCCTGCAAGAGGTATAAAACTAGTAATGGAACTTCTACATGGTGGATCCAAAAAAAAAAACCAACTCTGTATTGGACCCAGAGAAAAACAGGAGGGAAAAATTGCAAGTATAATAATGAAACCAAACTTTTTTAATGCAATGACACAGACAAGAATCCTTATTTTGGGATCCCAGAGATATCAAAATTTTGGAAGAATATAAATGAACAGAAAAAGGATTATTGGAAAGCACCAGATGGCTTATTTTGGATATGTGGGAAAAGAGCATACCCAAAACTTCCCCCCCAATGGAAAGGGAGTTGTACTCTGGGGATCATACAGCCAGGATTTTTCCTTTTACTGGGATCAGATGGAGATCAATTAAGAGTACCTGTTTATGAGGACTTAAAAAAGAATAAAAGGGAATTGATTGGAGGATATCAAAAGTGGGGAGATGAAGAATGGCCCCCTGAACGCATACTGGAAACATATGGGCCAGCCACCTGGGCACAAGATGGGAGTTGGGGATATCGAACCCCGATTTATATGCTGAATCGTATTATAAGACTCCAAGCAGTTGTGGAGATAATAACAAACAAGACTGCCCGAGCACTAGAATTGATATCAAGTCAACAAAGCCAAACCCGAGCTGCAGTGTATCAGAACAGGTTGGCTTTGGACTATTTATTAGCTGAGGAAGGGGGTGTTTGCGGAAAATTTAATACATCAGACTGTTGTTTAAAAATAGACGACAACGGGGATGCTGTCCTAGATATAGCCAAAGATATCAGAAAAATAGCCCATGTACCAGTCCAAAAATGGGAATCAATGTTAAAAGCTAGCTGGTGGGATAATGTATTGGGAATAGAATGGTGGAAGAAGCTAGGATACTTCCTTTTATGCGCTGCAGCTGGTTTGACATTTCTTACTTGCTTGATCCCCTGTTTTATTCGACTAATCATCAGCGTAGTCCAAGGTATGCAAATAGTCACAATGCCTGTGAACCCCAAATTAGCTACATCTGGAACGGCACCAAAAATAATGGTGTTAAGGAAACAAAATAATATGGGAGATCCCTTTAAAGAAGCAAGATTGATTTGTGAAAAAAAATGAGCAAATAATGAAAGTCAGAAAACAAGAATTATTGCTCAAGCCAAATGATTTGTAAAAATAGAAGAGGGGGAATTGTGATAAATAGATGCTATAATATTGGCTTTCTGCAAATGTTAAAATAAGTGATGTTAAAAGTAGCCTTTTAAACAGTAGTTTTGTCACAAGTAAATGCTATATGTAAAATAGCTTTATTACAAAACAGATGCTATATAAGGTAGTTTTGTTGTGAAGATGTGGTTTTTTTAATACTTCTTCATTCAACCAAAAACTTAGAAATAGCTATGCTTATGAACTATTTGGGCTCCTGCTACCAACTATCAGCAACAGATAAGATATCCCCACAGCGATCTGCTCATTCCGGGAACTACCGACAAAACGGGAAAACTGCGTTCCATTTTGAACTGTTCCTGGAAAGGGTTTTAAATATGTATAATTGTTTATGAATATGTATAATTGTTTATGAATATGGAATACTCCAGGTGTATGTAAAGGGTGTCTCCAAGATACCAGGTGTGCTCTTGGCAGAGTGCCAAAAGCACCCAGCGCTGTGACTTTTTGCTTTATTATCCTTGTCCCTTATTGTCCTTTATTAAACTTTTCAATCCTAACAGGAGAGTGAACCTCGTTTTTCACAATATCTTGAGCTGATGTCATATGGTATGGAATATCCCTTTTGCTAATTTGGGTCAGGTGGCCTAGTTGTGTCCCCTCCCAGGATCTTGCCCACTCCCAGCCCCTTGAAGGGGCAGGGGGGAATGCTGGAGAGCCCGCGCTGCTCAGCAACAGCCAAAACACTGGTGTTTTCTCAACACCTTTCCAGCCCCCAATGCAAAGCACAGCAGTGGGAGGGCTGCTATGGGAAAATGAATTCCAGCTCAGCCAGACCCAATACACCTCCCAAGACCCCCAAAGTCTCCAGCCCATTTCCAGGAAGGTCTAGAAGAATGAACTGCACATGAAAAACTGTCGCTGCCCTGGGAGATGGGTCAGCCCCGGGGGTGTTCGTCCCTGCACCGGAGGCTGCAGTCCCGCAGGGCAGGCACAGAGAGATATCACTTCCCGGCGGCCGCTTGGAACGGGCTGCGCTCTGGCTCGGTCAGCAGGCACACCCGAAGCGAGGGGACCAGGTGGTCTCAGCCCTCAGGAATTCCGGAGGCAAAAGAGGCAAGGGAGAGGACCAGTCCGTATAAATCTTCCGAGGTTTACTGTCCCGAAAGCCGGTGGGGGTGAACGGGGTGAACTGGCCGAACTGGTCGAACTGGTCACCGAAATCAGGGGGCACTGAGGTTTTGAACCAGGGTGCCCCGAACAAACAACCAATAGGAAACAAGCATGGAGGAGGACCCCAGGGACACAGAACCAATGGCTAGGTTACAGAGGACGGAACTTACAGAACAAACCTATTAACAACCGAACTTAACAGAACTTTCTGGAGAAGTGGTGTGGGCTCAGAACCGGGTCTCGTCCACGGACTGGTCTCGCTCTCTGAGTCGTCTGCCCATTGGGCAGGCACGCTGTGACAGACAGCGGGCGGACCTCGAGTGGTCCGAGGCACCCCAACATAAAACTAATTTGCATAGAAAGCAAGAAACGCAGCTCCAGGGCGGGGAAATTTTTCTATAAAAAGGTATCCCCACAAAGGCCAGAGGGCACCCTGGACATCTTATCAGCTGGATCGACTCTGGAGCCAGGACTGGTGATCCTTCCTTCCTTCCTTCCTTCCTTCCTTCCTTCCTTCCTTCCTTCCTTCCTTCCTTCCTTCCTTCTCCTTATTTCCTCTTTTCCTTTCTCTCTCCCTTTCTTTTGTCTCTCTCTCTTTCTCTCTTCCCTTTGACTCTACCCCTTATTCAAAATCTACCACCGTGTGTTTATACTAGAAGATATGGACTAAATTGGTGTTATAACAATTTCCATGCCATGTATACAATTTACCATCCTGGTTTTGGCTGGGATTGAGTTAATTTCTTCCCAGTGGCTGATATGGGGCTGTGTTAGGGTTTATGCTGAACACAGAGTTGATAATACAGGGATGTTTTTGTTATTGCTGGGTAGGGCTTACATATTGCTAAGGCCTTTTCTGCTCCTCATACGGCCACACTAGGGAGGGGGCTGGGGGTGCATGGGAGGTTGAGAGGAGACACAGCCAAACCAGATGACCCCAAGTGAGCAAAGGGATATTCCAGACAATGTGACATCATGCTTAGTATATAAAGTGAGGGGAAGAAGGAGGAAGGGGTGTCAGGAAAATTAATCCACAAACACCAGAGGTTTATGTCCAAAAAGGAGACAGAGGAGTCCTGCTACTTTATTCAAATAAAGGGAGAGGTCATGGGCATTTCTCATGGGGTCTCTCAAATTGTTAGAGGATGCAGCCTCCTTTTTATCCTAATTTCCCGGCCGCATTTCCCTCTCTCTTTCCCCATTGGCTGAGGTACTTGAGAGGTACAGACTTCCCGAATCACCTAATACAGACCTCCTTCTAATGTATACTCCCCTCTTTTCTTTTTCCTTGAGTCTCTGTTCTTTTTCTCTAAATCCAGGGATTTAGCACAGCCTTGGGTGAGTAACAGTTTGTCGATCAGTGGAATTCCTATGGAATTTATGGTTCCTCCCATTGTTTCTTTCATCTCTCAGTATCTGGCTTTATTTATCAGCAGACCCACAGTTTGTAAAGACAAATCCCTCTCATTCCTTTCAATCCCTCCTCTTTTATTTTCTCAATAATTGTCTTTACAAACTTTAGTTATCATTGACTTAATTTTCTGTTCCTGGGTCTTTTTTGGTTTTGCAATTATTTGCAGTGACATCATTTTCTGTCCTTTTGTAGCCATTTCTGGATCTTTAGGCATAGCTACTACCTGCATCCCCTTGGTCACATGCTGAATAAGTTGCACTAAGCAAGGGATCATGCATGGTAAAAAGATTAGAGTTGCTACAGCACATAAGAGGAAAAAAGCATTCATTTAACCCATAGTTGTCGCTGTTTTCCCCACGGACGAGTAGAGAAACGACACGAAGTCCAGGCAAGGATCAATGAAAGAAGAGATTTTAATGAATTTTCGGAAGACTTTTATATGTTAGTTCGCAAAGAGTATTAAGTGGCATAAGGTAATTGGCTTTTGCCCTCCACCCCCTAAGGGGATTGGTCAAGTTCTAAGACACACAGCTCTGAGTATGTTTTCCAGTTAGAACCATAACAATTCTACCAAAACAATCCGCACCTGCAAGAAGTTTACAAAATGGTAACATTGTTTTGTCTTGCTTGCATGGGAAAGAAAGAATTCTCACAAAATGCTGCAGAGAGCTGAAGAAATTCTCTGGCAGAGTTTTTCAGCATCCATAATTCCCCCTTTTTTTTTTTTTTTATTAAAATCAGAAGGGCTGCGTTTGTAATCCTCCCTGCGGGATCCCTTGCAGCAAGGAGAACAAACACAGCATGGCGGGTCTGTTCGGTACAGTTAATACCAAACAAGATTTAAATTGGATACTGAAGTAAAACAGGCAGGGAATCTCCCCAGTGGTGCCTTAGAAGATACATCTAACAAATCCAATTCTACAACAGTTGTTAATTCTACACAGCCTTAAGGGCTCTAACATTCTGATGCTATTAGAAAGAAACTTAAGATTCAGTCTCTGCTTGTAGAAGGACCAGGCTAATGGTCGTCATCTTGGTCTTCATCAGAAGGATCATTTGGTTGATGATTGTCTGCATTCTGGTCACCATTCGGAGGTTGCCTGTTCTGCCTTTGGTGCCGCAGGTCGGGGCGGACGCATCTTGCAGGCAGCCATCACACCCCAGTATCTGTGGAAACGCAAGCATACCCACGACCCCAAGCAATAAGCTCGCACGGACCCTCCCACGTGTTAGTGAGCAGGTTCCGTACCCAAACTTTCGCTCGAGGCAACTGCTTCTCGCCTGAAGACTGCAATGAGAGAAAGTGATTCAAAATGACAGGATTGTTTGAATTTGGTGGCACTGTAAGATGATTAATTGTATATAGAGCTTTTTCCAATCGACTCTGTGGGGTTTCTCCATGCATTCCTCCTTTTTGCTTCTCTAAAACACGCTTCAAGGTGCCATGAGCACGTTCAACAATGGCTTGGCCAGTAGGAGAATGCGGAATACCCAAAGTGCGGTCCACACCCCATAGGTGCAAGAACTGCCGTGTCTTCTGTGAAATATAGCAGGACCATTATCAGTTTTCACAGAGGACGGCACGCCCAGGACTGCAAAAGCCAATTTCCAATGGGCAATGACATCACGTCCTTTCTCTCCAGTATGAGCCGTCGCCCACATAGCTGAGGAGAAAGTGTCAATAGACACATGCACATACTTGAACTGGCCAAATTCAGGGATGTGCGTTACATCCGTTTGCCAAATTTGCAAGGCTCTTTAGGCCTCTGGGGTTTACCCCCGATGGCAGAGGCGCACCGAGTCCGTGGCAGTCAGCACAAGTGCTGACAATGTCACGAGCCTCAGTTGGCGTTAAGTGAACTGCTTCTGCAGGGTATGTGCACTTTGATGAAAAAAATTGTGTGATGCCTTAGCTTGTGCGATTTTTGTCAGGCTGAGGCGCTACCCATGCAGGATTAGCTAGCATGTCAGCCCTGGCAATTACCTTCTGTTATGAAGCCTGGTAAATTGGTGTGACTTCGAATATGTAAGATGTAATATGGATGAACTCGAGCTTGAATTGCACACCACAAGGCTTTTAACAGTGAAAACAGAGTCGCATTGTTGACTTCCTTTAGAAGTGAACAATCTAGGCGTTGAGTTATGTCTGCTACATAAGCAGAATCAGTGACCAAATTCAAAGGCAACCTGAGAGAACTGTCGAAAAGCCATGGCAACAGCCTTCAATTCAACCAGCTGGGCTGAGCCTGACTCATGGCCTTCCAGCACTTGCCACCCAGATTCCTCCTTCCAGGTAACAATGGCTTTCCCTGTTCTCCCCAGAACCGTCAGTGAAGACGGTGGGTCCTTGCACTGGCACCCGACTATTTTTTGGGCCGCAAAGTGAGGCTAGTCGATTTTGCCAGCTGCAGTAATTCATGACTGGGCAGGTGATAAGCAATCTGCCCGAAAAATTCTGCAGCGCACTTTGCAAAGGAGCACTATTGGTAAGGCTCCACTCAAAGTATTCTTGCTGTATTGGAACAATAATTGTTGCAGGAATCCGCTGCCATCAGCTGCAAACACTGTTGACGGCATTTGATTACCAGGCAAGCGATCAACTCAAACACTGTGGGTGCCGTCTTTTTTGGCTGATGAGGCAAAAAGACCCATTCCAGGATATGCAGAGGATCGGGCCATTGTTCATTCCACTGGCCAATGATACCTGTAGGATGAAGATCTGGAGTGGTAATAAATACAGTGATATCAATGGAGGGGTCCACTCGATAAACCTGACCAGCAGAGACAGCCTGTTTGAACCTCCTCCAGCGCTCGTCACGCTTCAGGAGTCAATTTCCGAGGTGAATTCAACTCAGGGTCCCCTTTAAAATATTAAAAAGTGGGGAAAGTTGTGCCGTGGTTAGCCCTAAATAAGGACGCAACCAATTAATGGCACCCAGCAGTTTCTGAGCGTCATTCAAGGTCTTAATAGAATCTGAGAACTGCACCTCTTGATGGTGTACAGTTGATCCAAAATTTTGACTCCTAAGTATTTCCAAGGAGGATGCTTTGGAACCTTCTCCGGAGCACTGCAACACATAGGAATGCAGAGCATCGAGCAGCAGAGGCTGCATCTCTGCAGCTCGCCCCGGGTGGATGTGCCACCAGGATATCATCCATATAATGGTAGCAGTATGCCTCAGGGAACTGCTACCGACTCCGGACAAGGCCTGAGCGACATACCATTGGCAGATAGTCGGGCTGTTCTTCATGCCCTGAGGCAGACCTTCCATTGGTATCTCTGCACAGGTTCAGCATTGTTCACTGCAGGCACAGTAAAGGCAAATTTAGGTTTGTCATTAGGATGCAAAGAATTGTGAAAAAACAATCTTCAAATCAACGATCAGGATCTCCCACCAGTTGGAATCATGGTGGGGTGAGGGCATACCAGGCATGCAATGCCCCATGCTTTCCCATCACTGCATTAATTCTCCGGAGATCTTTGTAACAATCTCTCCATTTCCCTGATTTTTCTTAATCACGAAAACAGAGTGTTCCAGGGACTTAGTAGAAGGCTGCATGCGTCCCTGTTGTAATTGTTCTTCGGAACCAGCTGACGAAGGGCAAACCAACCTTCTGATTTTTGGTCAGGGGCCACATGAAGGATTCCAAGATCGGGTTTGATTCACGACGCCATCAGCAAAGGCAAGGCAGGAGACTGAGTTGCCCTTCAATTAACAGTGACCCCACACTCAAAAAATGTAGTCCCATCCAGTACCCAAGCCGCAAGACATGCCCGCAGCCCCAAAGGATAAGCGGAGCTGCAGTGATATAGGGCCGAACAGTGGCTGTTTGCCCCTCTGCGTTTTTTACACTACAGGTCGGGCACTTAAATAGCTACGTGTGGCTCCCCTAACCCCGCGATGGCCGACCCCGCAGGGGTGAAAGGCCATGTAGGAGGCCACACAGACAAGGAGATGACTGTCACATCAGCGCCCGTGTCGATCAAACCTTGGAGCTGGATCTGGGGCGGGTGAGCGTTTGGCAGGATAGGGGTACACATCATCTGTGGCTTGTTGTCTGGAGATGTCCGCAGTCCAGGAGATCTGTGGGAGTCCCGTAGGTCCAAAGCCACCATCCCCATGGCTGCGTTGTCCGTCCTGGAACACATGACTTAAAAAAGTACAAGTTGAGCAATGCAAGTCTTTTCAGGAATAGTAATAGGGGGAGAGGTGTGGAAACCATAGCACAAATCTGGCCCGTAAAATCAGCATCAATGACTCCCCGGGTGCACAAAGATTCCTTGGAGGGTGGCACTAGGCCGTCCCACAAGCAGTGCACTGAGTCCCTGGCCTAGGGGCCCAAATGCATCCAAGGGAACCCTATGAACACCACAGGAGTCTAAAACGACTGTGGCTGCTGTGTGCACGTCAATGTCTGCTGATCCCTGGGTGCTGGCCCTAAGCTGGCTGAGTAGGCCTGAGCTGGCACCAGGTTCTGGGGGAACCTTTGCATTGGGATGCAATTCCCCGTCTTGCACCCCTGTTCTGGTTTCCCGAGTTAACCAAAAGCCGGCCATTAACATGGTGTGTAGATCTACAATGGTCTGCACTATGACCTGGCCGTCCACACCTGTTACATTGAGAACTTCCTGCATTCCCTTATGCTTCTTATTAGTCTGCTTCTGTTATTCCCTACCTTAGACCGCTTTTGTTTGCCTGTACCATTGGTCGCAGGACTGCAGCCAAAGCAGATGTCTTATGGTCCCCAGGCTCTAAGTTAGAGCAGGCACTGAGCATGTCTGCTAATGTAGGGTTCCTAGGTAAAGCTGCTATAATCTTTTTGCAGTCGGCATTGGCATTGTCCCTCGCTAGCTGTCGGCAAAGCTCCTTCCTCAAGGTCTCATCGTCTACCTGTTTTTCCAATGCCAGATCCAGTTTCTGGACAAAGGAAAGAAAATCCTCTTTTTGGCCCTGAATGATTGTCGCATATCCCTTTTTAGGAGTCACTAGATGTATAGCTGCATATATGGCTGTCATACCGACCTTTTGGGCCTGTTCAAGGATCGGAATAGGCCAAGTGCCTTGAAAATCAGGATTAGAAAATTGATTGAGCCCCATAAGAGCATCTGCCCCAACTCCACAACAAGGATCATTTTGAGGCAACTGCATATTATGCAATGCAGTGTCGGCTGTTGCGGTAACTCAGCCCATTGGCAGGCCTGAAGGCATCCAGTGGGTTGACTTCCCCACTCACGACAGTGGTTCTGAGGGCGGCACCGAGGCCTGAGGGTTCCTCCCCCTGGGTGTCACCCTTAGAGGCATCTCCTCCCACTGTTCTAGCTAGTTCTTTGTTCCTCAGTTCTCAATTGGTTAAGTTCCTTTTGCATATTCATGTATCTCATTGCTTAGTTAATTATGTTCTAGAAAGTTCATCTCTGTTGTAAACCCCATTGGCTTGCCTATGTAAGTTCCTCCCCTTGTTATTCCCCATTGGTTCTCTGTCATTCCCCATCAATTCCCTATTGGTTCTTCCCTTGGATCCACCCCTGAGTCTCCCCAGTTTGAAAACTGCCCCCAGCCCTTCTCGGGGCTCGTCCTGTTGCTTCTTCCCCGCAGCAATAAAGCGGACACTGTTGCAATGAAGAGCCTTCTCTCCTCCTTTGCCTCCGTCGGTTGCTAGGCAACACCCAGACTGCAGCCTGCTCCTTAGAGAGCTGAGGGCAGAAGGTTCCCTAGAGAGCAGATTCCAACCGGCCTTGCACCAAGTGGTTCCCCCTGACTGGGACACCATAGCAAGTCGTCTGCCAGGCCTCCGGGCAGCCAGTGGTCAGCGCGACAGTCGGCAGCCATCTTTTTCCAGGTAACGTCAAAGAAGTCATATAGCACAGGTGGAAACAACACCTGAGCCAGATGCCAAATATCAAAGGGAGCAAGCAAGTCAGCATTTATTGCTCTAACAGCCTGCATAACTGCAGGAGAGCCAAGCCCATATTTCAGTACTTTGTCCTGCACGTCCTGGACCACTTTCCACGATATTACATCGTGTTTATCAACCTGCCCCGTATTTGGGACGGCTTTAAAGACAGGATAAACTTGAGCATCACTCTGTGGAGTTCCACTATCATTCTTATCTACTGATTGAGTGTCTCCCTGCGGAATTCCACTATTATTTTGATCTACCGATGCAATATCCTGAGGTTCTGTACCAACCGCCTGATCGCGCAGTACCTTTTTAGGCACCCCTACGTTCTCTCGCGAGTCCCGGTCCCCCTCTTTCAGAGCCCTCAGCTTAACATCCTCCCAAAAGCTTTTCGGGTGTTTCGGGCGCACGGTCACCTGACACGCTGGAAGCGTCCAAGGGCGATTCTGCCTCGCAGCTGTCAGACACCCGAGCGCTGTCCCGGGCTCCCGCCGTGGATCGGGTGTACCAGAAAATGCGGGCGATTCGGTCGGGTCCGAGACGGGCGGGAGGACGAACCAGGTGCTGCCGGGCGGCTCCTTCGGCTTGGTTGGCGCTGCCGAGGGCTCTGGGCCGCTTGTTTGGCGATACCGGAGTGGGCAGCCGCAACAGTAATTCCTGCAATAGTCCTTCCAACGCGTCCACGTGAGTCGAGAGAGATTGTACTTCCGTGTTTCGCTGTGGTGGCGCTGTGTGCGCCTGCGCCGCGCAGTACCCGTATATTGGTACATCCGCAGAATGGCACCCGAAGGGCTGCGCATGCGCAGAAAAGCACCCGGAGGTTGGCGCATGCGCGGGGAAGTACCCGGAAGTTGGCGCATGTGCCGGAAAGTACCCGGCAGTCTGCGCTTGCGGCGGGCACCCTGGCACGGCTGGCCCGTACACCGGCAAAACGGGGGCTGCGCCGATACGGGTGTTAAAGCGGCTGCAGCGGCAACCGCGAAGAAAACGGCGGAGCGGCTCCCGGCAAACTCCCGGTTGTCGGGTTGTTTGCAACAGTGGCGCTGTGGTGGGCACAGGTCCAGCCGCTCCGGCGGAGTACGGCCGCTCGTGTGCACGTGACGTGGAAGGAGGGGGGGGGCCCTGAAGGGGCACAGACTGCGATCGCTGCAGAGGCGGGGACCCTCATGCGCAGCAGTGCGGGGCACAGGGTGGCGGGGCAAAAAACCGGGTCCCCGTGCTGCCTCCGTGTTCTTCCTCGACCCCTGTGGCGTCCCAGTCCGAGAAACCCCTGGAGACGACAGCGGAGAGGGCTGTAGAGATCCGGCACCCACACTAGTCTGAGATCGTGTGCTCGGTAGAGGCTCAAGCCCCAGTAAATCTGCCTCCGAACTCCCCGCTCTGTCTGGGCGTCTTAATTTTCCGCAGTAGATTGTATAAAGACTAACAAATGCGGAGAAGAACTATGTCCTCCTCCTGTCCATACACAAGCTCCTGAGCTATCTTTTCATTTAGGGACTTCCAAGTCTCAAGATCAAATGCAGCATGTAAATCTGCCGGGAAGCCATGATCTACTGCCCAAGTAAAGAAGCGGATCAAGTCCTCCTCCGTTAGGTCACTGCCAGTAATAGATACAACCTTTTCCAGGCAGAAAGTACCACATGTCTGTCGAGGATGTTTGACCCATGTTTTTCAGGTTTTGTATAAAAACCTGGCTCCTGGACTAAAGTTCCGTCCCCGCTCCCCGGGGGAGGGGGGGGGGAGAAAGAAAAGCTTCGGTACCTTTTCTAGCTCGCATAGTCGTGCCTGCCGGGGTCACCAGATGTCGCTGTTTTCCCCACGGACGAGTAGAGAAACGACACGAAGTCCAGGCAAGGATCAATGAAAGAAGAGATTTTAATGAATTTTCGGAAGACTTTTATATGTTAGTTCGCAAAGAGTATTAAGTGGCATAAGATAATTGGCTTTTGCCCTCCACCCCTAAGGGGATTGGTCAAGTTCTAAGACACACAGCTCTGAGTATGTTTTCCAGTTAGAACCATAACAATTCTACCAAAAACAATCCGCACCTGCAAGAAGTTTACAAAACGGTAAACATTGTTTTGTCTTGCTTGCATGGGAAAGAAAGAATTCTCACAAAATGCTGCAGAGAGCTGAAGAAATTCTCTGGCAGAGTTTTTCAGCATCCATACATAGTCCACCAGGTAACCACGAAAACATGTCCCATTCCCATCCTTTCCACATTTGGACCAGTACATGTGTTAACTTTCTTATTCCCTTTGTTATTTGTTTTACCACTTTTCTATTGTCATCTATTTGCAAACAGCAGTTGAGTCATTTAATTTTCCACACACTCCCCCTTCTTCTGCTAATAGATAATCTAATACCGTCCAATGTTGAAATATCGCATTCCTCATCTGAGTGGATTGGTCAGCAAGGTCAAGAGCTGTAGCTGCTGGTTGGTTGTTATTTAAAAGACAGCTTGTAACCTAATTATCCGATTTAAATTATAAATGGGTTCTCTGGCACCTGATATTAATTCATTTGGATTCCAAGTGGCTGGTTCATAGTGTTGTATGATTCGCTCAGGTGGCCATTCATCTTTCCCCAATTTTGGGTGCTCCCTCCAGCCAGGGATGCATTAATTGTCTGCTTTTCTCTAACTGGATCATCATATACCTTGATTCCTAACTGATTTCCCTGAACTTGTGTAGCAAAAAGAACAACAGTCTAATATACCCTACATAACATACCCTGACCAGTTTGGAGGTAACCCGTGATGCCACCCATGGCCAATCTTCAGATCCTCCTGGCCCTCCGCAGACCTAATGTCTCGGTTTGAGACAAGTTTAGGGGAAATGCTCCGGAAGAACGTCTCCTCCACAGAAGGCAGGTTTCAGCACTCCCTCCCCCCCACTGATAGGAAAGGAATTTCCTTGGATGATAGTGAAAAAAACTATTTATTTAACAAGCAGAGTGCCGGCAGGCACAGAAAAAAAAGAGTAATGTTAGATAATAAACCTCCTCGCTGCGGAGAAAGCTGGTGGGTTTAGAGTTCCTTCTGTAGCTAGCTCAGCCCCTCCGAGGTCCAAGGCCAGGATGCGGTGTCCCTGCAGCCTCCCTGCCAGTCCACGGGGTCCGATGATCTGGTTCTCAGATCACAGCTAGGCTGAACAGTTCCAAAAGAAGACGAAGAAATTACGGAGGATTTTGTGTGCCGGTATAGGAAAATTTCTTGCCTGAGCTAACAGGCTAGCTAAAAGCAGGAAGGTGCTCCCTCGGCTCTGCAGCGGTGAGAACGCGGGGGAGTGTGTGTGAGTCCTTGAACGCAAACCGCACTGAAGAATTCGCCTGGCTTCTCTCCCCCATCTCCTGGACCCAGCTTAAAGCTATGGGACCCATTTCTGGGAGAAGCAGACGATAGGGAAATACAGTATTATCATAAAATCACCCCAAGACACCTAACAATTGCTAAGGTTAAAGGTTTTTGTTACTTCTTCTCTTAGGACTAAGAAATGATTCTTCTACTTCTGACCCATACCTAACTGACAATATAAAGGTAAGATTATTAAGAAAAACATTCTAATGGTGTTATCTAATCACCTAATTCTCACGTTTTCTTCTGCACCACCTGTGGCGAGTGAAGGCACAGAAACAGCTTAAAGAAAACAATGACAGCAAGTATTAGCCCCCCCAATGACTGGAGATCCGAAAGGAGGGATGCCCATACAGACTATTTCAGCAGACAGTCTGTGGGTAGGCACACAAGGCTTCCCCAATGTCAACGCACTGGCTACTGCTCCGATCCACTCATGTGGGAGTGTCAGAAGTGGCCTCCTGTCCTTCTCCTCCAGCTGAGATGTCCAAATCTCTGGGGCCTCAGAGACCTTGACCCGAGTGTGATGGGTTCAGCTGTCTTGATGGCTGTTTCTGTGGTCAGTAACACTTGGAAAGGTCCACGCCACTTCGCCACTAGTGGTGCTTCTTTCTACTCCTTAACTAGGACCCAGTCTCCTGATCTCCTGGTTGGATGTTATAAACAGCGAAGTCCAAAGGCAGGGTCTGTGCCAGCTGAGCTTCCTGTCGAAGAGATTTCACAAGAGACAGTATCCGGGCCACATATTGCTTTAAATATATATCACTT
>JACSVZ010000120.1:0-44042 GCA_014706295.1 Lycocorax pyrrhopterus obiensis
GCTGGGTGATGAACCGCAGCATTCCCTCTCCCAAATCTGGGCAGTAAGCCAACTTCGGGAGAGGAGTCAAAAAACTTGTAAAACCATCTTTCTACAGTGAGCGGAAGGATGGTACATGGATTTATCTTAGAATGCTCACTAAACATGATAAAACCGGGGACTTGCTAATCACAGCTATCACAGGCCCTAAAAGGGCGCTTGTGACCTTTTTGGTTGACACCGGGCACAAATTTCAGCACTAACTAAAGAGATGCCCTGAGGTGTGGGATAGTCCCAACCAAAAAACAATATTGTGTTCTAAATGCTTTGGGACAAAAAATCTATGAGTGTCGCTTTAGTCAAGCTCACTCTACCTGGAGATGAAAACCAACTTTCTATTAACATGGTAATTGGAGATATCCCAACCAATTTACTAGGAATGAATGCCCTTGTGGGGAGACAGTGGGAAGATTCGGAGGGTTTTCTGTGGTCGTTTGGCGCACCACGCTTTAACATCAGATTGCTACAAGCAGCACCCTCCCTGCCATTCAGCAAAGTAACCAATGTTAAGCAATACCCCTTCCTCTGGGTGCCAAAGAAGGTATCAAACCGGTTATTCAAGAGCTGCGAGAACAAGGGGTAATAATTAACACTCACTCTCCTTTTAATTCTCCAGTGTGGCCGGTGCGCAAGCCCAATGGCAAATGGAGACTGACAGTTGATTACCGCAGGCTGAACTCTAACACAGATCCTCTCACAGCAGCGGTTCCAAACCTAGCTGAGCTAATAACACTGATTCAAGAAAAAGCTCACCCCATCATGGCAGCAATAGATGTCAAAGATATGTTTTTCATGATACCTTTGCAGCCAGAGGATGCGGAACGTTTTGCTTTCACCTGGGAAGGGCAACAATACACTTTCACCAGACTCCCCCAAGGGTATAAGCATTCCCCTACACTGGCTCATCACGCTTTAGCCCAAGAGCTAGACAAAATACCTAAAGCTGATAATGTTGCAGTTTACCAATACATTGATGATATCCTGGTGGGAGGAGATGCAGTAGAAGAAGTGGGGGATACCCAACAGAAAATAATCTCCCATTTAGAAAGCCTCAATCTACAAATTCCCTCAGAAAAGATCCAAAAACCCTCACAAGAAGTGAAATTTCTGGGAATTTGGTGGAAAGGAGGTATGACTTGTATCCCACCAGACCCTAACCTCTTTAGATCAGATTAAAATGCCTGAATCCAAAAAAGAACTCCAACAGGCATTGGATTGTTAGTGTTCTGGAGAAAACACATCCCAGATTTTTCCATAATTGCCAGACCTCTTTACAACTGCTGAGAAAAGGGTAAAATGGGAATGGACTGCTTCTCAAGAAGAAGCATTGCAGTTGTTGATTTTTGAAGCAACAGCTCACCAAGCCCTGGGCCCTATTCACCCTACAGATCCTTTTCAGGTGGAATGGGGATTTGCCTCTTCAGGGTTGTCAGTACACATATGGCAGCGGGGTCCGAGGGCCCGACGAGACCCTGTTGGTTTTTATTCTCGTGGCTTCAAAGATGCTGAGAAAGGTACACTACCTGGGAAAAGGATTGTTTGTGGGTCAGTTTTAGCTTTCATAGAAGTGGAAAAGATCACGGACAGCAGCCAATTGTTTTGAGGGGTCCTTTTAAAGTCATTAAAGCAGTTTCTGCTGGGACTCCCCCTCCTGACGGGGTGCCCAGAGGGCCTCAGTGAGAAAGTGGTATGCTCAGATTGAACATTATTGTAATGTCTTTTCAGTTACTGAAGGTGCTGTTGAAAACCTAGCGATACAAGAAAGCTTGAATGATGGCCAAGACAAACCAGTTTCAGTCATTAAGGTAAGCCCCTCCTTTTTCCCCGAAGCAGTCAGGAAAACTCTGGTTTACAGATGCCTCTGCCAAGCGGAAGGGGAATAGGTATGGAAATACAAAGCTGTAGCTCTCCACACTTCCTCCGGTGAGCGCAATTATAACGGAAGGAGAGGGTAGTGCTCAAGTGGGGTGAGCTGATAGCTGTTTGGAGTGTTTTCCAACGTGAGGCACAGAATACTTTCTCTTGGTCTGTATTTACACTGACTCCTATGCTGTGTTTAAGGGGTGCACTGAGTGGCTTTCTTTTTGGCAGCAAAATGACTGGGAAGTTAATAAAATTCCAGTGTGGCAAAAGGAAAAGTGCAAAGAGATTCTAAACATTGCAAGCCAAGGGAATTTTGCCTGTGGGATGGGGTGGCTTCTCACCAAGCAGACGGGATCCAGGCGGGAGAGTGGAACAATAAAGCTGACGAGCTAGCGAGACTGTGTACTGTGAAAGAGGATCAAATTACAGAGGACTGGGAGCATTTGTTAGAATGGTTGCATGTAAAAGACAGCACACAGGAGCTAAAGATTTGTACAAAGAAGCTCTCGCCCCGTGTTGGCCTGTTACCCAGAGAAATGTGTAAAACCTGCATATCAGCCTGCGAACAATGTCGCAAACGGCTGGAAAGGCATCCTCTGGAAGATGATCCTCTGCATTTAAGAGAAGGGCAAAGGCCTGTGGGATGCGTGGCAAGTAGATTACATTGGTCCCTTCAAGAGGTCTAGGGGCAAACACTTTGTGTTAGTAGGAGTAGAGATTATATCTGGGCTGGTACAAGCCGAGGCCTTTAAAAGAGCTACAGGAGAAAATACTGTCAGAGCATTGCAAGATTGGTTTGGAGCTTTTCCAAAACCACAAGAAATTCAATCTGATAATGGGAGTCCACTTCACTGCAAAGTTGTGCAGGATTGGCAAAGGAAGAAGGTATTAAATGGACTTTCCACACCCCCTATTACCCTCAGGCTTAACGGGATCGTAGAAAGAACTAATGGGCCTTTTTAAAACGACTTATAAAACCACAAGAGGGAAAATTGGGACCTCCGATTGTGGGAAGCTGTTTAAAAGTATAAATGACAGATGGGGAGTTAACGGGTGCCCCCAAAATTATTGCCTTCTGCCCTAAGGCTCCAACAATAATTCCCTCACTACAGGGACCAAATGACCCTAAGAATCCAGCACACTATCCTGGGCAACCTGTCTTAGTGGACCTTCCTACAGTAGGGAAAGTTACCCCTGGCACTGAAAACCCCTGTAAATAAATATGCGTGGGTGGCTTCTGATGCTCTAGGAAAAGAGCATCGGATAAACACACGCTGGGATAATCCCATCATTTTAACTTTTCTGCCCTTCAGTGGCAGGCTTTGTTGTGTTTGTTTTTTCTCACAGGAGGAACTCCGAGGGACATGAAAACCAGATAAACCATGATGAAGTTAGTGATACTTTTCTGCATCCTACCACTACACTATGGCCAAAACCCGGACTGAGTGGCCCTGGTTCTGAAGCCACCCTCAGGTACACCAGTACTTTAGGACCATTATCCAGAGACCGTCGCCGAATATAGCGACCGTAGTACTGCACGACTCTGAGTATTCCGTTTCAAATGAATGGGGGGTGGGACCAAAACGATTGGACTAGAGTCCTGAATGGAAAAATTGGTGAAAAAATTGACGTAGGATGCAGAAAGGTAGAAGGACCTCTTCATGAGAAAGCCTCCTTCATTGCGATTGCTGGAAATCTCCTAGAACCAAATGCAACAAGCGGCCTGCACCCTAACATTACAGCGAAACTCTGCCCTACAACAGGATGGACATGTGATAAACAAACTCCTTTCTTACTGTGCTGCCGCCAGAGGTATGTCAGTAGCCACACCTCAGACCCCAGCACCAGCAACGTTGAAATCACAAAGCTTTGCGAAGACGAACTGACTGACTGTTGGTATAACTTCACTCTAACCAAACCAACCTACGTAACATGTAATTGGCAAAATAACTCAGCAGATCAGTCAGAATTTAGAGGTTTAGCTTATAGATTTAAAATAAACGCCGTAGCAAAGCCCGCACTACACATGATAGTCACACACCATGGTATAAGCACCCCCCTCGTGTTGAACAAAAATAAAGTTTTCCCTCCTTTGGCAGTAATGCAAGGTGACGATGTTACAATACAATGCAAATTGGTTGCTGAATTCTACACAGAACCTGTACACAGTTATGTCATTGGACCTCACGGTCGTGCCTCATCTTGTGAGGTTCAGAATCAGGACTGCTGGCTAAATTTAACTGCTGTACAGTTTTCTCAAAGGGTTATGTGTGGCAAAAACAATACAGAATACTGGGGAGAACTAGATATTAGTGTAATGACACCTACTACCCAACCACCGGTTGTGCCAAGCCCAAAAGTTTTCCAGATTGGACCATACATAATTAGAAAAACTGGCCAACAACAGATACTATACAATCCGGCATGGTCTCTCAAACAAGTTAAATTACTGATGCAAAACAATGTCTCAGAAATTCAGCCAGCTTGTGCACCTTATCTACAAACTTCTTTTGAAGGGTGGACAACTTGGCTACGGAAGCGAAACTCTTTCAAAAAGCGAATCTCAAGAGACATAACCGGTGTTGTGGGAGCAGGATTGGGAGTTTTGAATAGCATTGATTCAGAAGTGCTGATGAACAAATTGGCTGCCACAACTAGAGATTTGACTAAACTACACCAACCACTGCAATCGTCACTGTCGGCTCTGGGGGCCCAACAGTGGTTGTTGTCAAACATATTACCTAATTGGGAAAAGGTAAATGTAAATGATCACAAATTAATAATTGATGCACTCGGTGTTACACAAAACAACGTCTCTTTGGCACTTTGCTGCATCCAAGCTCAATTGTGGATGCAGTCAGTTGCTGCTTCAATCATAAGAGAAGGAGAAGAAGGCACTTTTCCCACCGAAATTCGGAAAATAATTTGGGACAGTGCCACTGACTTTGAAAGAGAGTTTCAATCGTGGTGGAATTTGGTAAATTTTACCTATAGCCCCACTTCAAACACCGTCACAGCCTTTGTACTAACCATACGTAATGCTTCAGTGCATTCAATATTCCCTGTCATTGCACTAGGACTGAACCATGATGGAGCTATTCTCTATCCTTTCGAGCATAGAGAATGGGCCCGTCAAGTTAATGAAAAATGGCAAACTGTTAATTTAGAAGCTTGTATTGCCCGAGAACAAGGATTCATTTGTGAAAGTAATGCAATTAGAGCCCAAGACATTTGTTTAGACACCAATCAAAACATTTGTCATTTCGAAATTCATCCTAACGAAAAACCTGAAACAGTGCTTGTATACATAGGTAGTGGTTGTGCATGCTTAAGAACTGCTTGTGACAGAATATTTGTAGACCAATTGACACTTAGTACTAAAAATCACTCGAACTTTTGTGTGTGTAATTTTACTAAGATTGTAGGATGTGATTTTTCTTATTTGGCTCCAGTTACTTCTCATTATCTTTTGCAATCCAATTACACATTAATTCACCAACTTTTGCCTACTCCCATTGGAATGAATCTTACTTTAGTGAGGCAATTGTTGCTTCATCAGGATTTGATTGCAATTTTAGGAAAAATCAAGAAAAACGGACAAAACACTCTGATAACTGTTCACCACGATGTAAAAGAAATACATCGTGTTTTAGAAAGGGTAAAGAAAGATGCCGAACACAGCTGGTGGGATACCCTTTTTGGGTGGTCACCGACTGCTACAGGTGTCCTGAACAAGTTGTGTCATCCTATCGTTGTTCTCTTGATTTTAATTTTGATTGGGTTTGTTCTATCAGCAATTTTGTACATCTTGACTTGGAGGATGACGAAACGAATAACACGATTGGCATCTGTAATGAATGTGTACAACTTAGTTGATGTTCCATTTGCTATAGACATTCCTAAAGTTATTGATACAAAACGTAGAGATGTATTGAAGCAAGAAATTGATTGTGTGCCTTAATCAAATTGATTGTGTGCTTTAAACAAACTGATTGTCGAAATAATTAATTTTCTTTTGCACCCTTTTCTTTTTTTTCTCTTTCCTTCCTTTTCTCCCCTTCCTTATTTTCCGGATTCTGCTACCAATGCCGGCGAGTCCCGAAGACTTCAACAGAAGAAACTGAGTGTTCCGGACGACGATCGTGAATCAAGGGGTGGTGTAAGGGACGGTCCAAAGACCCTTCCCCGAGGACCCTTCATCTGCTTCACGATCATCTGCCGAAAGCGAGACGCTGAGCCTGGGCCTGGCCGAGGTGGAAAGCTAGCCAAACACAGCTGTGTTGGTCCTGCTGCCATCACAATAGGAACAGCACGGGACATGTCGGAGCCGGTGTACGTGCCTGAGTACAGTGGGCAAGGAGACGTGTCGACCCTGCTGTTACCAGACCAAGGACCATGCTGTTGCCTGTTCTGTGCCGTTAACCCGAAACAATGGGACTTGGCCCCCCACTTCTCGGCTAGCTGCCCCTCGCTTCGAAAAGGCTTGCCTCACCTGTTGGCCGGCTGCCACTCGCTTCCAAAAAGACTATTAAAGGACTCTCTGAGAAGACCCCAGTTGGGATCCCCCCACGGAAGACGACGGATCAAGAGGACTCCGTCTGGCCGTTGGTAGCTATAACCCCCCTTTCTCTCCCTCTGTCCTTTGTTTCCTTACATCTCTCTCCCTCTCTATCGCAATTACACCGCGTTGGTACGCAATAAAATACACTGTGATGATTGAAATTTACACTTCTCCCCGTTGGTGTTTCTTTTGCACTCTGAGATTCTGGTAACGAACCATCACGACCCCCGCTCGTCTCGAGCGGATTGTGACAACCCAGAGCACTGGAACAGGCTCCCGGGGGAAGTGGTTACAACACCAAGCCTGACTGCATTCAAGAAGCATTTGGACAACGTTTTCAGGCACATGGTGGGATTTTTCAAGTGTTGTGCGCAGGGCCAGGAGTTGGACTCGATCCTGATTGGTCCCTTGCAACACAGCATATTCTATGATTCTATGACTCCTGTCCCTGAGCAGTGGCAGGAACAACATGTGATGAACTGACCGTAACCCCCATTCCCTGTCTCCCTGTGCCACAGGGGGGGAGGAAATAGAGCCCAGGAAAGAGGGAGGGGTGGGGGGAAGGTGTTTTTAAGATTTGTTTTACTTCTCATTATCCTGCTCTTATTTTGATTGGTAATAAATTCAATTAATTTCCCCAAATCGAGCCTGTTTTGTCTGTGATGGTAATCCATAAGTGATCTCTCCTGGTCCTTAACTCATAAGCCTTTTATTAATTTTTTTCTCCCCTGTCCAGTTGCGGAGGGGGGGTGATACAGTGGCTTTGGTGGGTACCTGGCATCCAGCCAGGGTCAACCCACTACAAGCTGAAAGGTTCCTTACATTAAATAAAGTCTAATATTCAGTAAGTTTACAACATGGCTGCCTATAGCAACACAAAGGCACTATCACCAGACTCTACTTAATTGAAACTGCAGTTTTAATCAATATTAACCAAGTGCACATCCAATCAGAGGTTTTGCATTGACACAGAGCTGGCATTCAAGTACAATTATCTGATTAAGGAGCTATTTTTATAACGACCAGACTTGGTTATTTAGATGACCATACTTAAAGATACAGTATAGCACCACAAAATGATCACGTTCTTAATCATGTTATGTGATTCTGTGATCAACACTGCATATAGAAAATTTGAACCTTACAAAGAATGATAATATATTCTAGAGAAGGGACTTTAAATTTGGGTTTCCTATGGTCTTCCACTTCTTCCCCTGGGAAACAGAAGTCACTACCCAGAAGTCACTACCTAGTTTCTTACATAGAGCTCTTACAAGACACAGCAGGGACCACAAAAGCCCAGCATGCCACTGTGGAGGGATACAGCAGGGCTTTCCCAATACATCATCATGGTGACAGTTTTCACAATATGGGGGCATGTCCTGGGTACAGAGAGAAGGGGGTGGAGTTTTCAGTGCTCTTTTTTCAAATACCATTCAGATCATAGCCATGGGCGTGGTTTTGGCAGGGAAAAGGCCATGGCCACAACCTGAAGGGGGTCCATTTTGTCTGGCTCACTGAAGTGATCAGCAGACCCTGGCACTGTACAACCCGTGGGTGTCTTCCCATTTATGAGCCCTCCAGGACACTTCTGCAGGACAAGGGGCCTGAGAAGAGGTAGCAGGGCGGCTCCCAAGCCGACAGTGCTGAAGTCACAGCTCCAAAACTGCAGCTGGGACAGGCGGGGCCGGGACCACAGTTTTCGGTGCCCAGCAGGACCGTTCCTGCCCTACCTCCCCGCCCCCACCATGGGGCAGCAACCCAAGACAGTGGTGCCAACACCACCTGAGTCCAGCCGAGCTGCAACGGAGTCCAGCAGGTGGCAGGAAGAGGCATATCACCTTAAGTGGGCGATAAACTTCTTTCCTGGAAGTTTGGGCAAAGTCTCTTCCACTGACAAGAAAATTTTACTGCTTTTGGCTCATCAAGAGATTTCTGCAACTTATCAAGTTCCTAGACATTTTGGAACAGAACTAAAGCCTTCCACTACCAATTGTCCAGGTTTGACCCTTTTTCAAGAGTTCTCTTGTAGAGAAAAGGTCACAGATAGGATAAATTCAAACAAATTGGAAAAGAAATATTTTATTTTTAAAACTCCTCCCTTCCAGCAGACCACAGTGGATGGAGCTTGGGTGCAATTTTTCCTTAACCAGGGAAGAACCTTTCCTCAGGGCAAGGCCAGATGGGTGGAAGCCAGCTGCAAACAGCAATGCAGGCAAAGGGGTTATAGCAGATGACATGAGCAGGTATGATAACCTTAGCTGGTGGCCACAGATCAGACACACACTACCTACACGCCAAGTCCTATGTTGGGGTGCCTCGGACCACTTGGGGTCCGCCTGCTGTCCATCACAGCATACCTACCCAATGGGCAGACGACTCGGAGAGTGAGGACCAGTCCGTGGGCGAGACCCGGTTCTGAGCCCGTACCACTTCTCCAGAAAGTTCTGATAAGTTCGGTTGTTAATAGGTTTGTTCTGTTAATTCCCTCCTCTGTAACCTAGCCATTGGTTCTGTGTCCCCAGGATCCCCCTCCGGGCTTACCTTCTATTGGTTGTTTGTTCTGTACCACCCCTGTAGAAAACCACGGAGACCCTGGCTCTCATCGGCCAGTTCCTCCCCTTTGCTTTCGGGGTAATAAACCTTTGGAAGACTTCACAGACTGGTCCTCTCCCTTGCCTCTTTCGCCCCCGGGATTCCTGAGAGACTGAGACCTTCGGGTCCCCTCGCTTTTGGGTGCGCCTGCTGATACAGAGCCAGTGCAGCCCATTTCAAGCGGCCGCCGAGACGCGACACTTTTCAGTGCCTGTCTGCGGGGAAAGGTCACTGTAGCCTCCTAGGTGGGACGAGTACCCCCCGAGGCCAACCCATCTCCCAGGGCAGTGACACGCTGGCGCCCCGGAACAGGGACGGCTGAAGTCCGGTCCCTGCAGAACTCCCTGGCAGGCTCTCTGATACCTGCCAGGAGTCGCGATCCCGGCGTCTGCGTTCCCTTGCAAAAACCGCTCTCTGTTCTAGAAGTGCTGTGCTGCAAGGGCGGAGCTGATAACCCTCGTGTTTTTGCTGGATTCTTCTTTCCACGAGGGCTGGCTCCCATTCCAGAGGAATTCCTTTGTGATTTTTCGTTCCAGTGGACCGGTTTTTTGGTAAGTATTTTGCCTTTTTGAGCCCCTGGGCTGTCTTTGCTGCGCTCCATGGGAGCGATCCTTTTACCCTCGGGCAAACGCGTCCCGGTCTCACTGGGCGGTTTTTTTTCTTTTCTGCATTTTAACACAAAGGAGGGTAGAGGGAGGTGTCTTTCTGTCTGTTTTAAAACTTTCTGTCAGTTTTAAAATGGGAAATCGATCATCGGCACCTCAAAGGGAGATTTTTTCCCAAGTTCTGGGTTCCCTGAATGTGGGGGGGTTCAAGTTTTCTAAAAGGGTGTTGAAAAAGTTTATAAGGTGGATCTTTTTTACTTTCCACGTGTCACGGCTGCGGACGTGAAAAAAATCTCGTTTTGGAACCTGGTGGGAGATCGGATAATGGATTTGCAGAGTTTTAAAGATAAATCAGTGGAAGAATTTATCCCACTTCTAATGCAAATTACAAAATGCAGTAATATTGGAAAGGAAAGTAAAAAAAAGAGCTGCTGAAGCAGTTACAGTCCCCAGTTCTCCTTCTCCCTCTTCCCCAAAAATCCGTTTTTCCTCTCCCGTGTCCCCTAAGCGGAGCATACTGAAAGGAGGAAAAAGCCAAAAGGCTCAGGATTGCCACCAGCTTCCTGCCTCTTCTCAGTGTTCCCCGCACCCCTGCCGGTCTGGTTGTGGCCAAGCTAGTTCGGAACTGTCCCCAAACCCCTTTTCCTCTCCTTTTTCCCCAGTTAAAAGCCCCAGTTTGAATGTAAAAAATAAAAGAGCTATCCCAGGGGGCGTTCCCCCTGAGTCCCAGAATGGCGGCAGCCACATGGCAAAGTGCGCCAAAACCCCTTCTTCTTCCCACAATCCCTTTCAGTTGTCTTTCCGAAACCCCTTCCTCTCTTCACCGGATGTTCCCCTTGAGTCCTCCAGACCTGTCAATCTTGATCACTCCTCCCCCCTGACGTCAGGCAAGCGCGGTTTGGCTCCGCCCCCTGCTCCTCCCTGTGACGACATCGCAGGGGAGGAGTCAGGTGGAGGCTCCCACGCCACCCCCTTCGGTTGCGCCGCCCCCACTGATCCCTGTCCATCAGGGCTCGGGAACTCAGCCTACCCCGCCTCTCTTCCGGCCTGCACTGGAAGAGACACCATCTTGGATGATTTTGTAAACAATGAGGCCCACACAGCGGCCGTTCCCTTTGCTGCTCCGGTTACTTATAACAGGCAAGGATTGAATCCTCAATGGAAGCCTTTCGATTATAATAACATCAAAGATGTCTGTAAAGCATATAAAGAATACGGTAAGGATAGCCAATATTTTAAAAATATTTTTAATGCAACTTGCACCGCTAATATACTTGTACCTCATGATGTAAAAAGAATTATTTCTTGTCTGCTATCCGTTACCAAATGCAAATTATGGCAAGGCCTGTGGAAAGAACAGCTAGGGAAGCAGTTGCCAGTCATCTTAAGAAATCCTAATCATGTAAACATCTCAATTGATCATTTAATAGGGGAAGGACAATTTGCTAAGCCACAGGACCAAGCAAATAATATGGGGGGTTGCAGAAAAGGTATTTTTTACAATGCCTTCGAAAACCACCATAAAGATCAGTTACACTGCCATCAAGCAGGGCCTAAATGAGAACTCCATAGACTTTGTGGACCGATTAACAGCAGCGGTAGAGGCACAAATAGATGATGCCTCCCTGCATGAAAGAATAATAACAGACTTTGCAAAATTAAATGCAAATGAAACATGTAAAGCAGTCATTAAGACGCTGCCATTCAAACCTCCTCCATCCCTGCTGCTGATTACAGAGGCCTGCATGAGACACGTAACTGATTCTATAGACACACAGGAAAATAAAGGGGAGTCAACAGGAAAGCTTTTAGCACATCCTGCCAATGTGGAGGAAAATAGAAATGACAAGTCTTTATGGGTTTGTACGAGGTGTGGAAAAAAGGGCCACACTGCAAAATTCTGTCATGCCCCCGCACCTAACCATTATGTTTCCAAGCCTGTTGTTTCAGCCAAACCCAGAGCTCCTGCACCACCAACTGCAGAAAAGCTGCAAAAAAACTGAAATTGGAGCACGAGAAAAAAGCAGCCTCGGGTGACGATACAAATGGAGAAGCTGCCCCAATTCAAAAACTCTCAGCTAAACTACTGGACGGGACTCATATGAAATATCAGCAGGTCGACAGCCTTCCCTGTCGCCTCAACAGCGTGATAAGTACTGGTTTTATATTTACTTTCGGACATCCTTACAGCACGCCGCCAGAAGTGGAAGTCATTCCTACGATTAGCCAGCTGGACAGTGAAGGGAGATTCAATGTTATTGTTAAATGTCATTTTCCGCTGTTTTTCCTCCCTAAAGGTTACGATATTGCACAGGCATTCGTGCTGCCAGCGACTTTTCCAAAGGGGAGCAAGTCCCCTGGCGCGTACTGGGCAGAAGTGGTGGGGAAGGGTCGTCCAATGCTTGACTGTAGACTGTCTAATAACAATGACTCCTATTCCATTACAGGCATGATTGATACAGGAGCTGATGTAACTATCATTTCGGTGACAGATTGGCCTCAGATGTGGAGCCTGCAATTCAAAGATGGCCTCGTTTCGGGGGTAGGTGGATCTGTGTCCGCCCACCGGAGCAAGGATGTTATTCAAATAGAGGGACCCGAAGGTAGGATAGCCTCTATCCGACCCTTTGTCATTGATTCAGGATTCACATTATGGGGGAGAGATCTTATGTCCCAATGGGGGACCCGGGTGGAGGTAACACCAGAATCCCGGGATTTTCCCTAAGGGCCACTGTAGAGCGCCCCATCCAGAAATTAAATTAGAAAACAGATGACCCTATTTGGATGGATCAGTGGCCTTTGCCTATAGAAAAACTGAGCGCTCTCCATCAGCTCGTGGAGGAACAATTAAATAAGGGCAATATCGAACTGTCCAATAACCCCTGGAATTCCCCAGTGTTTGTAATAAAAAAGACGGGGAAAGACGGCTGGCGATTCCTCCAGGATCTGAGAAGGATAAATAGTGTAATTGAGGACATGGGAGCTCTCCAGCCAGGAATGCCATCTCCCTCTATGCTCCCGAGGGGCTGGAAATGGGCAGTCATTGATATCAAGGTCTGCTTCTTTCAGATCCCCTTACACCCGGCCGATGCCCCTCAATTTGCTTTCTCCGTCCCATCCATTAATCGGGAAGCCCCAATGCAGCGCTATCACTGGCAGGTCCTCCCTCAGGGGATGAAAAACAGCCCGACTATATGTCAGTGGTATGTCGCAAGCATACTGGGCCCCATCCGAAAAATTGCCCAAAAGTCCATCATATTACACTACATGGACGATATATTAATCTGCTCCCCAAATCAGTCATACCTGGAATGGACCTTAGAGAAAGTCACAGAAGCCTTGCAAAAAGAGGGATTTGAAATACAAAAGGACAAAGTTCAGGTCACAAGTCCATGGAAATATCTTGGACTCTCCATCACTGACACTAGCATAACACCACAAAAAATAAAGATTAATGGAAATCCCAAGACATTGCAGGAGTTACATCAGTTATGCGGATCCATTAGCTGGATTCGACCGCTTCTGGGACTGACGACAGAGGACCTAGCACCTCTCTTTAACCTACTTCGAGGAAACGGCGACCTGAATTCTCCACGAGCTTTGACACCTGAAGCCAAACAAACTATAGGTAAAGTGCAGCAGGCGCTGGAGTCCAAACAAGCCCACAGGTATGACCCACAATTTCCATTTCAATTTGCCATCCTAGGGGTCGTACCACATCTCTATGGGTTGATTTTCCAGTGGGATGCTGTGCAAAGAGACCACTTGTTGATAATCGAGTGGGTTTTCCTGGCGCATTTACCATCCAAAAGCATCACCACGCCTCAGGAACTCATGGCAAAGCTCATCATAAAAGGACGATCTCGCCTCCGGACTTTAGCCGGATGTGATTTTACATGCATCTACTTACCTCTAACCAATGAGGCTTTAGAGCATTTGCTTCAAACCAGTGTCTCTTTACAATATGCTCTGGACCGCTTCCCAGGTCAGATATCTATTCATTTTCCAAAACACCGATTATTTAATTCGGCGCTGAAAATTATTCCTAGAACCATCCAAAGTGCAAAGCCACTGGACGCACTGACAATTTTTACAGACGGTTCCGGAGCATCCCACAAGTCTGTCATAACTTGGAGGGATCCTCAGACACGGAAGTGGGAGTCCGATGTCGAAAAGGTGCCTGGCTCACCACAGGTAGCAGAGCTAGCAGCCGTTGTCAGGGCATTCGAGAGGTTTCAAGAACAATTTAATTTGATCTCAGATTCGGCCTATGTTGCAGGGGTTGTGTCCAGAGCTGAGAATGCGGTGCTCAAAGAAGTAAAGAATCCGCTGATTTATCGCTTGCTCTCGAATTTAATACATCTAATATTCCACCGAGAGCAACCGTTTTTCGTGATGCATGTGAGATCGCACACAGATCTTGCAGGCTTTATCGCCGAGGGGAACCGGAGAGCAGATGAATTGGCATTACCGGTACAAACTGCAAATTTGCCAGACCTGTTTCATCAGGCGAAGATGAGCCATGCCTTTTTCCATCAAAACGTTCCGGCTCTAACACGGATGTTCCATCTCACCCGTGAACAGGCCAGAGCCATTGTGGCGACATGCCCTAACTGCCAAAAATTTCAAATACCTTCACTTGGCAGTGGGGTCAACCCTAGAGGGTTAGGGAGCAACGAGTTGTGGCAAACAGATGTCACACACATTCCATCTTTTGGCCGGCTCAAATATGTCCATGTATCTGTAGACACTTATTCAGGAGCCGTGTTCGCCTCTGCCCATGCTGGAGAGAGGGCGAAGGATGTCATAAACCATCTGATGCACGTGTTTGCCACACTCGGGGTCCCTAAACAGATAAAAACCGACAACGGCCCAGCGTACGTCTCTGCTGCCCTCAGGAAATTCTTGCAGAATTGGGGAATCCACCACAAAACAGGCATTCCACATTCCCCGACGGGACAGTCGATCGTGGAGAGAACACATCAGTCGTTAAAGAAAGTGCTGCAACAACAAAAAGGAGGAGACGAAACTAACAACCCCGTCTTCCGCTTGACGAAGGCCCTCTTTGTCATGAACTTTCTAAATTGCTCAGCTGAAAACCCAGACCCACCAGTAGTTATTCATTTCAACACGGACATTAAATTAAAATTCAAACAGAAACCACCAGTTATGATAAGGGATCCCGAGACACAAAAAACTAAAGGCCCTTTCCCACTAATAACATGGGGAAGAGGATTTGGGTGTGTATCCACCCCTGCAGGCCCAAAGTGGGTCCCAGGGAAATGGATAAAACCATATGTACCCCAAGGCAAAAACAATGTAGACCATTTACAGAATGAGGGAATCACTTAATTGTTCTGTTAATATTTTGCTGCTTTGTTGTCACTTTTCGGTTTCACCATGGCACGCAGTTCACTCCTACTGTTTTTCCTAGTTAATAACCTGTTTGTTCCTTGTAATGTTGTCCTGCTTCAGGCACTCTATGTTAAAATTAATAAGAAAAAACTGGGGAGATATTGGGGTGCCTCGGACCACTTGGGGTCCGCCCGCTGTCCGTCACGGCATGCCTACCCAATGGGCAGACGACTCGGAGAGCGAGGACCAGTCCGTGGGCGATACCTGGTTCTGAGCCCGTACCACTTCTCCAGAAAGTTCTGATAAGTTCGGTTGTTAATAGGTTTGTTCTGTTAATTCCCTCCTCTGTAACCTAGCCATTGGTTCTGTGTCCCCGGGATCCCCCTCCGGGCTTACCTTCTATTGGTTGTTTGTTCTGTACCACCCCTGTAGAAAACCACGGAGACCCTGGCTCTCGTCGGCCAGTTCCTCCCCTTTGCTTTCGGGGTAATAAACCTTTGGAAGACTTCACAGACTGGTCCTCTCCCTTGCCTCTTTCGCCCCCGGGATTCCTGAGACTGAGACCTTCGGGTCCCCTCGCTTTTGGGTGCGCCTGCTGATACAGAGCCAGTGCAGCCCATTTCACGCAGCCGCCGAGATGCGACACTTTTCAGTGCCTGTCTGCGGGAAAGGTCACTGTAGCCTCCTAGGTGGGACGAGTACCCCCCGAGGCCGACCCATCTCCCAGGGCAGTGACAGTCCTATGCACGTTTTTGGAGTGGCCCAAACCACAAGTTTTGATTCCTTTGTGCAGCTATGCCAAACCAGCAGTTAGCAGGAAGACTTTACCTTGCAAGCCCTGAAGTATTCCAGCTTACCCAAACTTGTCAGAGGCCTACAGGCAGCAAAGAAACCACCACAAATGCCTCCCTCCATCCACTGGGTAATTGATCCCAAAAGGATTAATTCAATTTTTACTGTATCTGTGAAACTTTTAGCAGAGAAACAAGGCATGTGAAAGCTGCTTTCAGCAAGGATGGTTGGGAGATGAGAAGACATCTGGCCCAAGAATGCAGTGATAGACAAAACAAAGGATTGAATCTCTGGGAACTTGGGGTGGGATTTATGGTCATAGGTAAATTGCAATATGCATGTAGCAACTGTATATAAGCAACACTCTTGTAAAATCACAGGTCCACGTTAGGTTAGAATGTCCTGCATGCACCTTTGGGCCTGAATAAATGATGCCCTTTTTAACACAACTTTAGTGTTGGAGAGACTCATTCCGATATTTTGGACATTTGGTAACATAATTAGCCAGATGGCAAGTCTGCAATAAAGCCACCATGAGACAGTCCATACTCCTGTTCACTGGACCTTGTAAAGCAGCTTAATTTATCCAATCTAAATATCAAGTCCTAAAAGCTCTTTCTCTTGCTCGTTTTCCAGACAACAGTAGGATGAACCTGCTTTAGCAAGGGGGTTGGACTAGATGATCTCCAGAGGTCCTGTCAAACCTCAACCATTATGTGATTCCAGAAGGGAGCTGTTAACATTAAAAATAGGATCTGTCACATTAAGACATCAGTGCATTCTGTAAAAGCTGAGGAAAAGCTTTTGATGAAAATACTACTGTATTGGGGTGATTTTATGATGATTCTATATTCCTGATCGTCTGCTTTATGCCCAGAAATGGCTGCTGTAGCTTTAAGGTGGGTCCAGGGGAGGGGCGGGAGCCTTGGCTCTCCTGCGCGGGCTTTGTTCAAAGACTCACTCCAGAGAGTGCTGGACACGGTGCGGCTCGGACATTACTTTGTTGCTTAGCTAGGTTAGTTTTTTGCTAGCTTAAGCAAGATTTTTTTTTCTTTCTTCCCCTGGCCTGGAGAGGCTGCAGCAGCAATCTTTCGGCGGCTTCTGTTTTGCTTTCTCGAACTGTTCAGCTTAGTTTTTGGTCCGAGATCAGACAATCGCCAAGATGGTCGACCGGGACCTGCAGGAGACCGGCGAGGGCCGCTCCGGCCAGCCCAAGACCTCAGGAAAAGCTGAACCAACAAGAGAAAGGACACCAAAATCCACCAGCTTCATCTGCTGTGAGACCAACGCCAGAGGTTCAACAGGTTCCCATCTCTTTTCCCCGAGCTGCTGCGTGAACCCCTTTTTCCCTTCCCTGAGACAAAGCCAGCCACCATTTTGTCTTCCCTGCCACGCGGCCAGCCAGCATGTTTTCTTCCCCAGGCATTTTGGGTTTTTTTGTTCTGCTGTGGGTGTGGGGGGAGGGGGGGGTAAGGTTCTGAAAGTTCAATATCTAGCACTTATTCAATTTTTTTTTCCTGTGCCGTGAGGGCACTTTGGTTTGTCAATAAATAATTTGGGTTTTTTTCACTTTCACCCACTGGCATTCATTTTTCTCATTGACAAAAGGGATTACTGAAGCCTTTCTCTTTAGAGGAAAAACTCATTCCAGAGCGTTTTCTCTTAAATTTGTCATTAAACCAAGACAACTACAAATTATACTAGCTTTTCCTCTTGCTACTACCTGGTGTGATAAACAGCTATTATAGCATTGGCTTTCGCGGGTAGTGAAATGTAAGAAATATTATGTATTAGAATATGTTAGGAAATATGTGTAAACATGTTAAGAATAACTTTGCTATGCAGATATTAACTAGTTAACATTATAACTGGGGTCAAAATTACAAGATGCTAATATAGCTTGAGTTATAAGATACCTATATAATCTGAATCATAACCTTCTATACAATGTAATAGCTAGTATAGGGTTAACTAATCGCTTAACGCTTAAATAAACGGAAACGCCAGGTGGATAATTTCAAAAACAGACAAGTATAGCTAGATAAGGGAAGCAGCAGGATGTGCTAATGAGAAGTGGGCAAAAGTGAAGCCAATAAATCACAAAGTAAAGAATTTAAACCGGTTGGATCCATAAAGACCTAGGAACACCATAACTGTGCATGCTCCAAAGACAAAGTTGAAAAGTTCAAGATATGAGGAAGACGTGAGCCTTCATTGGAGAAGACCCCCAAAGACCCCCACAATCATAATATGCATGCTCTAAAAGGCGGGTCAGGGGAGGGACTATGTTAATCCCTTCTAAAAAAATTGTAAATTAGTTTGCAGAAAAAAATTATGCATATGCATTGTAGTTTATTAATATGCACGATGCTAAAGCATATAACCGGGAAGTTTGTGTAAGTGTGCATGCCTCTGGCTATGAGATAAGCACCCAGCGCTGTCCTTTTGCTTTAAATAACCTTCGTCCCCTGTTGTCCCTTATTAAATTTATAAAACCCCAAAAAGAGGAGTGGGCTTCGTTTCTCACACTGGCCTTTGCATTCAAGGGGTATTCAGCATAGTGAAAGCTACCCTGTGATTGAGTTCCAGCAAGGAAAGTCTTGACCTAGCACCACAACCATAGCTAAATCTATAGAAACCCTTCTCTGAGCTATGATTCTATGATATAAACTTGAAACAGCAGCTCCTCTGGAGATCAAAAAGAATCCCTGCTAGTTGCTTTACCAGCAGCTTTTCACCCTTGATTTGTTTTCGAAAGCTGTAGCAAAAGAGTTGCTCAATATGCAGCATGAAACACAGCCTGACACTGGGGCTGGTCAGTGTCCTGTGATATTTCCTGGCATGTATGGCCACAAACTCATCTCTGGCTTGTGATGGTGTGCTTGCTTGCTTGCTTGCTTGCTTCCTTCCTTCATCCCCCTGCCCCACTGTTTAAGCCATAATTACCAGTGGGAGTTATGATGGCTGTATCCAGCTTACTCTGGAGTTTGGGGGATGAATAGCAACATGGTAGTCAAAGACTGTGACCTAGGCATCTTTCCACTATGCAAATATAAGTCAATGACCTTACTTCATAAATAGTGTATAGCCCAGGGCCTGGTGAGCTTTCCTGCACAGCAGCCGGCTGCATGCCAGGATCTCCCCTTGAGTAGGGACACCTCTTAAAGTTATTCCTCAAGGTTGAGAGATTCCTTGCCACAACAGATTAATAGCATACTAAACTTTGAAATCTTAGCTAAGTGATGTGAAGGATTGATTGTGCACATATAATACTTTAGACATAAACTGTTGACCAAGTCTGGGACCAGGCTTGGATCCAGCTGCAATTAGACTCCTGAGAAAGCATTTAGAAAGCAAGGGGGTACTTTCTGCACCTCGTGACTCATGGGGAGGGGCTCCCTGAAAGTTTTGCCTGACCCTGTCTTCTATTCAGTAAATAATCGAGTGTACCTTGTCATTGAATTTTGTTAAACCACTGTTGCATTTACCATTGAATTATGTTAATTCACTATTTGATGTCAGTAAACTATATTATTGCTTCTCTCACGAGTGAACTGCATCACTCCATTTGCAACAAATTGGAGTAGTCAGCAGGATGGCAAGTAATATTATTTACAGAGGCATAGAGTGAATGAGTCCCAAATTCTCAGAAGAACAGGCTCATAACAATTGGCATAATTAAGTTGTTGAAGACTGCTTAAAGGCAATTAGGGGTCATATAAAGGATGAAAAAGGGAAAGGAGATGCTAGATACTGGTTTAGAAGCTGCATATCAAGAAAGGGAGAGAAGACAAAGGAAGGAACAGGACCTAGAGAAGGAAAGAGAAGGTGTATATATAGTGCTGTCTAAAAATGGAACTGCTGCAAAAACAATTAGAGGAAGATACCTTGCAGTGCTGTACAGCCCTTCAGAAGGACCTGAACAGGTTGGAGAGATGGGCAGAGAAGAACCTTCTGAAATTCACCAAAGGCAAATGCAGAATCCTGCACCTGGGGAAGAATAACCCCATGCATAGGCTGGGGGTGACCTGCTGGAAAGCAGTTCTGTGGAGAAGGACCTGGGGGTCCTGGTGGATAATAAGCTGTCCATGAGGCAGCAGTGTGCCCTTGTGGCCAAGGCCTATGGAAACCTTGGGTGCATTAGGAACAACATTGCCAGCAGGTCAAGGGAGGTGATCCTGCCCTTCCACTCAGCCCTGGTGAGGCATATCTGGAGTGCTGTGTCCAGTTCTGGGCTCCTCAGTACAAGAGAGACATGGAGCTCCTAGAGTAGGTCCAGCGAAGGGCAAAAAAGATGATTAAGAGACTGGAGCATCTCTTAAGAGGAAAGGCTGAGGGAGTGGAGCTTGTTCAGCCTCGAGAAGAGATGACTGAGAGGGGACCTCATCAACGCCTGTAAGTATCTGAAGGGAGGGTGTCAAGAGGATTGAGCCAGACTCTTCTCAGTGATGCCAAGCAATAGGACAAGGAACAACAGGCAGAAACTGATGCACAGGAAGTTCCACCTGAACATGAGGAAGAACTCCTTTACTGTGCAGGTGATCAAGCACTGGAACAGATTGCTCAGAGAGGTTGTGGAATCTCCCTCACTGGAGATATTCAAGAATCATCTGGACACAATCCTGTGCAATGTGCTCTAGGATGACCCTGCTTGAACAGGGAGGTTGGACCAGATGACCCACTGTGGTCCCTTCCAACTGTGACAGGACCTTTCACTCCCTGACACAGCAAAAGCTTATCTACTTCCCTCATGGCTAAACTAGGCTGGAATGGTTTGCCTTGCGGTGAGTTCTCTTGGCTGAAAACACCCTTAGTCAGCAATAAACATCCTGCCTTGAATACATGGGAAAAGGATAAGCAGAAATAAGTGACTGACAGACAAGCACTTTTACAACTATAAAAGACCACTATGATTTTCATAAAATCAGAAATCTCTTATACACTCTGAGTGTGTGGAGAGTTCTTCTCAGTGCTGAGACGTTGGTATCGAGATACTTCCCTGGGATTGAGAGAAATTAGGAGACTTCTGCACACCACTATCATTTGTTGGTAAGTGACATTGGCTCCTAATCTATACTATTTCTTCACTAGCTGTAACATAGGTACCTTTATTATCATGCACTGTATTTTTTATCTACTAGTAGTTCTTTTGTGTTATCCTGTGTAGTAAGTAGTCTGTTTAAAGTCTTATGTCTGTGTTCCTTGTGTCCATTAAATAAATAATCCATGTTGTAATAGACCTGATCGGTCATTATTAAGGACTTGCGAGCGAGAGTGGGTTTTGGGGTGCTGGCTGCCTTAATAAAAGCTGCTGTCTACTGCCAGAAACCTGGGCAAAGGCAGAGACTTGTCTAAGCTCTCCCCTCTCATTCGTAACACCAACCTTACCCCTTCTGTGAAGAAAAGAAGAAAAGACAAAAGTTGGGAGAAAAGGTAAAAATAATGCTTATACAGGCTTCCCATTCCCCTAGCATCATACAGATTAGGAAACGAATAGTATGCCCTGAAGATTGGGATGGAGATATCTGGGGTGATCCCAATGATAGCAAACCAGAAGACGATGATCCTTTGTTCCCCACGGTAGAGGCCCAGAGAAGCTGACTCTAGTTACGGGATGAATTGTGATGGTGCATACCCCCCTCTCCGGGCTGCACTATGATCTGAGAAATGCTTGTTATGCCTTGACCTTGACGAACTGCACCTGGACTAAGCCCCTCGATCTCATCAGAAACACTGTCTGTTCCCAGGAAATAACAAGTGTCTAATGAGCACCTGTTTTTTAACAAACAACCTTGGAAACTTAGCTTTCTTGACTGAATAACAACCCAAATGGAATAATATTGTTGTTATTGGACCTTCCAAGAAAGTTACCAACTCAAATTGCAGCCAGGATGAAAACTTACTAAAGCCCACTCTCTAATGACCCTATAAACAGCGGTCCAAAGTGAGATTCTTTTGAACTCCCAATTCCCAGAAGATATGGGGCTAATGTGTATGTCTCAAACACTGATAACTGGATGGCTTTGGAGCCAACCAAGTACTGTTAGTAATAACAGAAAAGCATTGTTGGTAACAACCAAGGACTACTGTTATTTGCACTCCATGAGAAAGAACAAGTTTTGGCTGGAGAAGGGGGGCCAGGTAGAGATAGGGCAGCACTTTTCCATGAGAAAGAACCAAAATACAGTACAGCGCAAGCACAGGAATGATTGGCAGGAAGTGGACATGGATTATAAGGTGGGATTTGGACCACCAAAGACCCTGAAAGTCCTCCAACCCATTTCCAGAAAGGCCTGAAAGAATGGACTGAGCATGATAACTAATTTACATAGAAAGCGAGAAACCTGTCCATGAAAAGGTAAACCCCCTGAAGCCCATGTGGTGCCTCCAGCACCCTGGACATCTCATCAGCCAGACCAATGCAGCTGGATCACCACTTATCAGCTGGATCAATGCTGAAACCAGGATCAGCATTTCCTCAGCTGGATCGACTCTGGAACCAGGACTGGTGATCTCTTTTCTCCTCCTTTTCTTTTAATTCTCTCATTTTCTCACTCTTTTTCCTCTTTTCCATTCTTTCTTTCTTTAATTCCTTTTCCTTTCTCTTTTTTTTTTTAATTAATCTCTTCCTCTTTAATTCCTCTCTTCCCTTTCACCTTCCCTTTCATCATCGTTCCTCTCAACCAATGAGCATTTATGAATCTTAGGTGCTTCCTTCCCCTTAAGGGTGGGTTGTCACACACAAAAATCCTCCCGAATATGAAGGCAGACTCGTTGCTAAAATGGAAAAAAAGGTGGGACATTGGAGTGGTCATCCATGACCTACTATGTGAACCAAGCCCTGGGATCCATTGCAATTGACAAATTTGCAAGAGAAATATAGGAGAAACAGTTGAAACTGAAACTGAATACATGTGGCAAGTATATCTAAGTGGCAGTGACCAAATCATGTTAAATGACAATGAAACAAACTATGATTGTGGTCCAGGAGTTTTCTTAAATTTAGGACCCAACCTGACACACTCCATTCTCTTGTTGACACCCAGCATGCAGGAAGCTGATCCACACACAGAGTTGAGATATTTGTTTATTTCATGTCTGTACAGAGATGGGTGCTAAGTAATAAATCCACAAAGCCAACACTCCCTCAGTATGCCAGGCCCTCACTTTTATATACATTGAAAAATAAAAAAAAAAATTGGCATTTCCCATATACATAACAACCTAAAGCTATAGTCATTGGCTTTGCATTCTCTCATCTCTGTTTAAAGATACAGTGCACGCTTATTTTACCACACATGCTCTATGAGGAAGGGGCAATCAGCCTAGGAGCAGGTATTTTACTATGTTACTGAATAAGGCTAGCACAAAGTTCACTTCTTTGGCTTTGCAGTTTGATTTAGTGTCCTACTCTCGCTTCTCAGATCATGACTCTTGATTCCTGCAGTTTTCGTTAGTCCCTCATTTTTCATAAGTTATTTATCCTGTACTATATTTCAGTGATTTATTTTAACCTTCTCATGGTACTTTATTTCAACAAAATCTCCCCTTTGAGACTTGTTAAAAATACCTATTTTCTTCAAGTCTCAGTTTCATATACCAGGCATTCAACCAATGGGGTTTAGCTGGTATCCCCAAGGGGTATTAGTCAATTACTTCCCTTCACCAAAGGGTCTTGGGTTTTGAAATGCTGCATTTCACAATGTTGGTAGCATTAGATGGAGTCCATTGCAGGCTATACTTCCCTTTCTCATTGCACTGAGTAGTTTTGCTGCCATTTACATGTTTCCACATATTTTTCCACATAATTTCTAAATCTGTAGTTAATACTCCCCAAAGTACAGGATTTGTGGCTGATTTGGGGAGGAGTAAACAAGCTATAATTTGCATGACATTATAAATTTTTCCAAAGGACTGGATAAGGTGCAAGATTGAATTAGATTCGGTTTTCACAATACAAATTAAGATTAAAGTTACTTTCAACATATGCTTTATCATTATTGTTATTAACTATGAAAAAATCAATATTTTTATAGATTAAAATTATTATCACTGGCAACAATGCCAGCATAAAACAAAACATTAACAACAATCCCCATGGACAATCTAGTTCAACATAAGAAAATATCAACTCCCAAGTGGAATTCATTAATTAAAAGGTCTTGGTTTCACTCATTTTCAAAGGTTCCAGTGGGGTATACATGTCCAGTGGTTATCCAAGGGAGCCCTCTTCACACAAGAAAAATGGATACAAGAACTAATTCCCTCTACCTTAACAGTGGTGCAAGTGCACTAAATAAGGTCCTTCCCACCTCTAGTTCAACAGTGTATCCTTCCAGGGTCAAACATAAACAGTCTTCAGGTGTGAAATTGTGTACTGGAGAGCCAAAGGGAGGGGAGCCTGCTGATTAAGGTACCTGTGTAGGGAGGATAATACCCAAGAAAGAGACAACAAATGATTTCTCATTATCCCTTCCCCCGTAAGTGCATTTGGTCATTTTGTCTCTAATAAGATATGGTTTTCCATATAACACTTCAAAAGGGCTTACTCCTTCCCTAACTCGTGGGGTTATCCTAATTCTCATCAAAGCAATAGGCAAAACCTCTACCCATCTAAATTGTGTCTCCTGAAATAATTTTGCAATTTGCCTCAGGAGTCTGATTCATTCTTTTTATCTTGAAGCTTGACTGCAGTCTCCACGGCGTGTGCAAATTCCCTATTATTTGGAGAAATTTTGACACTCTGTAGTGGGTTTTTAAGCTAAATTATATACATTACTCTTTTGATGTTTTTTTTGTGAGATAAGCATTAGAAGAAAAAAAGCAAAGCAGGCACACTACTTGACAGAATATAAGAGATTTATTAACAGACTTAGATGGAAAGGCTACAACAGAACAAACTTTCAGAACTCTTTTTCTTTCTCACTTTTTTCTCTCTCAATCAGTATTACAATTCTAGGAAGGGAAAAAAGGGGTTTTTCTTTTGCTTTGCCTGGTTTTACACACTGTCACCATTTTGCAGGTTTGCTTAGAATTAACAATCTCTGTTAGGGTGTAACACATCTCTTTTCTATGAGCTCTCTCTCAGCTCTTTCAACTGCAAGACACAGGCTCTCACATGGGGTTACTACTCGTTTAAGAATGAATTATTTTTCTTTTTGGCTTGAACATAAGGTTTTTTTTTTGCCACCAGGCTGTAAAAGCCTCTCTCTGCTTTATATACATAGCTTGGCATTGGCATTCTTTAACTTTTTACAAGCTATTTGAGAAAAAATGCTTATCCTCTCACGTACTTTAACATGGATTAAAGAGACAAACAGTTTGTAATATTACAGTTTATACTACGGTGAGGAAAGGAGATTTTTAAGCTCCGCGCGGGACCACGCAGCACCGCTTTTGTAGCTTCGTCTCACGTGACTCCATTTTTTTTCTCTTTGGCTCTGAAAGCCGCCATGTTGTGGGGTGTTATTAAGCTTTAAGGTAGAAAGAGAGCCTCCCCTTGCTCTTTTTGCGCTGCCGGGTGCACTATGTGGAAAAGGGGTGTCTTCCTCTGTTTGTCGCGAAGTATGCTGGCTGCACTGAAGGCTCCGCCGGCTCTCTTTCTTCTTTAAGATACCACATCAGATGACCTCAGCCTTGTGGCCAGCTATAGCCACTCGCGGCTCAGGGAAATCGTTTCCTTTTTTACAGTCTAGAGTCTGTGCTGCAGCGTTAAGAGAAAGGGCAAGAGGCAGGGGGCAGGGGCGCCCGTCCCCAGCCCCGCGGGCCGGGCAACGGGGCCCACCCTTCTCCTTCTCTCTCTCCCGTCTTGCACTCAGCCGGAACGAGGGAGAAAAGCTTCTCTAAAATCTCGCCTTCCACGGGGTTTTTATATGTAGAATTGAGAGAAGCGTAATTGGTCTGAAGAACTGCCTGTCAGTTCAAGTCAAACCACGACACACTCCCAACTACTTCTGAAACAAAATGGGGTCCATTATCTCAGTAAAAACCCTCAGGGATCCCAAATCTAGGGATTATTTCTTTAAGTAGAATTTTAATAACTTCTCTATCTCAAATGTTTTGGCATGGGAAAGCCTCTGGCCATCCTGAAAATGTAGCCACTAAAACAAGCAGATACTTAGAGCATCCACATTTAGGTAACTCAGAGAAATCTATTTGCAAGCATTGCCCTGAAGTTATTCCTCTTTTTATCTCTCCCATAGGAGGCTTCCTTTCTATTTTAGGATTATTTACACAGCAGATTGTACATCCTCTTGTTATTATATTCACATGGAATTGCATCTTTGGTCCTATAGCATGTCTTCTGATACTACTTATAGCATCAGTTCCCATGAGTTTCTTGACATAACTTCTTGAAAAGGGCTTCCATCATTTTCGTGGTTGTGAGAACTTGTTGATTCAGAGTTATCCACCAACTTTCTGAATTTTTTCAACATTTCAGTATTTTTGCCAGTGGATCTTCTTTCTTTCATCCGCATATTGCAACAGAGCTACATTGTTATTGTTACCTCACCATTGTTCCAATTCTTTTGCCAATGCATTACCGAACAGAGTAGAGCTGTTTCTGAATATGTGAAGGAGCACAGTCCAACAACAGGTGCAACTTTCTTCCTGTTGTGGGATTCTTCCATTCAAAGGCAAAATTGTTTGGCTTTGTTCATCTACTAGGATACAAAAGAAAGCCTCTTTTAAGTCCAAAACAGTCAAATATGTATTTGTTTTCAATACTGTGGATTAAATTCAGATTGACACTCTCTAAGCAGTCCATCAAGGGCTCCAATCCTTTACGCACTTCCAGTCTGATTTATCCTCACAGGGTTTGCTCCTGGTTTGAGTTCTACTTTAAGTGGAGTCACGTATTACCGATAAGTAAAGCTTTGTAAAGGGAAGTCCTTGTAAAATCATGGTTCAGGCCTGTTACTTTGGCTAAGTAGAAAAAGACTGTGGGAGAATGATTCAGCTGGAATAGAGGAAGAGAGGCATGCTGCGTGATAGCCGCGTGCCTGCACCGTGGTGTATGGTGGTTGGTTGAACTGGGTTTGTTGTGCCTTAAAATTATGTAAACCGATAACCGACTAACGGCTTAAAAAGGCTGGATTTTTGCAATAAATGCCCTCATTTGCACCTGCCTGGGGACTCTGCGTCACTCCATACCACAACAGTCATGTTCTTTGCTTTACCTGGTTTCTTTGAAGCCCATACCAGAGGAATTACCACATCCAGTACTGCACCCCAGGTTCCTCTGAGGTCTGGTTTGTTGGTAAACAGATTCGAGGCTTCCATGCCTTTGCTTGTGGGATGTATGGCTGTACAGTTTTCCAAAACAGCTATTCAAGCCTTTAACTTCCATAATAAATCTTGTCCTAGCAAGGGAAGGGGACATTCTGTCACATATAGAAACTCATGAGTTCATGTAGTGCCTCCAACTGTACACTCCATAGGTTATAGGAATGACTGAAAAGTTCTTTTTCCAGTTGCCCCACAATTGGTATTGTAACTTTACTTAGCAGGCCCTTACAGTGACTTACTACTGAATGTGTGGCTTTGCTATCTAGCAAAAATCTATTGTTTCATTCCCCAGCTTTACTGGAACCAGGGGATGAGCTGGGGATGCCTTGATATTTTCCCCCAGTCCCCTTCATTCATTGTCAGAATCCTTCAGCATCATGTTAATCACCTCTACTTTCTGCAACTTTTCCCTTATGTCCTGAGATGATTGTCCTATAAACAACATATTAAACGGGGTTTTTTTGTTTATTTGCCTTATCTTCTGGGTTTAGAACCAGTCATTTCTTAGCTACTTCACATAGTCTCTCATAGAAAGCTGATGGGCTTGGACAGATTTTTCTGCTTAGAGACCCCATGCTGTATACCATATAATATCAACTGTTGATACTGTTTCATCTTAGCTTTACTGATTCCCATATTTGGATCCCACCCTAGATCTTCTTTCAAAGGCAAATACTGATCAAGATCCTCTCGTCTATTTCTCTTTCCTCTGCAGTAAAAAGGGTATTCAATCTAGCCTGTGTAAACCCCATATTAGGGTTATGATTCAGCATGACAGTTTCCAAAAGCTGTTATGTTCCTTCAGGATTCTCTTGGTTCAAACCAACAGATTGCTTCCAATTAAACAAATCCAAAGTAATAAAGGAGGCATGTACTGACAGGCAACACAGAGAATAGAAATTTTCAGTTCCCCTTGAAGTTGCTAAATAGAGCTTAAAGACTAACTAGCAAAATAGATAAAAGAACGTACAAGTAGACACACAGGATGCTAAACATAGATGGAACCAGTGGATAAATAGATAATGAGGAATATAGTGGCTTTTGTGGCAAAACTAAGTAACAAGAAGCAGCAGCGCATGCCCTAAGAGAAGTTCAAGGCAAGGTCATATGCAACATTGGGGACACTCAGTGAGTATGACCACCAGAGACCCCTTTAGATGACCCTCTAGGACCATAAAAGGACTTCCAGTAAGAGGCGGATGCATGCAAATTAGTTCTAGGAAAAGTGATGTTTATGTATTAGCTAGGAAGTACACTGTAATGAATATGTATTATCATGATGGAATATATACCCTGTTGTAAAGTTTCATGACACACCCTGATTAGAGGAGATATCCTTTGAGAGTCCAGCATGATGAGAATAAAGAATGCCTGCTTTCTAATACTTCAAACTGTGTTAGAAAGTTTGTTTTTTAGCCAATCATGTCTGGCACCCCAGATGGGACCCTCTACCTGATCTCCCGTGAATCTGAGGGATCTCTGGGATCTTCACACCAGCACTGAGAATTCTTGGAGAAGGACCACAGATCCCCAGACCAGTCTGGGGATCAGGTAAGATCCCATCTCATAAAGGCATTCTTTTGGGTTTGTGTCCTACCCAAATAAGACATGAGGATCATCCTACTTGTTGGGTGGGTTCTTTTGGTATTTCGGAACTTGATTTTTTTTTGCAATTGAATCATATATTCTGTCTCAACTATGGGTTTGGGTCAATCTAAAGGGACCAAAATAGATGTGTTTAGAAGAAATCACCACTTGGATGTATATTGAAACATTTGAAGAAGATTGGTGGACTCCCTGGTGGAATAGCTACCAGGGAGAATTTAATTAAATATTGTAATCAATGGTGGCCTTATATAAATTAGAGTTGGGGAGAAAAGTGGCCACAAAATGGTACCTTAAACTATAATACTCTGTTACAACTGATGTTGTCTTGTGTCGGAAACAAAAATGGAATGAAGTTATGTATGCTGATAAGTTTTTCACCTTGAGAAATCACCCTGAATGGCAGAAGGATTGTGGTGTTGATCCTGCACCTTTGGATCCTTTTGGTTTGGCTCTAGAGAAGGAAATAAGGGGAAAATGATTAAGTGTTGTTGTTCTATGTGTAGTATAGGACAAGTCTGCTCTAAGCACTTAGATGACCAGGAGGAAAGTTTGGATTTAGCTCTAAATTCAGTGCATAGAGGACTGAGAAAGCCAGCTGGCAGCATAGATAAAGAAGCAATAGAGGGAGGAGGAAGTTTGGGAAGATGATTTGAGGCTGCAGAGGGCTTTAGCTCTGTAGCAGGAAGAACATGGGGGAGACAGAATGATCTAATAATAGCTCCTCTTCAACAGGCAGTAGGGGCTGAGGGACCAATAACAGTAAAAGTCCTGTTTTCAATTACAGATCTGAATAATTGGAAATTGATAGCTGGAACTTATAGGGATGATCTGGACGAAATAGCTAAAGCTTTTGAAATGATGATTGAAGACCCTGATTGGAAGGATATAGACACTATGTTGGAAATGTTATTTGACAGCACCGAAAGGGAGACGGTTCTTAAAACTAGTAAAAGATTTGTCGAAGAGCAAATCCTGGTGGGAACCCTTCTCAGTAATCTAAAACTAAATTTCCCTTTGGCAGATGCTGGGTGGGACCCAAATGTACCTGTACAGTGAGAAAGGTTAACTAGATATCAACAGTGGGTTTTATATGGGATTAGACATGTGATTCCAAAAGCTATAAATATGTCTAAATTATTTGAGGTGAAGCAGGACTGTAAGGAATCCCCTACGAAATTTATGAACTGTCTCAAAGATACTGCTCGGAAATATGCTAATATAGATCCAGAGATGGAGGAAGGCAAAAATTGCCTAGCTCCTATTTTCATAGGACAGTCCTCAGATGATATTAGGAGGAAACTACAAAAAATCCAGGGGACAGGCACTTTTGATATGGGTTAATTACTTGATGTTGCATGGGCTGCATATAGAAATAGTAAAAAACAGCAGGAAGTGACTAAACAGAAAGTGGTAGCAGTTATAGGAGAAATCAGTAAAGGATTCCTGCCCCCAGGGAGAGGGGAGGTCTCATGGCAGAGGAAGGGGGTCGGTTCCCCACCTTCATTAGGTAGATTGGGAACAATCAATGTGCATATTGTAAAAAGGATGGACATTGGAAGCAGAAGTATCATCAGCTAAAACCCAGGACTCCTTCAAGCCCTCTCATGGCCATAGCAGAGGACCTATGAAGGGGACTGGGGGTTTCTTCCTCAGCAGAGTCTATGGTAACAGTCATGCGAAGAGAATGTGCCACACTCTCAACACTTCTTTAAATACCCAGGAAATGATACTCAAACCACTTCCTCTCTTGCTCCTATCACTTGCGGTTTGAAAAGAGACTGACACCCACCTGTCTACAACATCCTTTCAGGCAGTTGTAGAGTGCAGTAAGGTCTCCCCTCATCCTCCTTTTTCCAGACTAAACAACCCCAGTTCCCTCAGGCACTCCTCATAAGACTTGTTCTCCAGACCCTTCACCAGCTTTGTTGCTGTTCACTGGACATGCTTTAGCACTTCAATGTCTTTCTTGTAGTGAGGGACACAAAATTGAACACAGTATTCGAGGTGCAGCCTCCTCAGTGCCGAACACAGGGAGACAATCACTTCCCTAGCCCTGCTGGCCATGCTATTTCTGATACAAGCCAGGATGCCATTGGCCTTCTTGGCCACATGGGCACACTGCTAGGTCATGTTCAGCTGGCTGTCAACCAGCATCTCCAGGTCCTTTTCCACCAGGCAGCTTTCCAGCCACTCTTCCCCAAGCCTGTAGCATTCCATAGGATTTGTTGTGACCCAAGTACAGGACCCAGCACCTTGCCTTGTTGAATGTCATACAATTTGCCTTGGCCCATCAATCAGCCTATCTACGTACATCCCTCTGTAGACCCTTCCTACTCTCCAGCAGATCAACACTCCCACCCAACTTGATGTCATCTGCAAACTTACTGAGGGTGCACTCAATCCCCTCATTCTGATAATCGATAAAGATATTAAACAGAACTGTCCCCAATACTGAGCCCTTGGGAATACCACTTGTGACCAGCCACCAACTGGATTTAACTCCACTCATCACTGCTCTTTGGGCCCAGAAATCCAGCCAGTTTTTTACCCAGCAGAGTATGCCCATCCAAGCCACGAGCAGCCAGTAAAACAAGCGGTTTTCATACAAGCACATACTTTTCCAATATATACAAGTATGGTTTCAAGGGTTTCATCAGGATGTATTTCAAACTGACAAACATTTTGTTCAGTGTCAAGACAAATGTCTTGGGCCGTAATGGTGTTACTTTCACAAATAAATCCCTGTTGTTCCTGTACAAGACAGGTAAAGCCAAAGCCGTGCATGCAAGCAAAGCAAAACAAGGAATTAATTCACTGCTTCCCATGGGCAGGCAGGTGTTTAGCCATCTCCGGGAAAGCAGGGATTCATCACATGTAGCTTCGCGGTTACTTGGGAAGCAGACACCATCCCTCCAAATGTCTTCCTCCTCCTTCCCTCCCTGCTTTATATACTGAGCATGATACCATATGGTCTGGAATATCCCTTTGGTTAGTTGGGGTTAGCTGTCCTGGCTATCCCCTCCCAACTTCTTGTGCACCCCCAGCCTACTTGCTGGTGGGGTTGTGTGAGAAGCAGAAAAGACCTTATTAAGTATGGTATCAAGACAGTCCATAATTGCTCTCTGTAGTCATCTGGGTTGTATTTTGAAAAATTAGAATAAGTTTGGGGGTAACCCAATGACTAAAGATAAAATAAAGAGAGATTGTAATCAATGGTGACCACCTTATAAATCGGAGGATGGGGAATATGTGTTATTGCAGTTTAATATTATCTTACAGTTGATGTTGCTTTGTCACTGACTTGGTAAATGGGATGAGGTTTTTATATTGATGCTTTTATGGCATTGTATAGAGATCAAGGTATTCAGAAAAAGTGTAAATTGGGGGAGAATATGCTGATGGCGTGTATTGAGGAGAAGGAGGTGTAAAGCAAGGGATTGTATGTTGCGGAGGGGATGAACCTGAAGATGTGCAAATGTTAGTTTCCTTTTCACCCCCATATAACATCAAGGTGGGGACAGATAAGGAGAATAGAGATCAAAATAAAGAGCATATGGGAAGTGTGCATTATGTGCTGGTCTCGGAGGCATACTCTGCTAGGGATAGATGCCTTTAAGACAAACAGTGGGGGCAGAGGGTCTGCCAGTTTTTGTACTGAGACCGAAATCAGCTAAAAAACAAACTTTCCAACACAATTTGAAGCAGGAAGGCCAAGGGGTATTTAAGGCCAAACACAAAGCAAGCGTCTTGACCCTACCTCTTCTTGGAATTTCTATCTGAACACCGCTGGAACCCAGGAGTTGGTAGCTATATGTGTGTCTTTCTGTATCTTTTCTTTCTCTCCTTCTTCTAATTCCTTCTTGGAATTTTTGAGTAACTTAAAATCGAATGGGCTTAAAGTTTTCTAAGTTGAATGGGCTAAGTTAATGCTTTGGGAAGTGTTGATTGAATGCTGCTCTAAACCTTTTGCCAAAGTCCTCTGATTTTCTAAAGTCCCAGTAAAGTTCTTTTTGTTGTTTTGACCTCTTGACAATATCTAGTCGGTATTTCTCCCGTGTGTCTAACTCAGAGTAGAACAGCCGTAAACCTGTGAAAAACGAGGTTCACTCTCCTGTTAGGATTGAAAAGTTTAATAAAGGGCAATAAGGGACAGAGATAAGAAAGCAAAATTCACAGTGCTGGGTGCTTTGGCGCTCAGCCAAGAGCACACCTGCTACTTCGGAGACACCCTTTACATACACATCAGTCTATTACTATTCATAAACAATTATGCATATTCAAACTTTTATACATATTCAAACTTTTATACATATTCAAACTTTTCTCAGGAGCTGTTTAGCATGGCTCCTCCTTGAGTCCGCCTTTTAGAGCATGCGCATGTCTTGGCTGTGGTTTTAGTCCATTTTTATTATCACCCCCAGAGTGGGCTTTGGTCCATGGTTTCTGCAGACGGTAGTTGCTGATAGTTGGCATGTCAGTAGCAGGGGTCCTCAACACACGTTGGTTGGATGGTATCCAACCAAGCAGACAGCTCACAAGCATAGCTATTTTACTATTATGTCTTAAGTTTTAGGTTAAATGACAGAAATAAAGGCATTAGTAATTGTTAAAAAAACTTACATCTTCATAACAAAGCTACATTATACATATGGCATCTATTTGTAGAAAGCCATTATTAGAATATCTATTACAAAAGCTACTTTAACATCACTCATTTTAACATTTGCAGAAAGCCAATATTATAGCATCTATCTATCACAATCCCTTTTAAGTGTGTCATCGAGCAAGGTTGTTTGGGGCCTTACATTTTTTGAATGGTGTTGTCGGCAGGATATTACTGAGTTGATGAAGAGGTATTTTATTTGGAGATAACTGCTCATCACAGAATAAAGGAGAAGTTAATTTTCGGTCGAAACCGATATTCTCCGGCAAAAAGGTTATGGAATCCCGGGTATAAAGCCTAACCTGAACTGGTCTCTGCTAATAGAATTGTTAAAAGTTTGTCCAGATCCGGACAGAGAGATGTGGGCTGAGAAAAAACTTGCAAATTCCTCAGTTATTTGCTGAGAAAATTGGAACTTCAGCAAAAGAAAGAGAAAAAAACCCTCGTAAGGAACAGGGCCTGGTATGCATATGGGTTTCTGTTTGAGGTTGTGGAGCTCAAACAGAAAAAGCTGATTGAGTTGCAAATTGCTTTGGAGGTTGAAACAAGAGCTCGCCTCAGGGCAGAGTGAGAAATGCCCAGAAGAAGATAGCTCAAAACCTGAGAAACCAGTTAAATAAGCTTGTCCAGAGCCAAAGAGCTTTAGAGTTGCAAAGTAACACTGCTGGGGGAGGTGTGAAGGATGAACCTGGGGTTTCCAGCCTTGGGGAGGAGCTGGGCCTCCCCGAACATTGTCACCCCCTCTCAGCCTTTTCGAGGAATTGAATGCAGCAAAGCCAAACCCCTCCTCTCACCCTAAACTCTGCCTGCCTGTAAAAAAGGAGGAGGCGGAGAGGGAGGTGGGACTCCCTGAGCATGATGTCACCACTCTCCGCTCCCTGGAGGAGGGGTTTGACTCAGCAAAGCCAACCCACTCCCCTCCCCCTCCTTGCAAGCTCTGCCTGCTTGTAAAGACAGAATTCGCTTATCAAGAGTCAGAGCCCATGGTAATGATGTCTCACTCTGCAACAGAACTGGTTAAGTTGCAAGGGAAAATTAGCAATTGTCCCAAAGAAAATTAAATAGGCAATGTTTTGAAAATTTACTAATGGGGGAGGAATGAAATAAAGCTTTCCAAAGAGGAAGCACATGACAGAGTGACCTGGTCTTTTGCCCGGGAAGCAACCTGTTGTGTGAAAAGTTTGGACCCATTGGAGGGGGGAGAACCCATCCCTCTGATACGCAGAAAAGACTCTACAACTCGAAAGTTGTAAAGTAGGTATGTTTATTGCATCTCTGGATGCATGGGGGGTAACCCCCAAAAAACCATGTGTGCTGACTGCGGTACTCAGCTTGAAATATATCTGGTTACAAATTGCATATACATCAGGTTACACAATACGCCTATACATATTCATCGTCTGTCTCTGCTTTGTATTATAATTAGCTCAGCATCCTATTACGACTGTGCAGTGCTGCCTGGTGGTCCTGGGCCGGGGTCTCCGGGATGAAGTAAGCAGTCTTCCTCAGATTTGAACTTTTCACCTTGCTTCCTTGCGCATGCTCTCTGAGGTCCTGGTCCAAGTCCAAACCCCAAAGCTGGTTCGGGCCGGTTCCAAGGTCCAAAAGCAGGACCTTTGGTCACAGTTTCTTCCTCTTATCAATGGTCTGGCATCCTATCCTTATCCTCCCATACATCCTTCCCCTTTGCCTGGCCGGCATAGCAAATATTCAGCAAGTAGTACATTGTTTAGCAAGCAGCTGCAAAGTTTTGCAGTACTAACAGTACCCACAGCAATTAACTTCTTAAAGCCTGAGCCCCCTGTATCACCTCCTCCCACTCCAACATGTGCTAAAATTACTGGGAGACTGTGGGACGCAGCAGGATTCCAGCTGATGCATCACAACCAGTGCATGAGAAACAGCTGATGCCCCGTTGGCCTTCTCCCATGTTATTGTTATTTATTGCAAAATTTAAGGATCAAGACCGAGAAAACAAACTCTCAGCGCCACCTCCAAAAAGTGAGCTGGGAGAGGGTGGCAAATTCAAATATCCTAAAAAGCTCACTGGAAGTAAATGGAAATTTAGTTTCCCTGTAATTCCAATGAAGCTTTGCAAAATTCTCCTACACTGCCTCCTTCTGGCAGTAGTGAGTATTGAGCCTTGCCTGCCACTAGAGGCCAGAGGCAGAACTGCTGATGCTGGAGAATCTGTAACCTTTAGGGGAAAAATACTTTTATCATTGTGCAAGTTTGTTGTTTTATTCCTGCTAATAACCCTTGATGTTCAAGTATATCCTCACCAGCCAGAAAACTGGGTGCATGTCCATACTTTGAATAAAGAGCTGCTTAAGCAGAAGTGGAAAGCACTTTTGACTACCTACACAGCTTTGAGATCTACATCTGGAGACCCTTAAATTATGCGAATAAAGTCAGCTCCGGACAAAGAGGAACCATATTAGACAGTACAGTAAACAGTAAATCTGCTGCAGATAAAGCCGCAACAAAACTTGAAACTCTAAACTGAAATATATTAAATGGTTTATTTCCTTTATTTTCTGAGCAATGTCCCCAGTATGGCAGCATGGTTATTTGTTCCTGGATTAGTCAACCATCCTAGCAAGACCTTGTACCTAACAATTGTAATAGCAAATATGGCTTAAAATGCCAGAGGGGTAAGTGAGCAAGTGTCCTGGGGTGACTGTATGATACTGTATTTCCTATCGTCTACTTATTTCCCAGACATGAGTTTCTGTACCTTTAAGCTAGGTCTGAGGGGGGGGAATTCTTTTGGCGGCCTGTGTTCAAAAACACAGATAACTCCCTCGGTTTTTCCCCAGCTCTTGGCTCTGCAGCAGGGAAGAGAGCTGCATTCTCTTGCTTTTTAGCTAGCTTCTTGTTCATTAGCTGAAGCAAGGAGTTTTCCCAGGACTGTGGCTTCTTCTTATCTTTCTGGAACTGTTCAGCTTTGCTCCGGTCCGGAACACCATCACCGGGAGGCCCCACACTGCGGCCCGGAGGGGCCCACACCGCACCCCAGCTCCGGAGAGAGCAGAGCCACACCTACAGAAAGGACTCTGAATCTACCAGGTTTTTCTTCACAACGATAAGGTTTATTATCTAACATTATTCATTTTGTGCCTGCATGCACCCTGCTTGTTAAATAAACAGCTTTTTTTTGACTTTCCTCCAAGAAATTTCTTTCTGAACCTGGTGGGGAAGGGACTGCTGAAACCTGCCTTCTATTAGAGGACACGTTCATTTCAGACATTTCCTCCCAATTTGTCTCAAACCGAGACAGCAAGAAAGGAGAGCGGTGTCCTTTTCCCTAAGGACCACTCTAACATCACACACATAGAACAAATGCTATGTTAACAGTTGGCTTGTGGACTTGTATGGATGCTGAAAAAGCTTCAGCAGAGAATTTCTTCAGCTCTCTGCAGCATTTTGTGAGAGTTCTGTCTTTCCCGTGCAAGTAACTCAAAACAATGTTACAGTTTTGTAAACTTCTTGCACCTGCAGGTTGTTTTGCAGGATTGTTATGGTTCTAACTAGATAAATATTTAGAAATGGGTGTCTTAGAACTTGACCAATCCCCTCAAGGGGTGGATGGCCAAAGCACCAATTACCTTGTGCCATTTAACACACTTTTGCGAACTAACATATAAAAGCCTTCGGAACGATTATGAAATTGCTTCCATTTATCCCTGAGCCTGGACTCTTGTGTCGTTTCTCTACTCATCCGCAGTGAGAACAGCCACAGACTTGAGTCCAAATTTGCAAAATAGTATGTAACAGAAGGTGTAGATCAGACAAAAACCATTTTATCTAAAGCTGAAAAGGTCTCAAAAGGATGGCTGGCTACTCTAACTCAAGTTTGCCTACATGGTGCTACAAATCCTCATCAGTATTGTTAAGGTACTGGATAATATAAGTTTTACTAAATAAGTTTTATTAGTGATTGTTGCATTTTTGATGTCTTCTAAGTTTCTTTTCACAGACTGTTATTGTTAGTTTGATTAAAGGATCACCGAAACTTTCTGTGGCAGAGAACATAAAGGAATACCAGGCGGATAGTTCTGAATCGTTAAAATCACGATATTTATGGACAAAAACTCTCTAACTAATTAAAGTTAGAAAGTGGTATGTTTATTACGCCGGCGGGCGGCACAGGAGTCACCTCCTAGAGATGTGCCAGCACCTTACATGGTTATTTGCCCTCTATTTATTTCACAAAGTGTTATGTATTAATCATATACATATTTCCAGCACCTCCCATTTGCCGCTTCTTATTAAAATGAGGTTATTAGTCCTTTGCGCTTGCGCAATTCCTTTTTCCATTTGGGTCGGTGGTCTTGATCTGAGTCAGTGGTCCTGAAAGATGAAGTCAGGGATCTCTTTATCACCATGAACTTTCTACCTTTTATTGTGGGCAAGCCTCGGCAAGTCTTCTGGAGACGGTCCATACCTCCTGCCTGTATTTGATCATGCAATCTAGATGCTAGCTATAATTCTGTCAGCTTCTTTTGTCCTTATGACAGTTCATTTACTATAAGCAGAGTTTCAGACAGGTACATAATAGTAAATAGCACTATACTTAGCTAACTTATCGTTTGGTTTAATCAGTATGAATTGCTTCTAACTCCTAGCTAAAGTTTAACTCTTTATAATCTTGACCCAGTTCCTCCTTTTGAAATAGGTCCAAGTGGGACTACGTTTTCTCCTTCTAGAAGTGTTCCATGAGAGGAAGAAGTGGCAACTGGACTGAAGAGTTGCTGTTCTTTGCTGCATTGAGTGTTTACATGTTTTTATTTTGATAAGTTTTAAGATATTTATGTTCATATATGTTTTATATGTTTGTTGCCAGCAACATTTTAAGATGTTTGCATTTTCTCTCTGGTTGCCACAGTGGGTGGAAGAGTCCTCCCTCAGTTTTGGGATCTCACACAGGATTTAATCTGATTGTAGAATCAAATTTGTGTACCTCTTCCTACCTCATCAGAGCAAAGCATAAAATTACTATACCAAAGGAAGTGCATGTAGTAACGGTAAGCAATGTGTAAAGCATAATTGTGCAGAAGAAGGGGATGTGGAACTGTTTTCAGCCCCTGGAAGGAGGGAGAAAAGGGGCTGACAGAGGAGCAGAGGTGGCAGCTGGGAAGTTCTCTCCAGCTGTAGATGAAGAAGGCATAAGTGGTTAAGAGAAGAAGCAAGATTTTGGGTTTGAGAACCACTGAAGGGTTTGGTAAAGTTGGAAAGGTATTTGGTCCCAACCCAGGACCCTGACTGAAATGATATGCTGCGGAGGTTGGAATGACTTGAGTTTTGTTATATCTTTGACTCCTACCCCTGAGGCAATCCAGATTATTTTATGTAGTAGAATTTTTACTGAATGTAATTTTCCCATGGTGCCCATTGACCTTTTCCTCTTTCCCTGGGTACGGGTTCTGGGGATCCCCCTGAAACATGGTTGGTGGGAGGGATAAGGGTGGTAATCTGGGACATGTATATTTGTTTGTGTTGTGGTGCTACCTGGATCTGTAAGATTACAGATTCCAAAAGGCAAGGTGGCCTAACTATTGATCCTTACAGTTTGTACAAGGAGTACAATACATTGCAATATCAATAAACAATAAAGAATCTTAAATGGAACTCGCCATGCTATTTTGGAGTCCATCTTACAAGTCCAACAAGTATCAAAAATAGTTTTATAAAATTGTCTAGTGTTTGAGATGTTATTAATAAATGAGCAAAGAATATGTAAAATAACAGACCCCACTGAAGAAGAATACGGTGTCAAGAAACACAAAGGAAATCACAGACTGTCCCAGTTTGAGACAAATTCGGAGGAACATCCAAAATGAATGCCCTCTGATAGAAGGCAGGTTTCAGCCACCCTCCCCCACCAGGTTCGGAAAGAATTTTTCTCGGAGGAAAGTGAAAAGGAAAAAAACCCTATTTATTTAACAGATACAATGCACAATGGGAAAAGAATAATGCTAAATAATAAAACCTCTCGCTGTGGAGAGAACCTGGTAAATTTTCAGAGTCCTTTCTGTGGGTGTGGTCTCTCTCTTCCCCTCTTCGGGGCTGGGTCGGCATGGGCCCTCCTCCGGGCCAACGGTGTAGGGTCTCCCGGTATGTTCTGAACAGTTCCAGAAGAGAAGAAGAAGAAGCCAAAGTCCCAGGAAAAAAAGTTTAACTCTCCGTCTCTCTCCGGAGAAACAGAGCTGAAAGCTGGCTGAAAAGCAGCAAAGGGTGCTTCCTCTGCTCTTGCTGCTGCAGAAGCACGCAGAGGAGTAGTGTGACCTTTGAGTACAAACTGCTTTGAAAAGTTCGTCTGGCTTTTTTTTTTTTTTTTCTCTTGCACCCAGTTTTAAAGACACAAAGGCACAGGAATCATGTCTGGGCATAGAGCGGCGATAGGGGAGACACATCATAATGTCACCCCAAGACGCAGGCCAATCTACTGGACTTTTTGATCACTTCAACTGAAAGACTGGTTCATGAACTCTCCCCCCGGATCCTGGTTTGCATCGCACCTTGCCTGCAATTTTAGAGACTCACAGGGTGAGGGGTGATGACCTGCATAGAAAGAAATTTTTATGTTAACTAGACTTATGCTTTTGTTTATTGAAATTGCAATTGTCCATTATACGATTTCCTGTATACTTTCCTCTTCTTTCCTTTCTCCTCTATCTGTGAGATTAGGATCCCAGTGCTGCCACGAGAGGAAAGGTACCATTACTGTGGTCCTGGTCAATGTTTAGAGCCACGGGGTGGTCTGAGAGACTGGACAGACTGATGTCTGGAGACATTTTGGGGTGCATGTGTGTGGAGGAAGGGGCAGGTCAGGCCTTGCCCTGATGAGGCAGTGCACTGCCCTGTACACCCCCACCCCCTAGAGCCTGTATCCCAGCCTGGCAGTGGCTGCCAATCACTGGCACACCGGAGGCAATGCTGCTCACCTGCCTCTGGAGCTCCTAACCCAGCTTCTGAGTGGCCAAATGACTGAAAGTTCCACCTGGGGGAAGGGCCCAGGAAAGCCAAGGGGTATTTAAGGCTGAACATGAGGCAAGCATATGTCTTGACCCTACCTCTTCTTGGAATTTCTATCTGAACACTGCTGGAATCCAAGAGTTGGTAGCTATATGTGTGCCTTTCTGTATTTTTTCTTTCTCTCCTTCTTCTAATTCCTTCTCCTTGGAATTTTTGAGTAACTTAAAATCGAATGGGCTTAAAGTTTTCTAAGTTGAATGGGCTAAGTTAATGCTTTGGGAAGTGTTGATTGAATGCTGCTCTAAACCTTTTGCCAAAGTCCTCTGCTTTTCTAAAGTTCCTGGTAAAGTTCTTTTTGTTGTTTTGACCTCTTGAGAATATCTAGTCAGTATTTCTCCCGTGTGTCTAACTCAGAGTACATGAACAGTCGTAAGCCCTTTTAAGTGTCTCATTGAGCAAGGTTGTTTGGAGCCTTACACTCCCAACATTATTTGAGAACATATCCAGCCATTAGTTACATTTAATATTTTAGTTACTTTGATCTTTAAACTTTCATAAGTATTTTCATGACTAATCCCTTGGTGAAATTCTAAAGGTGTCTTTGGCGAACAAAGATTTTGGTTCACTATCAAGATACAGATATAAGTAATATTTTAGTTATAAGGTTAACTCATTCTCTTTCCTCAGTCTTATTTGGATTGGGGAGAATAACTTCATGTTCCACAGAGCTGACGCCTTTTTGATTCTAGAATACTGTACCCAATGTCCTTTACGGTTCAACTTTACTGTGGTATATGTGGTTAACAATACTTAGTAGGGTCCTTTCCACTTCGATTGGAGAGGTGCTGGGTCCCGGTCCTTAAGGTACACCCAGTCTCCTGGTTGGAATTTGTGCGCTGGTGTGTCCAGTCCTGTTGGTCTGGCAACAACAACTGCCTGTCATAAATCTTGCAATGTTTTACCTAAAGATATGAGGTAGTTATTAAGGTCTGCCCCACCTTTACCATGCACATCCCGTGGGATATGTGGAGTTTGATAGGGCCAACCATATAGCAGCTCATAGGGGCTTAATTTTTCTGTGGCCCTAGGTTGGATCCTAATTCTCAACAAAGCAATTGGGAGGGCTTGTACCCAAGTCAACTAAGTTTCTTGACAGATTTTATTGAGTTGCAGCTTAAGAGTATAATTCATCCTTTCTACCTTTCCACTAGCTTGTGGCTGGTATGGAGTATAAGTTCCACTAAATTCTCAAGCCCTTGCTAACTTGTTCCACTGTTTTTGCTAGAAAATGAGACTCTCTGTCTGATGACATTCCCAGAGGAACTCCAAAGCGCAGAATTATTTGATTTAGCAATATTTTTACGACTTCTTTTGCTATGTTTGTGTTACAGGGAAATGCTTCAGGTCACCCAGAAAAGGTATCCACTAAAACTAAAAGATATTTATTGCTCTCTTTATGTGGAAGTTATTTGCCAATAATCTCCCAGCGAATTACCAGATTTCATAGCCCCTATTACCACTTTATTTCCAGTATTGCAGTTATTTCTTTTACATGTGCCACACTTCTGAGTCTTTGAATATATGATTTCAGTCATCTTGGAGCTAATTACTGTCTTTCTTAAGTGTTTCAACAATTTTTCTGCACTCCAGTATGTAGACTGGTGCTCTCTGTCTACTATTTCTCTCATAATTGACTAGGGAACTATTACTTGTCCAGTAGGGGTGATTGCCCATCCACTGGGGTGAAATCTAGCTTCTAATACTTCAGTTAACTGACAATCTTTTGCACTTTATTCTGGCTTAATATATGGTAGACTAATCTCTTGTTGTGGAACCAAAACACAGATGCCTTTTTCCACAGCCTCTTTAGCCGCCCTGTTGGCTAAGTAATTTCTGTATTTTGGCCCTATTTTATTTGTCTGGTGTGCTCTATAGTGCATAATTGCAACTTCATCTGGTTTTTGTACTGCTTCCAATAAGTGTAATATTTTTGTCTCATGTTTGATTGTTGTACCTTGTGCTGATAAAAATCCTCTCTCCAGATTGTTCCGTGGGCATGCACTACGCCAAAAGCATACTTAGAATCAGTCCAGATGTTTACTTTCTTTCGCTTAGTTCCAATGCTCAGGTGAGAGCAACCAGTTCGGCCTTCTGTGCTGAAACATCTGACGTTAAAGCCTTAGATTTATTACCTTGTTCAGGGTAGTTACTGTGTATCCTGACATGCATTTTCTGTTGTGAACAAAGCTACTTCTGTCCATGTATAGTTCCCAGTCTGGATCCTCTATTGGGATGTCCTTTAAATCTGGTCAGCTGGAATAAACTTCTTTGATTGTTTGTAGGCAGTCATGTTCTGGAGTACTTTCTACTTCGGTGGCTGACAGAAACACAGAAGGATTAACAATAGAGGTGGTTTTGAGGGTAATGTCATCCTGTTCCATTAGTACCACTTAGTACTTAAGCATTTGGCTGGGAGACAGCCAGTGGTCCCCCTTTTGTTCCAAGACTGTCTGTACCATATGCAGTACATAGACCGTCATGCTTTGTCCCAGAGTCAATTTACGAGTTTCCTGAATCAATAGCACTGTAGCTGCGACTGCTCGCAAACAGCTCAGCCATCCTTGGCTCACATTATCGAGCTGTTGAGAACAATATGCAACAACTCATCTCTGGTCCCCTAGAAATTGTGCTAGAACTCCCAAGGTGATATTTTATCTCACATAAGTGAATAATTCAAAAGATCTTGTGAGATCTGGCAAGCCTAAAGCCAGAGCCCTCGTTAATGCTTTCTTAAGTTGGTTGAATGCAGCCTGAGTATCATCAGTCCATATAATAAAATCTTTGTGGGTGGTTTTTAAAAGTCCATACAAAGGTTAGACTAGTAATCTGTAATTACTGATCCACAAGCAACACCACCCGACCATTCTGAGAAAGGCACACAATTCTCTTACAGTTTGTGATTCCGGAAGCCAGCAGATAGTTTCTTTGTTTTTCGTGCTTAGTTTCCTTTGACCTCAGAGAATTTCAAAACCCAGAAAGGTCAGTCTTCTTCATCACTTGCACCTTCTCCCTCAATACCCTGTAACCATTTAATCCTAAAAAGTTTAATAATTCAACAGTTAGGTCTTGGCACTGTTCTTTAGTTTTGGTGGCTATCAGGATATCATCAACATATTTTAACAGAGCCCCTTGCAGATTAAAGGTCTTCCATTCCTCTAATTCCTTTGCCAGTTGATTCCCAAAAATTGTGGGTCTATTTTTAAATCCTTGTGGCAGTACAGTCCAAGTCAATTTGGTCTTTCTTCCCATCTGTAGATTTTCCCATTCAAATACGAATAGTTCCTGGCTGTCACAGCTTAGACGTATGCAGATAAAGGCATCCTTTAAATCTATTACAGTAAACCATTCCAAATTCTCTTTTAGCATGGTTAGGAGAGTGTATGGGTTAGTGTCATGGTTTGACCCTGGCTGTATGGTTTTGGAGAGTTAGACAGGTACAAAAATTGATGGGTTACCCATAATTCCCCCGTTTGAATTTAATTGGATTGAAAAAGGGGCGGGTTTCATGAGTCCCAGGGGCACTGATAATTGTGATGGAGTCATCACTTAACTTCCCTTGCAGGGTATTTAATACCGAACTACTAGCTCCTGTGTGTACCAAAAATTCTAGTTTTTAATTTCCAAGCATGACTGT
>JACSVZ010000042.1:600000-1030147 GCA_014706295.1 Lycocorax pyrrhopterus obiensis
AGAGCCTCCCAACAATCATTTGCAGTTGTGCTGTAACGACTTCAGCATGTGCCGGTGGAGGTTGTTCCTTCCCACAGCGGGACAGGTGGGAGGCAGCAGTGCCAGCTCCGAGTGGGGAACGCAGCACACCCCAACCCCGTGGGCTGCCCTGCGTTCCTGAACGAGCAGCGTTGTCACTGAGCATCAGCGCGCCTGGGAAACACACCAGGCCCACCTGGGAGGTTCTCCTTGCTCCTGGAAATGACCTCATCCAGCCAAGACACAGCACGGTCGGTTTTTGTAACTGAGCTGCCAGAAACACTGATTTTAGGACAAAGAGCCCCAAATACCTGCTCAGGCAGCTGGAACTGTGTGGGTGCAGCTACCTGAGTTCATTCCTTGAGAGCTGGGTCCTCTCCCACAGAAGATTCTGCTGAGTTTCTCCCCTTGCCCAGGCAATGCTGTTGGATCACAGCCCCAGGAGACTTTCAGTGAATTTTCAGGATTTATTCTGCATGATGGGAAATCAGCTCTGAAAAGAGGAACCAGGTTTGTTCCAGATCTGTGTCCAGGACAGAAGTTCTCCAAAGTTCAAGAGAGGCTTGGAGAGAAGATTCAGTGTATGTAGGGCTGAGGTTCAGTGCTGACTCTGGAACAGCTTTTGCTTCGTAACAACAAGAATTCACTTATAAGGGCGCCTACAAATGTAAACAGCATCTCATGGGTGATATATATTCTTAATTCCTTTGGAAATATCTCTCTTATCTACCATTCCAATTGTATACAGGACAGGGACAGTTCCAATCCAAAACGTTGTATTCAAATACTCCCAAAACTTTGGAGTGTTCCACATCTGGATAGTATTTAGCAGCCTGGACGAGAATTTACCTAATTATTAATCGCCACCACACCCCTCACTGAGCTGCACCCAAAAAATGTATGGAGACAGGATAGCTGTCTCCAGCACTTTCCTCATGGACAATCATCAGCACTCACCAAACCCAGGAAGGATCATTCCTATGGAGCAGAGTCCTGCTGTTGCTCTCCCTGGGCAGTAAGGAATTAGCAAAATTGGCAAAATTCATCAGCAGTCCTGGCAGAAAGTCGTGTCCTGGAGGTGTGAGCATAGGAGATGGATTTGCAGGGAAGCTCTCCCGGAGCCATGGCAGGCAGGGAAGGTGGGAACAGCCCATGAGCTGCCTAGGGCTGGACCCTCAGCCAGGGCAGCACTGGCTGGGATCCATCTGCTTTGTCCAGTCTGGGTTTTAGAATAACAGAGAGGCTCCCACCACCTTTGGGGGGAATGTTTCACAGACGCCCAGACCTCACCCACAGGAAATGTCTCCTGATGCACAGCTTGAATTTTCCCTCACCCCCATGCTCCAAGTGCACTGTCCTTAAAGAGATGTTAAATTTCTACCCCCTCCCCTGGGCTGGTTGAAGCACCCCTTTGGGAAGCAGATAAACATGCCTGTAACAAGCTGCTTTAAAAAATCATGGGTAAAGGAGAAGGGCAAGGAATTAAACTTCAGGAACAGTGAACCAAGGGTGCCTGAATCTGATACAGAGCCAGGAAATTCACATTGTAGGACCAGTCATCTTGCTGGCCACAGGCCCCTCCCAGCTGCACAAGTACCAGCCCCTACTCAGAACGTTCTGCCTTTTATGATGGAGTTCTTCTTCCCTCTATTTTTCAGTCTTCCCAGAGTCATGTCTATAAGTAGGTAGACAGCTGAGAGTGGATAGGTTGGGTTTTTTTTTCCATGCTCCAGAGATTTATTTGCTACCAAATGTGGCTACTGACACTTAACAGATTGGGGTTATTATTGTTGTTATTCTGATTTGCTGCTCTTACTTCTCAGCACGGTGCCAACTGGATTATCCTGCTTTTAAAATGTCATTTCAACTGTTTGAAAAGTCAGTGCAGATAATCCAAAGGGAATGACAAATCCGAAAACTTCTTAAGAAACTCGCCAAACCCTCGGTTCATCTGACAGGGAGGGGCTGCACAAAACGTAGATGGAAGTGAATCAGGGAGTCATGGAATCATTAAGGTTGGAAAAGCTCTCCAAGATCCTCAAGTCCAGCCATCCATCCAGCACCACCACCATGTTCACCATGAAACCACGTCCCTGAGTGCCACATCCACATGTTTTTTGAACACTCCCAGGAACAGGAACTCCACCACTGCCCTGGGCAGCCTGGGCCAGGCCTTTCCAACCCTTGCAGTGAAGAAATTTTTCCCACCATCCAACCTGAACCATTTCCCCTCATCCTGTCACTTGTTACCCAGAACAAGAGACTGATCCCCACCTGGCTACAACCTGAGGGTGAAGCAACACGTGGTGCTCTCCAAAGGAAACCTCAGGTGAATCCCACGTGGAGGCCACTCCAGCATTTCCTGGGCAGTGTGTCCCTGGCAGTTCTCCAGCCTTTGTCCCTCCTGTCTCCGTTCACAAAGCTGCCGTGGCACAGCGGCCTGGCCAGAGAGGCCCAAGTGCAGCTTGGGTTTACAGACAGCTCCAAAAGTGCCTCTGCCTGACACCAGCAGGTCTGAGGAGCACCGAGGTAACTCAGGGTCAATGCAGTGCTGAATTAACCGTGAATTCAGAGGACATTCCATGGCTGGAACTGTGCCCTCCTTCATTTTTCATCTGCCCCGACTGTTTCTTCTCTCTGGGCTTCAGATCTAGTAGGACTCAAGGCTTTATTTGCCTTCAGACCTTTCTTTTTTCTCCAAGTGACCTCGTGCTTCAACTGCGGAGGAGTTCCAGACACAGAGACACGGCCCATCCATGGAGAGCACAGGAGGGTTTCTGTTTCCAAGTGAAAGCGTTGCCATTTCATTTCTTCAACCATCATCCTTTCCATGATGCACACTCCCTCTCTTCCACCCAGATGTCTCAGGCAGACCCTGAGGCTCCCAAAGATGGAGCTCTTGGCTTTTCCCAAGAAATCTTGGTAGGCTCTTGGCAATTGGGACTGCAGAGTAAAAAGGAATTTTTTTTGTTCCATGGAAAGTTGTCGCTTTGCCTCTGGTTTCCTAAAGGAGAAATGGAGGAAAAAGGTACTTATTTCTTAAGCTGTCAGAGTGGACAGGAGATCAAGAGCTTCAACCAGCTCTGCTATAGAGGAAAGATGGATTGGAACAGAAGGGATGGGTTCCCTCAGGTCTAAGGAGTTCTGCTGTCCAAATGCAGAAGAATCTGACAGAGAAGCTTCTTGCTTATTCTCCTTTGAGAATAACAGACTTTCCTGGCTCTCACCTTAGGAAGTCTTTTCCCCATATCCTATGGAAACAAGTTCTATGCAGTCATTCTACGTGTCTGCCTCCACCCATGTGTCCCTCCAACTCCCAAATAAGCTTTGAACCATTGCCTGAACACACTGCTTGAGGAACAGAGATCCCAGAGAGGATTATGGCCCTGATGGTTCCTTGGAAAGGGAAGAGAAGGACTCTGCCCCCATGAAAGGGAGTCCTTTGTTCGACACCAGAGACCTGGGGGTCACAAAGGACCTGCCAAACACCCTGAGTGTCAAGTCTGGCCCTCACAGACCCTGGAGTTCACACAGCCAGACCAGGCCCTCAGGAAAATCAGCTGCCTTACTCTGAATGAAGATCCTCTCTCTTTCCCCACCCCCTCTGCAACATCCAGCTCACATTTCCATTTGTTAATCCTCTCCCACAATAGTTACACAAGGCATTTCTGCTAGCACAAGAGTTCTGTAGTCTTTATTTCCAGGAAAGATTTATCAGACAGGAGTTCCTGGATCCAGTCAGGAGTCGGTCTTTGGGTTTGATGCTCTTATCTGCAAAAAACAGTTTTGTACCAAGGGACAGCTTTGTACATTCTCAGAGCAGCTTATCTCTGCAGGTACAGTGAAGTTTGCTAGGAGGGGTTTTGCTCCTGGCTCCTGCTCTAATATCATAGCACTCGGAGCATTTGGAACAATACTCATGGAAACATTAATAAATACTGTCTGCTGTTAACCCTCTCCAGAAATTCCTACAAATCTCAGGGTGCTGAGTTCTTCACAGACCAGGGGTCAAATGAAGAGAGTGTGAAGAGAGTTTGATCAAATAATCTTGACTCGTGACCCGTCTGGCGCCTTGCACTGAGGCAGCCGAGGTGTGCCCGAGAGTGCAAACCCTCCTGCAGCTCTCCCAGGAGATGGGTCTGGTTAGGAAAGGAAACCCTGGCTGGTTGGAGTGGGGATAGAGCAGGAATCCTTCAGCAGCAGATGGATGTTTCAGAGCAGGTGATTTGGTGAATATTTCTGCATTGCAGAGCCCTGGGCTGCTCCTTCTGGCCTTGTTCAGCTCATCTGGGGAGTACCCTCAGGCTTGGCTGCTGAATTCCAGTCAGGGATGAACGCTTGGGCTGCACTGCAGGGAATGGCAGGGAGGGTCTAACCACACATCAGCCAAACTCTGTCTGCAAGAGGTTTTCAACATGTTGGCTTTTGAGCAGACCTCACCCAGGTCTGTGCGGTGCACACGTGTGTGTCTGGGCGTGTGGGGTGTGAGACCACCCAGCGAGGGGACAGCTGCTGCCTCTGAGCTCAGCGTGGGGCTGGAGGGCTTGGAAAGAGAGGTGTTACTGCCTGGAAAAGGTGCAAACGTGGGCTGCCACACGGGGAGGGCCTGGGGAGCCTGGGTGAGCCCTCCGTTGGTGGCTGCCAGGAGAGATGACCTGGCCACCACACCGCCCCTGCCTGGGCTCAGCTCTCCTGGCAGCGCTCAGAGATGGGGTTCACCCAGTTCTCCCCAGCAGACTGTTTTGAGACATAAGTGAGATTTCTTTCTCACATGTCACAGGGGTCACCTTGGGCTGGAGAGGAGCTGCTCATCCAGAGCAGGAGGCACAGCAGTTCAGAAAGGCATTGCATGAGTTCACTGCTCGCTTTCTGCACTGATTTAACGTTTTGCTGGCTGTGATGCCTGGACCCCAGTCGGCATCAGTCTCTCCCTGAGCCCAGAAGGTGTCTGAGTCACACATTACCTTTGGAAAGGTCAGGCACTGTTATCTGTCAGACATCTGAGTGCTCTTCCTTTGCACTGGCAGCGAGTTCACAGCAAGTGTCTGTGAGAGAAAACATCGTTCTCCAGCATTTCTCCAGGCTCTGGAAATGACGGGGTAAAACCTGTTGGGTCCAAGTGCTGGTCCCTGCTCTGCACTTTGCCCAGAGCATAACAAACACCCTGTTTCCTTTCATTCCAGGGGAAGCTGGACGCCCTCTGGGTCCTGCTGCGGAAAGGATACGACCGCGTGTCCGTGATGCGTCCCCAGCCAGGAGACAAGGTACCAGCGCCTCCAAACCCTTCCTTCCAGCAGGGAACAGCAAACCCTCTGCCTGCCTTTACCTGTGGGGCTGAAGGCAGACGCTGCTGACAGCTTAGAAGCAAACTCTCAGTCACATCTGTCAGCTTTGTTTGCAAACAGCTCGTGGGGTTTGGCTGATGTGGTTTCAAGACTGAACTGTCCAGGTGCAGGGACAGAAACACCCCTGGGAGAGCCCAGCACGGTCTGCTCTTAGAGCACAGAGCTGCTCTCCACCAGTTACAGGAGAAATTGCAATGAGTAGTAGGGGATATTCCTGCACGTTATGACAGGACCCGAGGGAACGGCTGGAGCAGTGTCAGGGGAGGTTTAGGTTGGATATCAGGATATTCTGTGATTTTCATTTGTTAAATTCCCCTCATGGTGGAAAATGTCAGTTAGATTAATGTCTTATGCAGTCAGTCACACACCCCTGACATGAATCAACAAAGAGCTTGGAGCTGTTTCAGGAATATATTTGTCCCAAAGTGTAAGTAACTGCAGCACTGTGGAGGCTTCAAGAAACTCGACTGCACATGAAACAACAATGTAATTTTCTGGTGGAGAATCATAGGCCTGTAGCATTTGGTTCCCTGTGGGCATTTTTATTGAATACAGGACCTTTTTGTGAATTAAAAGGTTTAATATTTTATTCCTTCCCAGGGAAGGTTTGCTAAAATGTCTTCACTGATTCTGATTTCTGGGAGAAAAGTCGGGAACATAGAGATTGCTGATGCCGGGCAATTCTCCCTCAGAAACCAGGGCCTGAAGAATGCCTGTTCTGTGAATCAATTTTTTGACTCAACAAGCTGAAATTATTTACGACAGATGCCACTTCCATTTATGCTGGGGAGAGCCCAGAGCAGTGCAACCCTCGCAGTTTGCAGCAATTTCTCCTGGTGCAGCTGACAGAGGCTGCAGCCTTTGCAGTGACACATCCTTGGACTCGCCCTCCTGTCCTGGAGCACAAGCATGAGCAGAATCAGCCCACACAGGTGTGATGTGACCCAGCCTTGGAGTCAATCAAGCCCTTTATGATTGACTTGTGCTGTAAAGGATCTCTGAGCTGGGCACAATCTAATTCAGTGTGAAAGAGGAGCTGGCTGAAAATGCGCCCAGGCTTAGAGCTGCTAAAATACCGGCTCCTCTCCGGGTGACTCCTTTGTTTGGGCACTTCCCTGGGTAGATGTGAAGCACTTCCAGGCCCTTCTGCAGGGTTTTCCTCTGTATCAACAAAATGTGAGCTTGAGTGTTTGGCTTCTGTGAATAATGGTGTGTTAGGGAGCATCAAACCCCTGCTGCTAACCACTGTCAGGTTTAAGGGAGCAGTTTGTGTTTGTCCCTTCACAGCAGTGACGCAGCTCCCAGGTGATGTCCCCCCAACAGCACAGGCAAAACCAGTCTGAGAACTCGCTGTAAAACACTGAAATGGCTTTCACTGGTTCACGTAGCTGAAATGGCAGAATTAGTTCGGGTTTTCCCCTTTCCTGTTCAGCAAAGCTGTGTGGGTTTTGTTTCCCTACTTCAGATTCAGACTGAGGAGAAGCATCCTCAGTTCTGCTGCACGATTTCTGAGTCATCTCCCATCTTGATACAGACATTCCCATGATTTGGATGCCAATTTTAGTCTGCCCTACTTCACTTTCTCCTAGAAAGGGATTTTACCCTTGTAGGCAACATGAATGGCTAGTAAAGAGGAGCTTGAATTTGCACACAGGAGCCTTTGACCATATGATATTTCTGAAAGCTGCAAGGAGGAGCTGTTTTGACAGCAGTTTGCTCCTGCTTCTTTCTCCTCTCTTTCCTGAAGAAAGGGAAGCAGATTTCAGACCCAGTGCTGTCGAATGGGCTCCTTAATTCACCCACTGATCGAGATAAAAAAGTGAAGCCAGATGAAAAATAACTGAAAGGCATCTCTGTTTGCTTTGGAGCCTGGAAAGGAGTTGGACTGAATCCCAGGGTTACATCATTTTCATATATCTGCAATCCCTTGCTATAATCAGTGACTTTATCCCCCGCCAGCACATGAGCTGAGCTGGTCAGAAGATTCCTTGCATAGAACAAAACACGGGTTCCACCTCAAGCCCTGCGTTGAGTAATTGCTGCTGTTTATCTGCTGCAGCCCACGCAGCTTCCAGGGATCCACGAAGCTGTCAGGAAAGATGTCCCCTGCCCCGAGGGTCACGTCAGGCTGGGACCAGACACTGCTGCAAGGGCAGTGACTAACGCAGCTCATACACGTGGCAGAGACATTGTGGGACTGAGGATTCCCGTCCTCCCCTGCTCCCCGTGACCTCAGACAGTCCCTTGTCTTTGCCTCTCGCCTGTTCCTGCCCCGGGCCCTTTAGTGGAGGTGGGGATGCCTTGTCCTGGGGCTGTCCCTCACTGGGCAGGGAGTGTGGGATCCAGGGCGGGCTGGGTTTGGAGGCAGAGCTGAGACCTCTCCAAGGAGAACGGCCCCAAGGGAAGGGATCCCTGCCCACAGCGTGACCCCAGCCTCCTGCAAAGCTCCAGTGTCCCCAGCAGCAGCAGGACACTGTCATTGCTCCTGCAGCCCCTGCCAGCCCCTGGCTGCCCCAGCAGGAACAAACCTGGGAGCAAACCTTGGTCTGGTGTGCAGGGGGCTTTTATCAACTCATCTCTGAACCCAGAGCAAAAGGAAAAGACAGGGATGCTCAGGACCTGTTTTGAAGTGCACCCAGAGAGGCTGAGAGGCACAAAAAGATGATGAAATTCTGTTTTTTGGAGTCAGACCTGGGGATAGAGGGTCTGAGGTTACCAACAGGCACAGATGGTTCCAATAAGGCAAGGAAGTGAGATCACATGGGATTCCTGTGGTCTTCTCACATTTTCAGGAGACTAGGTTTGCATTCTTGTCAGCATTAATGAGGTTATTTTTACATTGGAAACATCATCAGAGAGAGGTGATGTAAAAATACATACATTTTTTAGAGAACTTTATCACTTTTGTAATGGAATACAGGAATGCTTATTTGTGCAAATTGCTCACAGGACCCAAACAATTCGTGTTTCTCTGGAGTGCCAGTTGCGCTTCCTTGGTAAATGTTGTTCTGTCAGGAATTTACGAGATTATCAAAATGTGTTTCAAGCTCAGACTTGGCCAGGAGCTCTTCAATCAGGGAGGAAACTGGGGTTTAATTTGTTATTGCATTGCATTAGTTGTGGTTTTGTTTTGTGCTTGACTAGGTGAATATAGATCTAGAAGGGTATAAATAGAGGAAAAGTATAACAAAGCCATGTGTAATTATGTGTAAAGGTGTATCCTACCTGAATTAATGAAGATTCGTGGAGGAGAGCTTTTTTTGGAAGTTTACTGGTGGAATCACACCACGGTGGGTCCCAGTGCCAGGGCTCTGGTACAGGTTGTGGTTGGTTGTGATGAGAGCGTGAGGCCACCAAATACATGAAAATGTCCCCATTAAAGTAATGATAATTGTTCTTTTCACTAGGAAAGGAAAATGTGTGTGTGCGTGTGCTGACGTAAAAATTGATCTTTATATAAACAGAGCAGTCAGAGTAAGAAATCAGACATTTACAGCCAAACTTCCTGAACCTTCACCACGGAAAAGCACCGTGGAGAAGGAGAGCTCTGCTAATTGCACAGTAAAATTTCCTTCTTCTCTGTCCTTTCTTATGTCTTTGAATGACCTTTAATGTGCGGCAATAATGGGGGGTTTCAGAGGGGGATTAGCACTGGCTGCTGCACCACCTGAGGAATTTGGGTGTCTCTTTGTTTCTGGCAAATTCAAACCCTTAGAAAATCAAGTCCCCTTTCCTTGACTTTCCCTGTCTGCTGGAGAATGCTGTGTGCTTGCAAAGACCAGTCTGGGAAATAACTCGCTGTCTCTCACTTCCCACACAGAGCTGAAATGCAGTGAAATTAAATCTGAGCTGAAAGGATTGGGGCAGTCACACAGCCCGGGGCCCCCTTCACTGTGGTGGTGTGTTCCTGTGCTCCAGGTGTCAGCTAAACACAAACCCATTGTGCCAGGAGCTGTACAGGTGTAAATTAAACCAGGAATTCAGCCTTATCCCAGGCAAGGGAGAAGAGAAAGTATAGGCAGCTACAGGGAGAACCACTGGGACACTGTGGTGGTACTAATTCATCTGAACTCTAAACAGGGGATCTGTGAGAGCAGCTGGAATATTCTGTTAATGTAGTTCAAATCCTCCCCTAACCACAAGGAACAGTTTTTCTTGCTGGTTCATTTTCCCATGCACAGCTCCCATGCAGCGTCCAAAGAGGAAATTAGGAGGAAATTCTTCCCTGTGAGGGTGGGGAGGCCCTGGGACAGGTTTCCCAGAGAAGCTGTGGCTGCCCCTGGATCCCTGGAAGTGTCCCAGGCCAGGTTGGACGGGGCTTGGAGCACCCTGGGACAGTGGAAGGTGTCCCTGCCATGGCAGGGGTGGCACTGGGCCTTAAGGTCTTTGCAGCCCATCCCATGGCTCTGTGAAGTGAGTTCTCTGAAACCATTAAATGTGTTTTATTCTCCAGTAGCCACAGTGAAGGGTGATGTATGGCCAGGTACTCCTGATTACTGAGGAACATCACAAAGCACACAAGCAAAATCTGTCACCCTGGAAAATCCCCTGGCTCCTGCCTTATTTTGAATTAGGAGCCTATTTTAGAGATTAAGAAATTCAGATACAAGGTAATTGTCTGATTTCAGTGTCGTGAATGGAAACCTCCTCCCAAAACAAAGAGCAGAAACCAGGAGATAGGATTTCAAATCCCCCTGGTTTGAGCACCAGACACGGTCTCTTTTCAGCCCTGAGAGTAAAACCAGCTGTGCAGCCCCCCAGGTCACCCCTACACGTGTCCATGTGGTGATTGCTGTCCCTGCAGACCCAAAGCCACCCAGGCACTAAGAAGGAGCTGCTGTTTAACCCATCCTTACGTCCCAGCTCACAGATTTCTCCTGACAGGCAGCAGAGCCTGAGAACAAAACCGTAACCTTTCCACACGTTCTGTTGCAGTGTGGTTTTCCACTAACAGCCATGGAAAAGTTAACCTAAACATTAGCTCTTTTTCCTGGAACTAACAGCTCCAAAGCCAAAAGCCTGGGATCTGCTGCTCAGCCTGCAGAGTGCTCCGGGCTGGGGGAACGAAGCAGAGCTGGCCCTTGAGCTCCTGAGGCAGCTCCTGAAGGGTGCAGTCAAACCCGATCCAGGGCAGGGCTCATCCCAGACAGAATTAAAAGTTATGCCTTTAACATTGACGTCAGAAGCCGAGGCAAGCCCAGCACCAGGGACTGTGGGGATGGGAATTACTCCTCACCAAACGCTGTAGGGTAACACTCAGTGGACAGTAACTCCCACTTCCTCGAACCATTAGCGCTGCTCAGGGTGATTGTCCTGAGTCATGGAAGGTGAAAGCAGCCATCGAGCTGTGTTCTCACGTTCACATCATGGAAAATCCTGTCCTGAATCCTGTCCTCTTTGCCCAAGGTGCAGGCAGGGAGATCCTGCTCAGGTCACTGGTTTCTGGAGGCTGAGGCTCGCTCCTCCTCTCCGAGGGGTGTTTACCACTGCCCTCAATGAGTTGTTCCAGTTGTTGCTGCCAAAAGAATGCGCTTCATTTTTCAATTGAGTTTTTCTCTCTCCTCCTCGTACCCAGGAGGTTTTGTTATTCAGCCCCCAGATGAAAGGTTCTAGCCTGGCCGAGGTGTGTCCCTGATGTGTCACTCAGAGTTTCTCCAAGCCTGAACTACCTCTTTCCAGCAAGGCAGCGGGAAGAGCGACCAGACCTTCCTGGAAATGACACCCATCCCACAGCAGGAATGAGCCAAGAGCAGCTCCTGCAAAAGCCATCAGGGCTGCTGCTGACATTCCCATGCCCACTCATCCCTGGGAGAGCCACGCTCCTGAACTCTGGCACGAGCCAGAGCCTGGGACCATTAAGCTCATTCCCACGCTCGAGTTTGGCAAGGCAGCAGCCTGTATCGTCTTGTTTCACTTCTCTTTGGAGGATTTGCTCCGATTGTTTCCTCTTCAGTAGTTCCCCCAGCTGGGCCAGTCCTTCATGGTGTGGTCAGAGATGTCAGGCCCCAGCAGCTGGCAGAGCAGGGGGTGTTATCAGGGTGTTATCGGGGTTGTGGTGGGTCTGGAGAGCCAGGCACAGATGAGAGGTGATGAGTAAACTCAGGAGTGAGATTTCACTGGAGGCTGAACTGGCAGAACCACTCTGTGCTGTGGGCCCTGAGATGCAGAGTCCCACATGCATAGCTATGGACATTACACACACACACACACATACATATATATGCTCTAAATAAGCTGTTATTTATTTAATGATTTTAAATTCTTCAGTATGTTTAGTTTCCTCTTTTCTTCAATAAGTCCAGCTTTTGGTTTGCTTGGAGAGAACAGGATTGCATAAACACAAATATAAACCATTGCTTTAACATCTGGATAGATGTCAAGGCATCAAAGAAAGTTAGGTGGGTTTTGTGCTGATTTTTCCTGCTGAATTTAGGCAGGATGCTTGTCTGCAGTGGAGGAAACTGCCCCTGGTGAAGCTGGAGTTCGGTGTGATGGCACTTGTCACTAGTTTGGATGTTTATCCTTCTCCTTTGGGGTAAATCCCACCTCCTCACTGGCTTCAGAAGGAAACCCCATTTTGTACCAGTCTGTTCCTGGGAGTTAAAAAGTCAGATCTAGGATGGTTTGTAGTACTGAGACCTGACAGAAGACTGGATCTTGCTCCAAACTTTCTCACCCCGCAGTGCTTTTCACGAAATCTTTTAAGGCAAACCATAAGAGCCCACAGTTCTCAGTGCTGCCTCTGCAATGAGAGACCAGGTCCTTAGAACCCCGTTGGAGTGATGATCTTATCAATGCAATTCTTCCTCTTAATCTGGGAGAAAATAGCTCAAGTCTCCATTTTTTTATTTATTGAGTGGCCAAGGTGGCAGGACTGCCTTGGGAATGGCAGGTTCCATGAGCAAGGCTGAGATCCAGGCTCTGGCCTTAGGAATGAGCCACAGATGGGAATGGTTTCAGTGTGGTGATGTTTTATCATGAAATGAGACAGATTTAATGCTGGTTTGGTGAGTAAGAGGCACGGAGGTGGCCGGGTGACCACGGAGCTTTGCTGCAGCATTCCTGGCAGTAGCAGGCACGCTCAGGCTGAGCCCAGGCTGCCTAACAAAGCTCAGAAGAGAGTTCAACAGCTTCCTAAAACTGTCTCCAGACCCCTCCGTGTGTTTAGAAGGCAGCAGGCTGCCAGCTCAGGTTTGCAAGCAGGGATATTTCAGGCTCACAGGATCCTGCCCTGTCACAGAATCCGCCTGGGAACTGGGGGTTACCTTGGCAGGGGCTCAGAGCAGCAAAACCCCCTGTGAGCCCCAGAACCAGTGCTGACCCCAAATGACAAAAGGCTGGTGGGAAGGTTACTCATTTTCCAGTACCTCCTACAAGTTTTTGTGCATGCTTGAGTGAGAATTAGGTATCAAATCACAAGTTGTTTATTAAATTTCCTTTCCCCCCCCCTTTTCCTTCTTCTCTTTCTTTCTCTTTTCTCTATTTCTCTATTTCTTTTTATTTCTCTCTCCTCCTTCTCATAACAACAGTGTAAACCGGGATTTTGTTTATGGAAAGTCTGAATTACTAATGACCCATACAAAACAACATTAAGGATCATATCTTTTCCAGGGCCTCTCTTTAAACCAGGCAAAAGAAGCCAGTCCCAGTGTTTTATGATCTTAAAATGTTGATATTTTTCCAGGTATTAATTCCAGCTTGATAGGAAACCAAGAGAAACAGAAACATTTTTCATCTTCACTTCAGAAAAATGCTCTCCATCTTCTTCTGTTAAAGAGAGATCTCCTGGGTCCTGAGGAGGGCATGCACTGCCCTGGGACCCCTTCCCTGTCCTGAATTCCCTCTTGGCTGTGCCGTGTGCGAGCTTCTCCCTGAGCAGCTGGAGCTGCAGAGAGCAGGGCTGGAATGGAACTGAGGAAAAAGCTTCCTCCTGGTCTGAGTCCTGCTGGGATGGGGACTGGAGAGCGAGCTGGTCAGAGAAAAGAGAAATGCTGCAGTGTCCCAGGAGAAGGGTCCGTCCTTCCCAAGGCTGGATTCAGCTGGACACTACCAAAGGGTCCATTCCCACGGCTGGATTCAGCTGGACACTGCCAAAGGGTCCATTCCCAAGGCTGGATTCAGCTGGACACTGCCAAAGGGTCCATTCCCAGGGCTGGATTCAGCTGGACATTGCCAAAGGATCCATTCCCAGGGCTGGATTCAGCTGGACACTGCTGAATCCCAGTCACGTCTGGCTGGGCAGGTGCTGGTGCAGCGCTCTGAGGCACAGCCCATCTCCCTGTCAGTTTGCAGACCCAGATAAAAGCAGAAGGAGAGGCAGGAGGGGGTGGGAAGTGGCTTGGACAAGGCTGTGGAGTTCCTAGGAAATGCCACAGCTTGGCTGAGGCAGCTGCTGCTCCGTGTCCCTCTCCTGCCAGATCCCTGTCCCAGCACAGACGCTCCCATCGCTCTCCTGAGCACTCAGCCCCCTCGCCCACATCCCACCCTTCCTCTCCAGCCCTGGCAGCGTTCCTGCCTCAGCCAGATGTGGAGAACAAAAGGAAAAGCTTGGATCAAGTGAGCAGCCCTACGGCACTGACAGGGCAAGGGCAGCCAGAGGAGAGGAGAGAGGGGACACAGCCCCACGGCCGAGTGTCCATGGCCACAGACTGTCCCATGGCTCAGTGTCCATGGCCACAGACTGTCCCATGGGTGATTGTCCATGGCCACAGACTGTCCCCATGGATGAGTGTCTGTGGCCACAGACTGTCCCCATGGCTCAGTGTCCGTGGCCACAGACTGTCCCATGGCTCAGTGTCCATGGCCACAGACTGTCCCCATGGATGAGTGTCTGTGGCCACAGACTGTCCCATGGGTGAGTGTCCATGGCCACAGACTGTCCCATGGCTCAGTGTCCGTGGCCACAGACTGTCCCATGGGTGAGTGTCCATGGCCACAGACTGTCCCCATGGCTCACTGTCCATGTCCACAGACTGTCCCATGGGTGATTGTCCATGGCCACAGACTGTCCCATGGCTCAGTGTCCATGGCCACAGACTGTCCCCACGGCCAAATGCTGAGTTTTCCCCAGGCACTGCTTCCCCCATCCCTAAATCAGCTGTTGGAGGTGCAAGAGGGAGGCCAATCATTCCTGGTTCCTGTGCCTGCGAGTGCTGCTCTCTAGAAAAACAACGGAAAATGCGAGACTGGACTGCCCTCACTGGTTTTGCTGAATCCACTGAATTTCAGATCTAATAATGTCTCCATGTTGCTTCAATTGTCTCTTCTGAGGCACAGCTGTGACTCTCCCCCCTGGAGCGCTGTGGCTGAAGAAAGGGAAATAAAACCTCGCCAAGGCCTTCAACACAGCAGCCTTTTAACATCCAGCCTGTTCCCTACGTTCGTACAGCCTGTATCTCCAGCTACTGCCTCCCTGCTAGAGAGACTCCTAGAATTGGATCCTTATCTCAAAGCTCTGGTGTAATCTGGTTAAGGAGTTTTTTTCTCCTCGGATGAAAGGTGACGCTTCTGTTTAAGGCTGCAAAGTAGCATTTAGTAGAAATGGGTTCATTTCCTGCCTCCTGGATATTCTGCCACCATCTTCCACATCCATCCACCCCATCTTAATTTGGATGCCTAAATGAGGTGATAAACCTTTGTAGAGAGCCAGGAGGAGCTGGTAACTGGTGGCCATGGAGATGCTCATGAAATCAGTCATGGGAAGGTCCCTGACTGGAGAGATCCTGCACTCCTCTTGCCTGCAGTACCTCAGATTTTGGTAAAAGACCCAACTCAGACCCTCCTGTTTGGCATCCAGACCCCAAAGCTGGTCAAGGCATTTGGGCCCATTTGTTTAGAGGGTCTGTTACTGCTCTCTCAGCTTCTGTTGCCTGTGGGATGAACAGAACTGCCCTGGCAGCGCAGAGCCCTGTACAACCCAGCACGGGTGGGTGATGAGCCAAGCAACCTGCTCCTCCTCCAGAGCATCCTCCAGGTCAAACAGAGCTGGCCCTGGAGCAGCTCAGTGATGCTGATGTTTTATTTTCCTGCTGCAGTCAGGGGTGCAAAGCCCAGCTGTGACTCAGGGTCCCCTTTGGGTGAGTGCAGGTGGGAAAACAGCTCTGGCCACGAGTCCAGGGTGAGCCGGGCCCTCCAGAGCTCCAGGGTTACTGTTTGTGCTCACACTCTGCCAGAGCACAACCTCTGCACCTTTGCATCGTGGTTTAATATCCAGCTTTTTGCCTGAAGGAGCTCTCTCCCTCCTGGGCCTGCTTTGCATTTGCACCCAGGGCACCAGTTAGAGACATTTTCTGCCCCTCGTGTGCAAGGGAACAGTAATTTGTTTCCTGGATATCCCCTTGTCATTCCTCTGACAGTTCTCCTCCCCGAGGAGCTGTTGGCTTCCCCATCACCTCTGAGGCAGTGGAGCTGCCAAAGTCCATCTCAGCCCATCTGGACTGAGAACTCCTCTCTGGCACTCTGCCCCCATCTGCTCGGGTGAGAGGAACGTGGAGCTGTCAAACACAAGAACTCCCTCGGTCTGGCAGCGCACCTGAAGGGAGGAGGAAGCCTGGGCTGTGTCTGTACCCTCCACACGTGCTGGATGCCCTGCACTGACCGCTGCCCAGGAGGAGAAGGTGCTGCCAGGCAGGGCACTGTCAGCTCAGGGCAGCACAGCTGGCTCGGGAGCACAGGAGGAGACAGGGAATGGCAGTGTGAGCTGAGGGAAGGGCACACTGCACCCGGGGTGAAGGAGCTTTGAACTCTAAATTAGAGCAGTGGAGAGCACAGGGGGGTGGGGCAGAGGGATCTGATGGTCGGTGGCTGCTGGGCCAGCTCTGGGCCAGGGTCTGGCTGTCACGTCTTTGCTCCCGGGTTGTCTCTGCGTCTGTGAGCTCTAGAGGGCTCTTAGTCCTCCTCAAGCCCTGCCCCAGCCCCAAACTCGAGGATTTCTGAGCCTCAGTGCATCCTCCTGAATGCTCTCAGGGCAGTGCTCAGTTCCATTTGGATCAGCAGCTCCATAACCTCACTCTTGGAGCATCCAGACAGAGCATCTCTCCACACAAAAACAACTGCAGCTATTTGTTCTCTGGCTGAGATTTCTTACTGCTGCCTTTTGCTCGGGTTTATTTTATTCTCAACATACATAAAGAAAACAAAACCAGTGCAAATAATAGTCTGAAGCAGCTAGAGTTGCGTGGCAGGAGATGTGGCACTGGAACAAGGAAAACATTCTTATGGGGGTTTTTTCTGAGTAGAACTGGTTAATCTCAGGTTCAGACTTTCCCTCACTCAGCAGGCCTGTCCCACAGTATTTACTTAAAATCTCAAGCAGAGTGCATTAAAACAACGTTAGAGGTGAGGCAGGAGCTCGTGAGAGCAAACGGGGCCGGGTGCTGTGGGACGGGGCAGGCTGTGGGCTCGCTGGAGGCTCTGCCCTGCCTGCCCACGGCCCCTGCCAGGCAGTGCTGGGGGGAGCACAGGGCCCCTGGTCACTCTGTGCTCCACTCTGTGTTGGCGTTTTGTCCCCTGCGAGGCACAGCTCAGGGAACAGAGGCTGACATCGCTCTGTGTGGGAGCCGGGCACTCCCTGTGCCCCCCACGGTGTCCTGCTGTGTGGACAGGCCGGACAAGGGACACCGCTGGTCCCCAGGGAGGGCATTGCCACTGCCACTGCCATGGCCACTGCCGTGTTCGTGACCCTTCTTCCCCAGGGAGGGCATGGGAGGGCTCAGCCGCCCCTGCCCAGAGCTGGCCGGGTCATCTTGAACCTGGTGCTGTGGAATCTTTGTTTTCCTTAAAGGACCTTGCTTGTCCAAGCCAGGCTGAGCTCAGCTGGGGCTGCGGCCAGGAACCCTTTTCCCTCTGCTGAACGGGGCTCAGGCAGATGTTTCTCCACATCCACGGCTGGCAGAGCTCTTGGAGAGGAGCTGTCTGTGAAGCTCTGTCCCTTCCACAGCAGCTCCTCCCATCCCTGTCAAATCCTCCCAGCACCGTCCTTCCCGTGGGTCCTGCCTGCAGAGCATTTGTGCCGAGGCTGGGGACAGCAGGGAGGAGATGCAGAGCTGTGCAGGGGATTAAAACTGGCTCATGTTGTTACCCCAGCAAATCTACTCCAGCCTGCAGGGGCTCAGTGCTCCATTTGGCATTTTTTCACCAGGAAAAACATTTACTTTGGGAGAAGAAAGAGTAAAACAGAAAATAAGCTCATGCTCACCAATCCAAAAATAAAGAATGGATTCAGAAATCCTCTAGTGCCTTTCTGGATGATTTCATATCTAAAGGAATGAATCCATAATACACTAATGCTGATTCGGACATTTGAGTATTTACAGTGGGATCTTTTGCAGGTGGAACTTAGAAGAAGAAGAAAAAAAAAGAATAGCTCAGAGGGCAAAGGTTTTGTTTAAAACTGTACAACAAACTGTAGCTTAGCACCAAAGAGCAAGAAAAGCAGTTTATTGGCTTCTCGCGAGCACTGGGGTATCAAGACATTCTGATGAGGAATGGATGCATTTCAGGAAAAATTCTGAGCAAGAAAGTGTCTTAGTTACACAAACCTTCCCTTTTGCCTGGTTGGTAAAAGGTTGGAATGGGACACAAATCCAGGTGTTTGAAGAAGAGAGAGGCTCCAAAGGGGCAAATCCCAGATTTCGTGCTGCTGGAAGTTTAAGACTGAGGTGTGGGAAGAGGCATCTGTGGAGGCAGGAACCACGGCCCGTGCTCTGACTCCAGCTCTGAGACACGGGAATGAGGGACAGGACATGGGGAACGGCCGCAGGCTGATGAGGGCAGGTTTGTGTGAGGTATTAACAGGAAATTCTTCACTCAGAGGGCGGGGAGGCCCTGGCACAGGGTGCCCAGAGCAGCTGTGGCTGCTCCATCCCTGGCAGTGCCCAAGGCCAGGCTGGACATTGGGGCTTGGAGCAGCCTGGGGCAGTGGGAGGTGTCCCTGCCCATGGCAGGGGTGGTTCGGGGTGGTCTGCAGTGTCCAAGGCCAGGCTGGATGGGGCTTGGAGCAGCCTGGGGCAGTGGGAGGTGTCCCTGCCCATGGCAGGGGTGGCTCGGGGTGGTCTGCAAGGTCCAACCCCCCCCCGGTGACGGTGAGAACGCCTCTCTCGGTAACTCCGCTCCTCCTCTTGTCCTCCTCCGTTCCAGGGCCGCTGCATCAACTTCACGCGGGTGAAGAACACGGAGACCCCCCCCAAATACCCCCTGAACAACTCGTACCCCTCCGCGCCGCCCCCGGCGCCCATCTACACCCCCCCGCCCCCCGCCCCCACCTACAGCCCCCCGCCCCCCAGCCCCCCCCCACGCCCCCTCCCCCTCCTCCACGCTGCCCCCGCTGCCCCCCCCGCCCCAGGCCCCCCCCCCAGCCGGGCACCCCCCCCGTCCCGGCCCCCCCCCCCCCGCCCCACGGCCTAAGGGGGTCCCCCCGCTCCCGCCTGCCCGCGGTGTCCGGGGGCCCTTCCCGCAGCAGCAGCACTGTGCCACACGCCCCGCCGGGCCCGGGGCCCGCAGCGCTCCGGGGTGGGCGACCCCAGCCCCGGCCACCCCGCAGCCGTCTTCTCCTCTCGTTCCCTCTCGTTTCCGACCCCCCCCGAGCATCAGTGCCGCCAAACTCTCGGCGCAAGAAAAGCCCGGAGACCGCGGGGACGCGGTGAAGGACTCCGGCGCCATCGCAGCAAGGCCGCGCCGCCTCCCGGCCCCCGGCACCTCCCTGTGCCTCACCGCGGCGATCCCAGGATTCATTGGAAAAAAGGAATGGGTAACTAGAGCAAGCTCTCTGCAAAGGAAGTTCTCTCCGGGGAAGGACTGCAAAGGACTCTTGCCGGCGCGGAATCCCAGCCAGCGGCCCGGGGACAGCGGCACACGGGACAGCGGCCGCCCCTCGCTGCCAGCGAGGAGGGACAACAGCGGCTCTGCAGGTACGGGAACCCAGAAAGCCGGGCAGAAGTGGTGGCAGGCAGCTGCTCCCAGGGACCAGCCACTGCAGACGGGAAGGTGGTGTCACCCCCGAGGGTCTGGAAAGGAGAAGGGGGTGTGGATTGGAGGATGTTGGTTTGTGGAAGTGCAGGTGAGTGGAAACAGAGTCACTAGGAAAACGGATTGCACGGGAAAATGAACCCCATCCCTGAGGACAAGGAATGATTGAGGACAGGTCAGCCTTCAGTGTTCCCAGTGGGACAGAGCAGGTCATAACCATTGAGGAATTTGGGAAAGGCGTGGTCAACAGAAGAGTCTTTGCATTCATTTGAGGCAATTCTGTCCGTCTAGTCCATCACTCCACAGTTCTGCAGTGTGATTTAATGCTGGCTTCCACTTAGAAGGGAAGGACTCTGGATGTAAACCAGAGGTTCGGTGTCTCAAGTTCCCTAAATCCAGTCTGCTTGGGCTCCTTGTTGCCGTCAGTTTGAAATGGTTGCCACTGATGCGTCCCTGTTTTTCTGTAAATTGAATTCTTTCACCTTAAAAATGTTTCCACGTGGATTTTTTTTTTGTTTTGTTTTGTTTTGTTTTGTTTTCCTAAATAAGTAGCAGATGCCTCCCCAGCCCGGAGTGAAGAAGAGCCAGTGTGCTTACTCACTCTTGTCAGCTCTCACCAGCATCACTCCTATTAGCGGTTGTTGACTAAGGCAAACCCCCTGGGACAGGCCAGATGGGAATCAGTCTGCCAAGAAATGCACTGGCTGCATTTCTCCTGCTTCCTCCTCACCTTCAGGGGACCCCCAGCACACCCCACAGCACCTCCTGCACACTCCTGTATCCTACAGCCACCCTGAGCACCTGCCTGCAGCCCAGGGCAAGAGCCAGGGGAGGCCCCTCAGCCCTTCAGCTGGAGCTCCCTGATTGCCCCTCGGGATCAGTTCTCACAAAACTCTCTCTGGAAATCTCACAGGAGAGAAACCACCTTTGTAGCTGCAGTTCTGTGGGTAGCAAAGGGTTCTCATCTCGTTTTTTACCAGATAAAGAAATGCTTTACTTCCTTCAGTGCTTTTGGAAATACAAATTCTAGCTTTTCTAGCAAAACAAGAAAAAAAAAGAAAAAAAAGAATTCTCAAGTAGGAAAGGGAGCAGAGGAAAGAGACTCAGTGGAGACCTGCCCTGGACTCCTTTGGGTTAGGACAGCAGGGAACCCTTGGCACGAGGCTCTGGGTCTCTCCTTGCCTCTGCTAGGTCAGGGTCAGCTCTTAGGTGAGGTAAATCCATCAGTCCCGAGGCCGTGGGACTGAATCCCAGGCCCAGGCTGTGCTCCCCAAGGCCCTTTGATCCCCCCCACTGTTCTGTCTGCGGGCAGCACGGAGCAGTCCCCGACCCGGAGCAAATTCCCCTTGTGCTGCTCCCTCCTCCCGCTCGTGCCAGCTGCAGGCCAAGGTCGGTTCCCCAGGATGATGCTGGCGGGTGGGAGGGGAAGCTTTAACACCCCCACTCAGATTGGGGTGGGCTCCCTCGTGGATGGATGGGATCTGGTCAGGCAAAGAGCTCCTTGCTTTGGTTCGGTTCGGTTCGGTTCGGTTCGGTTTGGTTTCACGATGGAAGGTGTGAAAACTGGGAGTAGTGTGACACAGGATCCATGTCCCCAACACATCCTCAGCACTTCAAACATGTTTGGGAAGGAAATTGATTTTCAACAATACAGCATTGAGAATTTTATTTTTTTAAGCGTCAATTAGCCAATAAGTTGGTTAATTAACCAATTAACCAATAAACATCCTGCTGGGGGAAATAGTGTATTCTCTATTACTTCTTTGCAGATGTACATAGAAATTCTCGTTCTCCCCAAATTAAGGGGGAAAAAACCCCGCAGATTTAAAGAAGCAAAATAATGCCTAGATCAGGCTAGAAAAATCAGGATTTTCAAATGCTCCCTTTGTAATCACCCAGTTTAAGAATAAAAAACAAGCTCCAAATTTTTGTTGTACATATTGTTGCTGCATGCTTACCATATGTTAGATGGAAGCATTTCCTATCTGTTGTGGATAAAAGAACATTTTTCAAGTTGTAGTAAATTATTATAAAGCCAATGACATTTCATGGCATGTTACCGTATCAAGCTGTGCTTGTTGTATTTTTTCTTTATGGTTGTATTGCTTTTTTTTTATGAATGTACAAATATTTCCTGTAGTGACGAGCACCTGTTTTACACGGCATTAATTGGGGCACTGCAGCTCCCGGCTACGCAGGCCCTCGATCCATCGGCAAAGGGGTTTTTGCACGTGGATCTGGGTGGGATCTGGCTGGAGCTCCTGAAAAAAAAACCCACACGACTCTGCAGAGGATCGGCCTTGGTGACCCTTCCTAACGTTCCCAGAAAAATTAGAGCACCTCTGGTGGTGAATTTTGTACCTGGTTTGTATTTAGGAAGGAATTCTTCCCTGTGAGGGTGGGGAGGCCCCAGAGGAGCTGTGACTGCCCCTGGATCCCTGGCAGTGTCCAAGGCCAGGTTGGACATTGGGGCTTGGAGCAGCCTGGGACAGTGGGAGGTGTCCCTGCCCATGGCAGGGGTGGCACTGGGTGGGATTTAAGGTCCCTTCCCACCCAAACCATCCTGGGGTTCTGTGATTTAGGATCAACCTAAATCTGGCTGCAGAAATGGCTCCCAAAATACCTCGCATGCCTTTAAAAGCCACACTCCCCTTATGCTGCACCCTAAAGATTAATTTAGGAACTTAATGGAAGAGTGAAAACTTGGTTCTGAATTCAAACCAGCTTCCACTGACAATTAATGCTATGTAAATTAGGTCGAATTAGCTGGAGCACCCTCCACTGCTCTGTGGTGCCCTATGTACTCTCTGTCTATAAACCTTTCCCAGTCCACACCAGCCAACCTTTAATTAAATGTTCATTCCAGACCAAAAGGAGCTGAGTGATGCCACAGCCACCTCAGGGAGCCCAGCAGGTCTCACCAGCTGCACGTGCTCCAGTGAGGGCTGGTGTGAGCAGCGGCTCCCAGATGTCTGATGGCACTGAACAAACAAGCGGTTGTTTCGTTTGCTCCTTGATTCCTCCCCTTGTTTCTCGTTCATTCAAAACTTTCTGTCAGTGCCTGGCAGCCTCCGAGGGCTGAGCAGCTGCGCTGGACAAAGGTTCAGACTCTGTTTTACTTTATTTGACTTGCCCAGTGTTACCAAGTGTTGCTGGCTGTACTTTGAAGCGCTCACCCACATGAACTCTGTGGTCACCTGAATTCTCTCTCTGCTCCCTGGTGTGTGAAGGCGTCTTCTGTCACTGTTTATTCTGGGGAAGGGGCACGTCTGGCTCTGAGGGCTCTGGCAGGATTTGGGAACGCTGCCTTGTTCGTGGTGCTGGTGCAGGGGAGGAGGAGAACGGTCCCTGTTTGGATGTTGAATTTGGCGTTGTCAGTTCAGCCAGGGCTGTGCAGTGATGTTTTACTCCCTCTGTTTGTTGCATGTGTCATTTGTTAAATTCAGTCATTACTCTTGCTGACCTTGATGTTATTATTAAAGAACTACACAAATCTCTGCTGGTCTCTGAACAATTCCTTGCCGAGGCGAAGCAAATCCTGGGCAACAAATTCTCATAAACTGGTTTTTCATTACCCCGAGGAACTCGAACTCGGTGATTTTCTTCCCAACAGCCCAGAGCACTTCTGACACAAAAGCTATTTTCTTTGGGATGTGACAGGCTGGGCTCTCAGTCTGGGCTCCCAGTCCGGGGTTCTGGGGGCACTGGGGGGCTCGGGGAGGGGTGTGGGGTGGCTGCTGGCACAGAGCCCTGGGAGCAGCTCCTCTGTGGGGCAGGGAAGCGGGGGAGGCCGGGATGGGGCTGGGGCAGCTGCAAGGAGCCAAATGGTGGGTCCTGGCTGGGCCTTTTGCAGGGATTCCTCTTCTTTTTGTGCTGAGGCTGCGAGGGAGAGGCTGCTCCGTCCTGGGCTTTGTCCCTCTGGGCAGAGGCTGTGCCGGACACACAATTCCAGCACAGGGGGCCCGGGTGGGTTCAGGGAACAGCCCCCGGCCCTGGCTGTGTCTGGGGGGCTGTTCCCAGGGCTCTCCCTGCAGGTGAATCCTGCTTGTTCCTCCAAAGGCTCATCTGCCCTGGGAAAGCTGAGGAGGGAACTCACTTGGCAGGGAAAGAAATTGCTTTTTTTCTCCCTAAATTTGGCAGAGAAAGCCCCATGTGAGTCATAGATAAGGGTTTTTGCGGGGCTGATGGAAACGCCAGGGGGACTCAGACACAGCATCCTCTGCTCTGGTGCTGCTGGAGGCTGAAATGCATCTTTTTATTTCAGAAACAGCTATTAAATGACTTGTAAAAATAACACGAGCTATAAAATAAATCATCCTGGATGCAGACAGTGGCTGAAAGTCTGTAGCACATTGCCAGAACTTTTACATTATTTAAGTATTTTTTAATACTTAAATGTTTTGAAGGGTCCTTCCTGGTAATGTGGGAAGGAAAAATATCTTGGAAAGGTGCAGAGCACGAGGGAAAATGTTTTCTCATGCCACAAGGTCAGTGCAATTGTCCCCCAAGGTGAGGTGTCCCTGATGGTGAAGGACTTGTCCCCTCCATCCAGAGGACACCCTGGATTGTGCTGGATGTGGCCAGAACCTGAGCAGGGAGTTCCGTGGCTCTGCACAGACATTAAATCGTGGGGCCTTTTCCAGAGCTGGAGGAATTAACAGGGATGGAGAAACCATAGCGTGCAAAAATACCACAGGGAGTGGAAAACTGAACTGAGCAATGAGGTAACTCCTGTTCGCAGGAAAGCTGGGGATTTCTAAATTCCACTTTCCATTCCCATCTCAAATCCTCCCTGGCATCTCCTCTGGGTGTGTGAGTCTTCAGCTGCCTCCAGAAGATGCTTTGTGCTTCTCCCCTGCTGCCTGTGAGAGCCTGTGGTCAGCGTGGGCTCAGCAGGGAGCAGGGGTGCCGGGATCCTTCCTCGAGGTATTTCTTACTCAATGGAAAGTCTCTGGGAAAGGAAAAGCCGGGCAGGAGTAGGGAATGTCTGCATTCCTTCAGTCTGTTCCTGGTGACATGTGAAACGTGAGCACCTCTGGCCTTGGCAAGCTCTGCCTGCCTGCCAGCATTCCCATGGAATATCCCATCTTGTCCTCTGGGGGCAAACCTGGAGCTGTTTGAAAGAAAAGCTGGGAAAATCCCCTGGGAAAGTGAGATTTTGGGGCTCTGCAGTGCCTGGGTTCAGACAGAATGAAAATTCCTGTACACTGCAAATGCTCCTGACTGAAGGGCCTGAGGAGGAGGCTGGGATTGATTCCCAGGGTTTATTTAAGGTGTGGGCACTTGTGAGCCCCTGAATACCTTCAATAAAAGGATGCAAGGATGAAACACCTGGAAATGCCCTCCCCATGTGCAGGGCCCCACCCTCCCTGCTCTGAAGGGCTGCAGTAACCACAGCAACAGCAGATGTGGAAAAACAACACTGGGAATGAATGGGGGGTATTTTTAGCTGTGTCCAAGGCAGGGCAGGCGAGGGAGCCAGCCTGGGCTGCAGGGGCAGCATTCCACGGACTGCCAGAGCTGATGCCACGGGACAGAACGGGGGAGCTTCTGCTTTGGTGTGAACTTGACAGTTGTTGACTTTTTTGGGGTAGGATGAGTGTCTGGGGGTGTGCGATGCTGAAAGTAAAAGTGATCCCAGCCGCCTGTCCCACAGCCTGTCATGGAAACTGGAGAGGTTTGCAGTTGCTGAAAATGCATTGAAATAACTGCAGCACCATCAGACAGCTTCTTGTTTGTTTTTTCAAACAGCCCAGCTCAGAAGGTCAAATTCTGAAGTCATCGTCACTTGTCTGCCTCTGCCTGTCCCTGTCTGGGGCGGGATCGGGGTGCCTTGGGCCAGGCTGCTCCCCCAGCCTGAGATAATCCAGCAAAAATAATGGACTTGCAAAATAAAATAAGTCTGTTTTTTCATTAGAGAAGGATGGGGAGGCAAATAACCTGTCAAGGGTGAAAGAGGGAGTTGTTGGCAGAGCTGTGACTTGTGTCCTGAGTGCTCTGAGACACTCCTGTGACAACAACTCCTCCTCCAGACATGACAGCAAACCCTTGTTCTCTCCTCTGCAGCTGTAGGAGAATCTCATAAGATGCTTTTTGGGAGACTGAGGAAATTTGCATTGACCCAGATAAGGCAGAGAAATGCAGTTTTAATTCCTGGCTGTGGCAGTGGGTGACCCCAGGGTACATGGGACACCCTCAACCTTCAGAGGCAAAAAAACCCCAGGAAAAGTGTTCAGCATAGGGATAGTGGGAGGTATCCCTGCCCGTAGCAGGGGTGGCACTGGATGGGCTTTAAGGTCCCTTCCCACCCAAACCATCCCAGTTTCCCATGATTTGCAGGTGGTGCAGCATCATCCCCCAGGTTCCTGCAGCTGTGCTGGGTTAAACCCCCTCGGTGCCTGGTGGCATCAGCCAGGGGGGTCCTGTCCCCACCTGTGCCATTTTCCAGCCCGGACGTTCCTGTTTGGTTGATTTGCCCCTCTCCAGGACGGGCTCTGGCTGTGAGGGGGGGTCTGTCCCTCAGTGACAGCGTCTGCCTGCCCTGAGGAACAGAGGGAGCTGTGTCTGGGGACAGCTGCTGGTGCTGGAGGCGCTGGGGCGTCCTGGGGATGTTTTATGGAACCAGGACTGCAGGGTTTGGCCTTCACTTTATACCCCTTCCAGAGGATTCCTGACTGCAACAGCTTGGCTGACTCAGGCACCAGCTGGGCCAAGTGTGGGACCACCCAGGCCACGGGCCCATCCACTGTGGCACATTTCTACATTCCCACAACACAAAATTAAATAAATAAGAAACAGACCCGAATGTGAGGGAGAAGAAAGAAGGCACAAACTGCTGGAAAACAGCCAGAGAATCCATTGATTCAGCAGGATAAACACAGATCCTCGTGGGGAACAGCAGGTAGGGATCCTGTTGGCTTAAGGGGTCTTTGATTATTCAGGGTTAGCAGGCAGAGGTCACGGAGCACCATAAATAATTCACAGTGAATCCAGATCTGGGTTTGGAGAAGGAGCTCTGACACCTCTGAGCTCCCACAGGAGAACAGCTCTGGAACCAGTCTGAACAGGGGAAATCACAGGAATCACTGCGTGGGATTGCCAGGGAGGGAGGAAACTTCCCGCTGGCTCCGGGGGTGGGCACGGGGCAGGACATGGGGGACACGAGGGACACGAGGGACACGGGTGGCACCACCGGGGGTGTGCAGGGCAGAGCTCCTGAGCTGCTTCTGGGAGATCTTCCCCTCTCCATGTTTGCTGCAGTACTTAGGGGAGGAGAACGCTGAGTCCCCAGAGGAAATTATTGCATTTCCCTACGAAGTAATTCAGACCTAGGCTTTAAACAAGGGAGCTTTTATTTGTTGTATTTGTCTGAAAACAACAACAGCAAATTATTTATCTGAAAAAAATATTTACTGCAAACTGTGGTCTGGCCAAAAACTGAAAAATCAACCATTTTTTCTCCCTCCTCTCTGCCCCCTTTTTTTTTTCTTTCTTTTTACCAGAGGCCTTTTTAAGGTCTAATGTATTTTTCAAGCTGACAACTGTTACTTTATGCTCTGCTGCAGACATCTGAAGCATCTTGGCAGAGTCACATTTACAGAGTCACATTTACAGACAGCCTTATGGATCCCTTCTCCAGAGGCGTGATCCGATGGACGCTCGTGGCTGGAGGCTGTGGGATGGTTTCTCTGAGTGTGTCCTCCCCAGTTATCCCAGTGGGAACAGCCGTGGTCCTGCAGTGATGGGCTCCTCCTGCTCAGGAGCTCTGCTGCCACCACGAGTGGTCCTGGCCCTGGTCCTGGCCCTGGTCCTGGTCCTGCTCCTTGGTTCATCCCTGCTGCAGACAAACCACTGCAGGAGCTAAAGGAGTTCAGTGCAATCCTCTTGAGTAACTCGGAGCTAAAGCACCAGAGAAGGGGTCTGAGTTCATTTGGGGCGATCACAGCCGGCGGAGTGTCCGGTGCCTGTCAGGGAATTCTCTGAGATGTTCCTTTCCCTGTGGTCCCCACTGTGCTTGGAGAAAATGCCTTTGGATTCAAGTGATGCCAACTCCTTCTGGGCTCAGCTCGGCTCAGCTGAGCTCGCACAGACCTCGGAGAGAGGGGTGCCACCACCATGGGGACAGGAGCCCGTGGGAAGGGGGACCCCGGCCCTGGGGGTTGCTCCCCTGTGGCTGCAGGAGAGGACAGAGCAATGAACTGCTCGTGTCCCTCGCACTCCCATTTAATCCTTTCCCCTCCTCTTCCCATCGATTTCCTGTCCAAAAATTCCTGACCGCTTTTCCCCTGCCTCTCTGCTGTTGTTGGAACATGATTTAATCACAGTGAGGTCCGCGGGGAGACAGCGAGGCAGCATCAGCTGCACTGGGGCTGTCTGTGTGTCTGTCTGTCTGTGTGTCTGTCTGTCTGTGTGCCTGTCTGCAGCCAGCTCGGTGATAAATCACTGCACTGGAACCTCAGGATGTCGGTTTGGGTTGGGTTTTTTCCCTCCTCCTCCTCCTGCCTCTGCAGCAGGGAAGGGATGAGCTGTGGGATGTTCCCTGTGCCGAGCCCAGAGCGCTGCAGTTTGCGATGCACAAACGCTGAGGGATCCCAGAGCTGCTTCCCGTGCTCCAGGGAGCCGGGAGGAGGCTGCTGGAGGAGCTCAGGGATCTGTGGCCCGGGCAGGAAGGGGGATGCTGCCTCAATCAGCAATTCCTTGCAGAGCTGCAGCAGGAGGGAGCTGCTGGTGCTGCTGCAGGAGCGGCAGGGGCTGCGCCCGCCCTTGGACACGCTCTGCACTCTCGGGGCTTTGGTTTTGTGCAAAGGCATCAAAGCTTTTCCCAGCTTTGCTTTGTCAGTCCAGTTGGGGCTGCTGCAGCCTGGAACATTTTTGCTCTGTATTAATCTTTTAAACTCACTCCCCTCAGAGGAGCTGATTCCCCGAGTGTGGACACCAAACCTCCGCTCCTCTGCCTCCCACGAGGGCTTGGAGTTCCCTGATCTAGTCCCGTGGGAGGTGCTGGGTTTTCTCTACTCCCAGCAGCTCGCTGTGGACATCTCAGCAGGTTTTGGGGTTGGGTTGGGTTGGGGTATTTTTGACGAACTGTCCTTGTCCCCATGGGTTTGGTGTGTTGAGCAAAGTGCAGGACTGTCCAGCCAGGCTCTTGTGACAAAGCCACCACCAGGACTGAAGGCCCAGCCCTCAGGCTCTGTCTGAAGGACACACAAGGGGGGAAATCTGAGTCAAAGCCCTCAGAACTGTCACTGAACATGGAAAGAAGGGGGAGCAGGGAGGAGTCGTGAACTTGGCTTTGTTTCCTGGGCTGCAGAAGCCAAGAAGGGAAGGAACCATCCAAGAACAGACAAACTGGCATTTCTGAAGCAGAGCACTCCGCTTGTGGCATTTGCTCTAAAAATCAAGACAATCTTTGGAGATTTTTATTGTTTAAAACCTACAAACAAGACAAGAACTTCAGTGCAAAACACAAGCAGCGAGCAGAGCGGCCTCTGAGTGTGTGTCCCCCACCCAGGGGTGGCTCCGGGCTTTGTTCAGTGCTAATCACTCACATTTAGGGTGCTGGGCTGGGCTGTGGAGCAGAGGGGACCGAGACTGGGGCCTCTGTGGGACCAGGGCTGGTGTCACCCTTGGGATGGCATCACCTCAGTGCCAATGTCACCTTTGGGCTGGTGTCACCCCTAGAAAGGTGTCACCCGTGGGATGGTGTCACCCTTGGGATGGTGTCACTCCAGGGCCAGTGTCACCCCAGGGCTGGTGTCATATGAGGGATGGTGTCACCCCAGGGCCGGTGTCACCCCAGGGCTGGTGTCACCCCAGGGCTGGTGTCATATGAGGGATGGTGTCACCCCAGGGCCGGTGTCACCCCAGGGCGCTGTCTGGCTGTCCCCGCTCACCCCTGGCTCCTGCTCCTCGAGGCCCTCGGGCGCTGCAGCAGCTCCGGGGGCAGTGCTGGTGCTCAGTCTCTGGCGGCAGCGATGCGATCGACCTGCAAAAGGGACAGGAGCCATAAAAACAACAGCCCTGGGACAGGGAATGGTCCCCCTGCAAAAGGGACAGGAGCCATGGAAACAACAGCCCTGGGACAGGGAATGGTCCCCCTGCGAAAGGGACAGGAGCCATAAAAACAACAGCCCTGGGACAGGGAATGGTCCCCCTGCAAAAGGGACAGGAGCCATGGAAACAACAGCCCTGGGACGGGGTCTTTGGCTGCTCATGGTGTTGATCCAGCACCACCGCAGTGTGGGGAATGAAAACCCCTGGATTTGAGGGGACTTAGACACGTGGTAACACAAACAGGGGGTGTGACATCCAGAGCGCTCCTTGGAGAGATGGGGCACATTTCAAAGTGTAAAGGATTTAGGAGCAGGGTTGAGCTCTTGCTTTGTCTCTCCTGCTCAGCAAGAGCTGTGCCCTCAGTGGCACCTTGCACTGCACAAAGTGGCATTTGGTGGCTGAGCAGTGACCTTTCCAGCAGGGGAAAGGTCAGATGTCCTTGCCTGGGAGAGATGATTGCTCCCAAATATCTGCCTCCTTCCCCTTTCACTGTGCTGGGCTTCACCCAGGTGAGACCCAGCCTGCAGGTTCTCCCTGAGCTCATTCCTGCCCCTTTCAGCTGAGCCAGCAAAGCCTGGGACAATCCTTGGGGCTGTGACAAGCTCTTGTTCCTAGCTGGCAGCACCTGGAGGAGGATGAGAGGCAGATGACTTCAGACCCTGCTGATCCCTGTCCCAGCTCCTGTGTCCATACAGCAAAAATTGCTCCCTAATCCAGCTGCTCCACTGCAGGCAGGTGCCTCTGGACCCCCCTCAGTCCCTGCCTGGCTTGGCTGGGGTCCTGCAGGGACATCCTCAAGCCACTTCATTCATCCACAGAGGCACTGGATTCATCCAACACTTCAGGCTCTGTCTGAGCCTTCCTGAGGGCCCGAGGGAGGGGACATGGCTGTGCCAGGCTCAGGTGGAAAAGGGGAGGATGAGAACTGCCATCCTCTGTCAGCAAGGGCTGGCGCACACGTTCACTGGGTCACAGAAACCTGTCCCTCCTCATGGTCTGGCTCAGTGGGAATTTCTCCTGTGTGCATCATTCCCAGCTTTGTGCAGTTCTGAAATCCCCCCTAAATTCCAGCAGGTGACGGCGGAGGCTCAGGCTCGGTGTTGTGTCACCAGGGAGGCTGGAGGTCACCCTCTGAGAGTGCCCATCCCGTCCTGGTGTGGTGCCTGGGGTCTCCTCAGGCAGGGCCAGCTGGGGCTGTCCAGGCAGAAGAGAATTTTCCTTGTCAGCAGTTCCAGGGCTGGGCTGGGCAAAGCCCGGGGAAGGGAGCTGCTGCAAGGAATGCCAGCAGGAATGAGAGTCCCTGCCACGCTCCGAGTGGCCGGCGACCACAGGGGCCATTCTGTCTGTGCTGGTCTCGTGCTGGAGAGGTTTGGTGGCTCCAGCTGGCGTTTCCCACCATCCCTGTGCCGGAGGGTGGCTCTGGTTACACAGCCAGCCTCAGGCCCATCCTTGGGGTTTGTGCCCCCCTGTGCAGGCCGAGTGTCCGGCCCAGCCCCCCCAGCCTTTCAGGGCTGCTTCTTGTACGGGAAAGGTCTTTGAGAGGAGAAGCCTGAGCTGCTCCCTTTGTCCAAGAAAGTCAGAGCTGGAGTTTGATGCTGCTCCTCTGGAGAGGCGAAGATCCCTGAGGAAACGAATCCCTGAGCGGCCCAGATGGAGGAGGGGGGGGGTTCAGTGTTTTGTCACTGTGGGATTCCCTTACAAAGCCACCCAGGTGTGTTTCAGCCCTGACCAAGCCCTGAGCCCCCAGCGTTGGTCTGACAGGACCCTCATGGTCCCAGCTCAGCCTCACCCACACAGGGCTCTTCCTGGGAAAAGAAGCCACCAATTTTCAGAAGTTGTGGAATGTGGGAAACGCTCACCGAGCACGGGGCAGGTATGGGCTGTGCTGACTGCGACCTTCTCAGTGATAGAAAAGGGGTCATTAAATAAGAATTAAGGTACAGAAGGTTGCAGAAACAGTTCTGCCTTAGGGGGATTTCACAGGCTTTCCATAGAGTGGAAAAAATCGGTTAGGAAAGGGCAGGTGAAATACGAAAAATGAAATACAGGCTGAATCTCTGACCTGAAAAGAGCCTGGCTGGTCAGGAGAGAGGTGAGTTAAGCCCTGAGGTTTTCTGCTTTGTACATCCAGCCCTCAAATTCCACAGAGGTTACACCTGTTCTTAATGGATTTAACTAAAGACCAGTAATTCCGTTTGTTTCATGTAGGGCACTTGATTTTATTCAAAGGGTGAGATACAAAAAAAGTAAGCAAAGAGACAAAACCCAAATTATAAAACACTACAGACAAAAGTAAGACATCTTCTGCATACAGCACATGACAGGAAACACGGTACAGTCTGGTCCCCACAACCCAAGCCAGCTGGATATGTACAGCAGAGGCAGAGAATCTACAAGGGAGGAAATGTGGGTTTGCCACTCAAATGTCTATTTACAGAAACTGAATTGAAGGCAAATAGTTTTCTTTCCTTTTTTTTTTTTCCAACCCAAATACTTCTGTTTCTTCTTCTTCCTGTTTCTGATGAAAAGGAGGGACTCCATGCTTTGAGGCAAGTTTGGTACATTCAGGTAGAATCCAAAATTAGCCACAGCTAAACACTGACGTGCCACTTAAGCCACTTAATTTCAGTCCCTCCCTCCATCCAACACGGCCACCAGGCACCTACTTGTGGCATCAAGGACTCCTAGGGACAGCCAGGGAGAGGAAAGGCCCAATTCTGCACTGGCGTGGGTTTGACCTGTGCCTTTGGATGCTTCACTCTGCAGCTCAACCAGCCCTCCGTGCCTGGGCTGGGCTTAAGGCTCCAGGCTGAGGTTCTGGGTGAGGCCCATGAGCTCCATCCCAGGTGGCTGGGAAAGGCTCTGGGTGAAGCTTTGGCTCTCTCAGCACAGGGGGCTGAGCCTGACCCAGCACAGGGTGTCCAGGCAGCCTTTTGGACAGAAGGGCCACAGGAGATGGCCCTGCCCAGGGCCAGCCACCCAGGGACTGCTGGGGGCTCTTGGTGAGAACGTGCACAGACAGTGCTGACTATGACAAATCTGGGAAAAAACTGTCCACAGCCCTTCTGCAGCAGGGCCGGGGGGAAAAAACCTTTCTGGCTGCAGCATATTCCATGTGCAGCTCAATTTCCGTGTGTGTGGAATCTTCCCAGCAGTGTGAAATCTGTCTGAGAACTGCTGGGCAGAAACATGTGCGGAGCTGGGAGCTCTCTGGTCTTTGGTAATTAAAACCCCCCAAGACCTCAGGGCTTCCCTTTGGGTCTCTGCAGGTGAGGAACAGAGTTAATTACACCAAAATAAACTGTGACCAAAGCAGGCAGGAATAGGAGCTGCTATTCCAGATGGCAAAGGCCTTTATCTGTATTTACCTGTGGCTCAATTTTAGAGACAGGGCTACTGAATTTTTCAACACCTCAGTGAGGAAGGAGAGAATTTTACTGGCTCAGTAAGCAAAACATTCATTTGGGAGAGCAGAAGACTGGCTGTTAATAAATACCACAAGACATCCTAAAAGTTTTCTACGGAAAAGAGAAACATCATCTGTTCATCGAAATGCAACACGTGGACAAAATGAGGTAAGGAAAGCTAAAAAGAGTCCTTTGTACATTCTCACTTCACACTGCATGGCAACAACAACAACGAGATGCTTTAACAAGTTCCCTGCCATGCTCAGCAGAGAAATTCTTCATACAGTTGTGCTCCAGAGCATCCTTTGAGACCGAGCCTACAACATCCATCAGCCTCACTGCGACCGCTCCGAGCCCTCAGTTTTGGCAGACGGAGTTTGACACTCCAGGCAGTTTGCTGGCAGGAGGTGGGGGTGGGCACTAGCTGTTCCCCTGACCCACCAATGCCTCCAGCTACAAGGAACAAGGATTTGTCTGGCACAGCACAAGCCCAGAGAGCTCAGCACGAGCTCTGCAGCTCCACCGACACGGCCGTGTCACACCGGACGTTTCTGACTCAGACTCCTGTTCTTTGGTCCTCTTTGTACACAACTTTCACAAATGTCTAACAGCCTGCACTAACAAACTTCTGCTGAACAGCAGCTTGTGTTCACAGGGGTGTCTGCCCCCCCTGCCCACAGGCAGCCCTCTGTGCAAGGCAGGGTAAAAGCAATGCTGGCTGCAGGTGGGGAAAAAGGGCCTTAAATAATTCCCTTGTGGGGTTGTTTCAGAACAAAGGATGGGGACACTGCACATCCCTGTGCCAGGGGGATCCAGGGGGAGCCCGGCCTGGATCCAGCCCTGCACAGTTTCTCTTAAGCAAGCTGGTGGGAGGGAGAAGAGGAGGAGGAGGAGGAGGATCTGTTTTCCACCTGTTAGCACTGAACATGCCCTGTTTTTTCCTTAAGGACAATTATCATCCTCCAGTGAAGCAGGGAGGGCTCCTGGTCATGTTTAGGCAGAGGCACAGCTGTCACAGGGCAGTGCCTCACACACAGCATTTGCTGAACTAAAATGCAGCATTTACTACTTTGTTCTTAAACAGACACTGGCAGCACAATGTGTTCATAAATTAATAGTCTGAATATGATAATAAACACATACACTGGCTTTGAGAAGCTGTTTCCAGGCACGCAGCATTTCATTCTCATAATGAAACTGAGCCTTGAGCTGACACTGAACTGAAGTGAAATAGTCCCTGTGGGTTTATACAAAGCAAAATTGCTGCAGAGTCTTTGGGAATGCCTTGCTCGGAGCAGCCATGGACCAGCCTGGGTCGTGGCTGCTCAGCACTGGCCCCCTGTGCCAGGGGAACTGGGGTTTGCAGGGGGCTGGGCACTCCCCAGGCACTGCATTTGCTAAAGCCATTTTTCAGGGGCAGTAAATGACCTGGAATATTCACCAGTACCACTTTGTACCTGGCATGTTTTTACGGTGCCTGTGTAAAGCTAATTCAAAACCCAGCAAGATGCGAGGAAATTCACCTTTTTGCACTAGGAAATACATAGTAACTGCCCTTTGATGACTCTGAAAAAGCCAGGTTTTGAGTCCTGAAGGTATATTTTCTGTCATTTCTGATTCTCTTCAAGCTCATTATAGAAATATTACCAAAGTATTTATTCGTGTCCTGTTTATGGAGCCTTTTTATCCCCTTCAATTTTAAACCAGCTGAATTTGACACAAGTCACGCAAGAACTGCTGCTAAATAAACCTGAGCCCTCGCTGTCATCAGGGGACTTTGGCTAAACAAGCTTCAGGAAGGAGCTTTAGAGCCCTCTCTGCTGGGGAGACACAAGGCAGAAACACACCCAGAGCAGAGAGTGACCTGCAGCAAAAAGCCCTGCACAGAGCTGGCTCACCCAGGTGTGTGCACAGAGCTGGGTCACTCAGGTGTGTGCACAGAGTTGGGTCACCCAGGTGTGTGCACAGAGCTGGGTCACCCAGGTGTGTTACAGTGCCCCCGTGCCCCTCCTCAGTTTGAGGGGAAAACCCTCAGCACGGGACAACTTCCACTTGTTTTAAAATACCCCAAACAACCCCCAGCAGCAACAGCCACCAGCTCAGGGCGAGCACTGGTCACTCCTCTCTGCCCTCACCCACCACTGGTCAGCCAGTGCTCCCAGGCCCAGCCAGGGCGGGTCCCACTGGCCATGCTGGGGTCACACCACGCCGTGGCCACCATGGCTACGAGATTGTCACTTGCTATGTTTTTGGCATAGATAAAATCCTTCTGGAGCAGCGTTCTCTCCTTGGCACATTCACCACGTGCCCAGGAGCGAGGAGGCTGTGACAGCTCAGCTGAATTCCCTCGTGCACCTGAGGCAGGAATTGACCCCAAAGGCTTGTCTGCAGTTTCCTTCACTGGCAAAATATCTGCACAAGCGTGACCAGTACCAGCTCTTGTTCCAGGTGTGTATTCTGGTGTCCTGCTTCACTGCCTGAGAGCATGACAGGTGACTGATTAATTCCTTCAGTGGTTTCTCATCAATGACTGGAATGAGCCACATGGGGTAAGAGACAATGACATCAGCTCAAAGTAAAGTGGAGGGCCCCTTACCTAGAAGACTCAGCAATCTTTAAGGAAAACCATTTAACATCTTTCATGGAAGTCTGTTGTTCAAAAAAACCCCAGAGCTATTGACATAGCATGTGGAATCAATTGGACAATCACTAATGTAATGGAATTATGGTGATCTTATACACAAACAATGATTTAGCAAAATAAGATTTACCTAGGGGGCTTTAAAATCAAGTTATTTTGGTACCAAAAAAAGTCTTTCATTTAATTCCCCTTTGCCCCTATGAGTCAGATGATCTTTCACTCTACAGTTACGGACTTGGCCAGATTTCTTGGAAAATCAACCTGCAGAGAGGGAGGAGAAAGAACAGGCTTGTGAGTATTTACACACTGTTTGTTTGTGTATAACTTTGTAACCTGTGGAATGTCTGTTCTGTGTTTCAACTGAAAACAATTCAACATATTCTCATGTTAATTTAGGATAATCAGTGCAGAAAAAAGTCCACAACCTTAATTGTTACAACTCCTCTCAAAATTAAGGAGGGAGTCCCTTTAGTCCACGTAGTTCCAGTGCTCAAATGATAGGAGTTCACTGATAACAGGTAGAGGCCAGTGTCTGTATTAAGATCAAATACCTAACACCAAACTGTTTGCCAAGCACCCTTGTGAGGGTTGTTACCTTCCTTTTAGCTCCCTGCCAGCCCTCCAGAACCTGTGAGCTCCTACCAGGCCACAGACACACGTCCCAGCTCAGCTGCACCAGACTCGGCCGCGTGTACTGGGCCTCCTCCCAGTTCTGCACTGGCCAGGACTGTCCTTGGAGCTGGGCATCCCAGCAGCTCAAGCAGTCACACAGACACCCCCCAGCCCTGCAGCACCGCCCAGCACACAGCAGGAGTGCAGGAGGAAGGAATGCTGTACTCACATCGTAGCCCCTGAGCACGGCGAGGTGGAACGCCAGCAGCTGGAGGGGGATCACGCTCAGGATCCCCTGCAGACAGTCCACTGAGTGGGGAACTTTGATTGTTCTTTTGTTGTTCTTAATGGTCTCGATGTCCTCCTTGTCACAAATCACCACAGGTCGTCCCTGCAACAGAGGGGAACGCTGAAGGAAAGCGGGGCTGGAAGGTTCTTTCCTCACTTCTCTGCAGAGTGTCAGTGGCAAATTTTATTACTTAATTTAGAACCAAACAGCTTCACATCCCCTGGGGGGATTTTTAAATACCCCTGTGGGGTATTTAAGGGTTAAACAGACCGTACCAGGCTTCTGCAATTGCTGCAAAACTTGCTCTTGAAATGCCCACAGTACTTATTGAACTCACATGTGGGCAATGACACTGAAGTGAACAGTCTGGGTGTCTGTGAGCTGCTCTTCTATTGAAAGCATCACTCCTGATGCACTGCAGACCTTGCCAGGCCCTTACCTGCCGTGCAATGACCTGCTGGAGAGCGTTCTGGCACTTGGCATAGGTGTGGTCTCTCATGATGATCATGATCACAGGCATGAGCTTGTCCACCAGGGCCAGTGGGCCGTGCTTCAGCTCCCCGGCCAGGATCCCTTCCGAGTGCATGTAGGTGATTTCTTTTATTTTCTAGAGGGGGGAAAAATTCATAAAACTTTGAGCAACCTTCTACTTTATTTTTTTAACCATCTCTGTGAATTCTTGCACTTTGTAAAACTCAGTTCTGGCTCTCCTCAGATCCAAACAAATCAGGCCAAAAAACCCAGATCCAAGCAGTGCCCCTGGGCTGGGCTGTTCAGGCCACTAACACTTCCAGTTGTACCACCAAGCCACCACAGCCCTTATGACTTGCCATCAGCCACCACAGCCACCCTCCCAGCCTGACTGGGCAAAGAGGACACGACTGCATGGCAGTGGGGACAGCGCTGACAACGGGAATCTCCTCAAATGTAAAAACTGCAGTGTATGGGTTTGGAAAGTACACGCTCAGTTTTCAGTTTATTAGGGTGCCCAGTTTGTCCAGTAAAGCATTCCCAGTGTGAACATGGAAAACACACCCTTCCAACCCACTGCAGCCTGTGACATGGGAATCTTCCAGCAGCAGCCTCAGCAAGGTCACAGTGACTTTTAGTTATTTGTAATCATGGCACGGTTGGGGTTGGAAGGGACCTTGAAGCCCATCCAGTGCCACCCCTGCCATGGCAGGGACACCTTCCACTGTCCCAGGCTGCTCCAAGCCCCGTCCAGCCTGGCCTTGGACACTGCCAGGGATCCAGGGGCAGCCACAGCTTCTCTGGGCACCCTGTGCCAGGGCCTCCATTTAACCCAGTGTTGGCCAACACACCAGAGCCATGGCTGCATTTACGACTGCACTTGCAGCCAGATGTTGCTCCCTGTGCAGAGGTCTGAAGTCTGTGGCTGTGTTTGAGCCAGATTTAAATAAAGAAATCTCACCAAGGCTCCCTCCAGACATGTGGCGTAGTGGTAGCCACGTCCCATGATGAGGACAGACTTCTGATGGTACAGCTCTGTGGCCAGCTTCTGGATCTCATCATCCATGCTCAGCACTTCTTTAATCAAGTCTAGAGGGAAGGGGAAGAGTCCAGACTGAGTGTGCTCACATGTGTGCCTCACACTACACACCCCACTCACCCTTCACTCACACAGCCAGCAGTGACCTGTAAAATCCCTGGGCTCAGAGTTTTACTGGTCCAGTTTGGGGGCCTGGAGACACCAGAGAGAACAAGGAATTGTGACAGCCCTGCTGCCCTCCCGATCCCCCCAGCCCCTCTCTGCAGGGTCCAGCTCTGCCCGGGGTCCTACCTGGCAGCCCCTTCAGCCCCCGCATGATCTCCTTGCGCCGCTCCTGCATGGAGATCCTGTCATCGCACATCATCAGGGCAAACATCACCAGGGACACGAACTGGCTGGTGTAGGCCTGGCGTGGGGCACGAGAGAAACGTCACTGCTGCACCAGCCAGGTGCTTGTCACCCACCAGGTGAAATCCTCAGACCAAGTGGCAGCTTTTATTCCAAGTTAGCAGCAAAAATGAACGCGAGTTCACAATGCAAATCTCACCTGAGCGGATCTCAGCGGAGGCAGGCGATGATCTCCTCACTCCAGGAGATTCAGACACAACAACCAAGACTTTATATTCTAAGATTCCCTGGTGACTACTAAACCCTATTTTGTGACCATACCCGTGTCCTCCTTTACTGCAAGTGACTCCTGAGAACACTGGACATGAGCAGGCCGCTGACTGGAGATGTTTGTTGGAAGCCCACGACAACCAGCCGAGATTTTTTTGGACCACACTCAAGGAACACAAAGGCAGCTGTGATTTCCCACCTCCCTTCTCTAAAACAGACTCTCCTGAACTCCTCCTCTGGGTAAGGCTCCACTGTCTGCTAGAGCACCCAGCAGCCACATCAACATGCCTAGGCTGTTTAGAATATTCCCAAAAGGAAGTTCTGGGCAACCTCAGGGCAGAAACTTTTCAAGTCCCTATTTCATATATGCACAACTTTGGTAACTCCCCACACCATCAGAGAAAAAATGCCATTTATCTCCAAACTGTAACTGTTGGCCATGTGAAAACAACAGGGACAAACAGCTCGTTCAAGAGTTTCTTGTAAGAGACTCATGAATTTTCCATGATCAAATTCCCCAATGAACTATTAAACTCAAATGTGGTTTTTGGCTGAATTTATGTAACAGATTGACATCATCTCGCCTCTAAATATAACTAAACCAAAGCAGATTTCACCATGCACAAGCACTTCATCAAAATGAAACGCAGCAAAGTAAGTTATTTCATACTGTATCACACATAGCCAGAATAATCCTGTTATCTGGACACAAATAGTAGGTTTCTGTAAAAGACCATTCCCCCATTTGTTAAAAGTATAGTTTTAATATCCCATTTTCTTTGGTAAAGCAGAGCCAGTGAGGGAGTTACGTGCAGACAAAGTTTCCATTATCTTGTCTATTAATTTCCTTTTTCATCTCTGACCTTAGCTTAAACTGAGTCTGCACCTCGAGACAATGGCAAAGAGAATTCTGACCTCTTAGGGAATCATTCCCTTTGAGAGCCACTTGTTTTCAGTGTTTAATGCAGTTTCCTTATATTATTTCATTTTAAAAAGGGACCAAAAAAAAGCCCTTTGCAAGCTCCGGGACAGAGAACACGCAGGGTGCTGCTGGTCTGTAACCGCACAACCATCAGCAGCAACAGGTACAAGGGGAACAGCAGGCATTTAACGGGGCCCAAGCCCTTCCAGGAAGGGTTCCAGCAGCAGGAACACCAAATAAAATCAGGGAGGGGGGTGTGGGTTGTGCCCCACCTTGGTGCTGGCCACGCCGATCTCGGGGCCCGCGTTGATGTGCACCCCGCAGTCGGTCTCGCGGGAGATGGAGCTGCCCACGGTGTTGGTGATGCCCACGGTCAGGGCTCCCCTCTCCTTGCAGTACCGAAGGCACATCAGGGTGTCTGCTGTCTCCCCTGGAACACAGGGAAGCACAGGGAAGCACAGGGAAGCACAGGGAAGCACAGGGATGGGGGCTCAGTGCTGCTGCTCCTGCTGCCACTGCAGGTGGGAAATGCACCAAGTCCCCAAACACAGCCCCAGAGGTTTGTGCTCCCTGCAAGCCAAGGAGGTAGCAGCAGCCACTTCAGCCCCAGCACGCTGTGTCTGAACCCTGAGCACAGGGCAGTGACACCCAGAAAAAACCTATCTGCAGCATTTGGTGTAAGGAAAAGCCAGTGTTCTGCTGTGGTTTAAAAAAAAATGTGTCTTCAAAAACCCCAGGGAGAACCTGACCATGAGCCCCCCACAGAGAGGATATTCTGAGACTCTTGGTACTGGGAAGAAAGAAATCGCTACAGAGAAGAAAAAAATTGCTCCCCAAAGGGTATTTTAACCTATGGAGATAAAGTAATGACTGGTTTTAGTGTCACAGCTGAAGATCAGTCGTGAAAACCTGAAATGGTAAATGCAACTACGGGGAAAAAAATGTTTTGTATCGGAGTTGTCCTTGAAAATATAAAGTACATCATATAAATTCTTTTATGCCTCAGTGTGCCTTTTATCTCCTACTCCATTCCAAGTTAGTTGGATTTTCTGATATTCATGTCTAAGAGTTTCCTTTCTTCTGTGGCTCCAATCCACCATATGGTGGTGCTTTAACTAGAGAACTAAAACCATTCCAAAGGAGCTGTGGAGCTGCCTTCACCCCGAGCTCAGCAGCACTTCCAGTCTGTTGATTGATGCAGAGAAAGGAAACAGAACTCCTGTTCCACCTGTCAGCCACAGGAGCCCTGCAGCAGCTGCAGCTGGAGGGAGCAGAACCTCCCTGGTGCTCCCAGCCCTGGAATCTGAGTGTCCTCCCTCCCATCACCACACACGATCCCACAGACAGGCACCAAACCTGGCCCTGCTGCCTCCTCCCTCAATTCTGGGCAGGAGGGAGTGGGGCTGGGGAAGGGAGCCCGTACCTGACTGGCTGAGGAAGAAGCAGACGTCGTCCCTGAACACGGGGGTGTTCCTGTCCAGGAAGTCACTGGCCAGCTCCACCATGACAGGTAACTCCGTCAGCTCTTCCAGCACCTGGCGGGTCTGGCACAAGGAGGGGCAGGAAGTCAGGTGTTACATCATATTTATAAAACCAAGTGTTTGCACAAAAAAAGCTTTCTAGCTGCCACACACTGGAAAATATTACTGTTACAGCCCCACGTGAAAATTAGTGCTGGATTATACTTTAGTTACTCAGTATTGCCCACACTCAAGTCACCAACAGCCCCTGTGAGAAGCAACCTTGCTGTGGTACCACCAGCAGCCTGTGAGGCCAACTCCTCCCTCAAACAGAGAATGCTCTTAAGTAAGGCTCAGGTATTATGTAACCCTCCATCTAGATTATGTAATACTGGGTGTCCTGTGTGTGTATCAGACTGCAGCCTGAAGAACTCAGAAATCACCACCTACACCCAGGCCAACCAGAAATCCCACCTGGCTCCTGGCAGCCCCTGCCTTGCTACATTCTGCTCCTGCATCATCCCTCTCCTGCCAGCTGCCTTTTACAACAGAGCAGCCTTTGTTTTCCAAAGCCTTCCACAGCCATGGAAGTCACAGGAACCACTTCCCTAAGTTCAGGTTCATCAGCTTTTATTTCCTCCTGCTGTTGCTGTGAACTAAAGTCTGGTGTTTGCAGCTTTCACAAGGGTCCTCCTTCATTCACCAGTGTGCACCTGCTTACTCTTAACCTGATTAAGGTTAAGAATCAATCCCTAACCTGAAATCAATCCTTAATCTGCCTGGCACACTCCACACACTCTCCAGGGAGACCTCAGAGCCCTTCCAGAGCCTAAAGGGGCTCTGAGAGAGCTGGAGAGAGACTGGGGACAAGGGCTGGAGTGGCAGGACAAAGGGGAATGGATTTAAACTGAAAAAGGGTAGACTTAGATTTGATTATTAGGAGGAAATTCTTCCCTGTGAGGGTGGGCAGGCCCTGGCACAGGGTGCCCAGAGCAGCTGTGGGTGTCCCTGGATCCCTGGAAGTGTCCAAGGCCAGGCTGGACACTGGGGCTTGGAGCACCCTGGGACAGTGAAAAGTGTCCCTGCCCATGGCAGGGGTGGCACTGGATGGGCTTTAAGGTCCCTGAAACCCACCCCAGCCTGTGATTCTGGCACTGAGCCCAGCCCAGGTCCCCGAGCCCAGCACTCACAGCCACTCCTGCGTGGTAACTCGTGCCACAGGCGATGAGGATCAAACGCCGACACCTCTGGATCTCCTTGATGTGATCCTTCAGCCCACCCAGGTTCACTGTGAGCAAGATTGGAGAGGAAAATCAGGGTGGCCAGGTAGGAGAAATTCTCAAGATCACTGATGCTAACAGCGTGTTACCATCTCCATCATCCACTCAGCAAAACACCATCATAAAATGGGATCTTGCCACCAGCACGTGGAATTCTGGAGGCACTCTGTGACACACACTTCATCTCACACCAGCAAGGTTTCCATCTCCCACTCCATCACCCACTTCCTCCCCTGTGACTACCATGAGTAACTGCTGGATACGGAGCTGTTGGGAACGAGGGAGGCTCAAGCTCAATTACCAGTGTAGTCATCAAAGTTGACCCTTCCTCTCATCGTATTAACAACAGATTCTGGCTGTTCAAATATTTCCTTCTGCATAAATGAGCTGAAGTTACCTATGAAGAAAGAAAGAAAACAAATTAGAAGACTTTACCTCCTGCTAACTTAAATTTTAAATTACCTCCTGGTAATTGCCATTTTTCCTGTGTATGTAGGGAAAAGCTTGGACCAGGCCAGTTACCAGCTAGAGATTATTAAACAGATACTTCTTTTTCTGCCAAAACATCAGCTCATGATGAGAGCTTGATTCAGGTTTCTGGAAGGTGTCAGTGAAGGGCAGATCCAGGCTGGCAAGTGTGTGAGGGATCAGTCTTGGAAAAACCAGATGGCTCCAAGCAGGAGGCAAAATCCTCAGGCCCACAATTCTCCTCAGTAAGGTGCCAACAACTAGAGAGAAAGTCCTATTACATGTAGGGACTTTTTCCCCATGAGGGTGACACAGCACTGGAGCAGGCTGTGGGACCTCTGTCCTGACCGAGCAGGGCCTGTCATCGCCCGGGGCAGGGATGGCACCAGGTGACTCCCGTCCCTCCCACCGTGCCACAGCAGCCGTGAGCCACCCAGCAGCTCTCACCCTTCATGATCTGCTGCAGCTCCATCTGCAGGGTCTGCACGGCCCGGCCCGGGTGGTCGCCGGCCGTGCGCTTGATGCGGTGGATGGACAGACGCCCGTCCACCACGGCCGCCACGTCGTCATCCTCCAGGAAGATCACGCGGTTGGTGTGCTCGATGACAGCACTGCGGGGGCACAGAGCACATCACACCCTGCTCTGCGAGCCCAGGGCTGCAGCCCTTCCTATCACCCCACACACGGCTCCGGAGCCGAGGGATTTCCTCGTCTTTTAAATTCGGGCCGTTCCTGTAAAGGACATTTCCACCCTGCCAATGGAACTGGATTTTTTCCACCCGGCTCATCATTAATTTCAGTGCCTGCTTTAAGGAGAAGCTCTGAACCGCTCAGACAAAGCAGCGTGTGCAGCAATAGGATCTGTCTGGAGCTATGAGGTCAGGAGGGCAGGGATCTCCCCTGGCACACAGGCTGCTCAAACACAGCCTGCTCCTTCCTTGGTTTTTCCAGGGATAAGCCACTGTCCCTCCCTTTATGTCACTTTGCCCATCTGTAAAACCAGGGACAGCTTTGTCCCCTGTTAAGGCACCCGGGATCTGCTCAGCAGCACTCCCTGGAGTGTCACTGAGAAGCTCTAAAACCAGAACACATCAGGCTGTCCTAAGAGTCTCCACAATTCCCTGATGGAAAGAGCTGCAGAAGTCAACCACAGCAGTATTTTTACATTCCTGGAGCAAGCACTCATTTCTCTTGAAACAGAGAATCCCAAAAACTCTGCTAAGGCTGCTGCCAAGTTAGTCTCTCCTCACTCCTCTGAGATTACAATATGCCACCTTTGATGATGAAGGAATTGCACGTGTGCAGAGCTCCCTGGAGAATCAACACAACTCTCCTCATAATTAGCATCTGTCCTGCTAATTTAAGTCAGTACTCCCTCAGGCTTCCTATCACTGGGAAATCCTACCAACAGGTGAGCCTGAAGAAGGGTAACACTCTATTCCAAGGCCAGTGTTCATTCCTTTAACAGCAACTCTGTTTTGGTATTTGTAAAGCAATGGCCACATGCACACAATTTACTGTATTCACCAAGAACACCCAGCCTCCCCCTCTCTTGTTCAAGAGAGCTTTAAACAGGATATTTCTATACACACCAGAGATGCTGGAAAACCCTACCTGGCATCAGAAGCAAAGTAATATTCCACAGCTTTCTCCTCCACGGGGAAGAGGCAGGTGGTGCTGTCCACTCGGGACAGGTTGCAGCTCCCCTTCTTGTCTTTCCCTAGGAGACAGGAGGGTCAGGGGCTGCCCGGGGCCACTCCTGAGCACAGGCCACGCCCAGCAGAGGCCCCAAGGCACGGTACCAACATGAAGCACTATTTTCATGCCTGCAGGTGGTCACAGCAAAGGAACTTGTGCTGTTGTGCCCATTCTCAGTTTGCTTGCAAGAGTTTTACGTGCTTTTTCGTAAGTCTGCAAGTGTATTACCAGTGCACCTTTAAGTTTAGAGGAATTTATCAGGAAAAAATCCAAATTAAAGTTTTGTGTGGCTCCACTAGCAGAGAATTCAAGATGCTTTATGAGCAGCCACATTTCCCCATTAAATCTGCCCTGTTGATCATTTTAAGCTTCTCCCATGTTCCTCTCCGGTGAGACTCTCCTGAGCCCCCAGAAATGGAGCAGCATTGCTCCTTCTTTGTCTGTTACTCTCAGCACTGGGGAAATTCTTTCAGAGCTGCCACCTGTGTGACCACCCAGCTCCCCTGAGCACCGCAGGTGGAACCCAAACCTATTTCTGTCTGACTGAGCTCACAGCTCAGGAAGTCTGGGATTAAGAGCTCGGCATTGCTCCTGCACTATCAAACACAACCACCTCATCCTGATCAGAAAATCAGACCTGTGCTGTTGCCAGGGAGGGATCCAGGGGTGCTGGAGGACACAGGACTGCGAATCAGCTTTGGGAAAATCTGTCCTAAAAGTTCAGCGTTTCACCAAGGATCCCTTCTGGAGTACTCTGGCAATTCCCAGTACTGTCTCATCCTCCTCCTCCAAACTGCTTCTCAGTGGTGAAGCTCATCAGGGATGCAGATGAGGCACCCAACACCTACTGCTCAGCACCAGCCTCGAGCAAAATTATTTGCCAGTCATTGTGCAGGGTATGGGGAGGGTGGGGGTGGATTAATCAGCTTATCCACCAAAATGGGACTATTGCTGAAGAACAATAACACTGAAGTTACTCCATTCTATATTTATTCCGTAATCCTGATGTTGTTTCACCTACTAGGCACTGATCTGATTCAGTGATGCAAGCAGAGCTCGTGGTGTTCTGATCTACACTTCTGCAGATGAAAACGTGAAGGAAAAATACTGCTTTCATGTTGATACTCAGTAAAAAAGGTCCACTCAGCCAGTGATTTAGAGCCTTCCAGTTCAGTTATTAAGTCAGTGAAGGAGGAAAACAACGCCTTTGTTGTTGAGTTGAGACAGGACAGATTGATTTGGTGTTGAGAAAGGACAGAGCAGAGCTGTTAGTGGCCACTCCCCCAGAGAAGCACCCCAGACCTGATCAGAACATGCAAATTTGGTGTCTCAAAATAGAGCATTTCCCTGCATTGACTTTATTATGTTGCATTGCTTTCCTGCATTACAGGCTGTGCACTGGAGGGTGGTTATTGTGCACACACACACGTGCACTGTGTGTGCAGTCACTAAGGCTGGGTTGGGGGGTTACAGTGAGTATTTTCAGCCAGTTATGGGTTTTATTTTATCTGTGGATTTGTCCATTTACCTATAGATTATCTGGTTGTTGCTCTACAGCACCAACCCCTCATTTACTACAATTTAGAAGCAACACAGAAGGAATTTTTAAATCTCTTCCCTTCTGCACCCAAGAATGGAGAATTAACCCAGGTACAGTAAAAATGGGCAGGGGGGCAATTTCTCAGAAAAGCCTCAGTGCCTCTGAAAGCTGAGGGATTTGGGTTCTCAGAGCCCCTGGGAACTCAGCTGGCTACGGAATTTTACTTCAAACACTTTGGGAACTCAGCTGGCTATGGAATTTTATTTCAAACACTTTATACAGAGAGAGATACACTGGGTAAAGAGAAACAAAACCTCAGCTGATGTTTGGAGTCAGGCAAACCAGCTCCTGGCAGAGAACACGGTTCACCTCTCAACAAACCCAGGTTTGCTTCTCCTCCAGCAAGAGAGATCTCAGATATTTTACCCAGGGAGTGCCTGACTGAGGGTGGAATCCCATTTATTTACAGTCACCAAGGATCAGATCCTCCCCCTCTCAGAAAAGGGTTCTCCTGCTTCAGATGTGAGCTGGGCTCATCCCATCATGGGACGGCCTGGCCTTCAAAGCACTTCAAGTGAGTAACAGATGGTTCCCCTGATAAATGAACAGCCTCAGGCCAACCTTAGTGCTGCCACCAGAGGCTGCAGCTCAGACTCACACCGCGGTCAGGGGGAGGACACAGCTCCAGAAGAAATTCGGGGCAATGCTTGCATTAGGATTATCAGCAGCCTCCTGCTTTAGTGGGGTTCATTTTTAAGGTAACTCACTGTTTCCTTCTGCAGCCAGAGCTGCAGGAACACTCAGTACAACCTGCACTGTCATCACTTTTGCACATATGCTGGGCATTATGTCCCAATATTTGAAATGGGATGGGTGGATTTTCCCCTGTGTTGCTCGTGGTGTTTCTGATCAAGAAGGAATTTTGACTCTCCCACTTGTTTCACTACACTGCACGGAAAGCAATAACCACATATTAAAAAGACAATGCATCTTGGCCTCATTTATGATTCCTTTCCTAGGGAACTGGAGGATTTGTCTGAAATTTCAAGTATTAGCTTTTCTCTGGTAGGCACCTTCCTCCACTTTTATGGATATTCCATCAAAAGAATGATCCATAGATTGTACAGCTGAAAGTGCAATTGGAAAAAAAAAAACAAACCAAACTTCAGATAATCAGTAAAAATATACAGTGTCACATAATTACATCAATATTACTGCTAATTATCCAGTCAAAAGGCAAAGCTCCTGGGGCTGGTTCTTGCAGCAGGGGATCAGCAGCTACACTGTGAGGAGGCAGCAGGACAGAACAGCAATTCCTTTGGATCCCTGCGCTGCTCAGAACATGAGCCCAGGGCCCAGGGACTGAACAGGTTCAGACCCCTCTGACAGCAGTGAATTACAGAGTAATTCTAAGTCACTCTTAATTTTCAAGGGTGTCTGTGGTGGTAGAACACGTGTGAGAGCAGGATGGACAGACAACATAAACAAACATTGTCCCACAAAGGGGAACAGATTCTGAAAGTGGTGTGGGGTGGCAGGGGCAAGGTCTGTGACAGTGCCAAGGAGCAAGGTCTGTGACAGTGCCAAGCTCCAGCCTGCAAAGCTCTCTCATCTTTGTTCTTGAAAGCGGCCAGGCTCACAAATGCCAACATGCCACACACAGAATACAGACTTCAGTTTAACTGTACTGTTTAATTTATCATACTGAACTATTCCAACATCCCTGGAAGTGTCCAAGGCCAGGCTGGACGGGGCTTGGAGAAACCTGGGATAGTGGAAGTGTCCCTGCCCATGGAACAAGATGGGCTTTAAGGTGCCTCCCAACCCAAACCATTCCATGACTATACTTTACTCTATTCTACTACATTAAGATGAATTTTCCTTGCAATAAGTGGACATTAAAGCTTTGATTACAACACTAGAGGCCAACCTGAGGTAACTAACACCTATAACTTGAGGCATGTGGTGGGTAGAACATGTGGTTAAAAAGTTGCTTTAAAAAAACCATCTCTAATAATGGTTTCATTTCCAAAGTACAGCTGAAGTCTGTATTTCAGAGCACGCAGCTGTGTGTGCCCGTGCCCTGCAGCGAGGGGAGCAGCTCCCCACTCACCTGTGCGGTACAGGATGGGGATGTGGTCGGTGGAGAGCTTGTGCTCGCTGCGCACGCCGATGAGCAGGGGGCTGCCTCGCCTGCAGGGACACAGGGACAGCCTCAGCACCCAGGGACACCCCCACAGCCCACCCCGGGCTCGGCTGTGGGGCACAGCCAGAGCCTCCCAGAGCAGCTGCTGCTGCTGCAAACACAGAAAGAATCGCGGGATAAAGAACACGAGGATGTGAGCAACCCGCATCAGGGTTAGACAAAATTCCCAAGAGTCACTGCACACCTAAAGCAGGGACTGTTCCTCACTGGACGTGCCTACAAACAGGTTTTGGCACTGAAGTTCAACTCCTGTGGAGACACACACACGGTGAAACCACCCCAGCTGATGCTGGCCTTTAAAAGAGGGACAGAAAACCTGAACACGAGGCTGGCCCAAATTCCAGGCCAAATGCAGGACTCGTCCGAGTGCTGCCACAAGGACAAGCACAAAGGAAAAGGTAAAATCATCTCCCTTCAGATTATAACCAGAGGATACCAAAACCGAGCTGTTCTAGACCAGGAAATAAGAAATTTCCAAAGTATTTCTGGGAACTTTCTGTTATGAGAGATGGAGAACAAGAGAAAGGAAATTAAAAACAACCATCCTCTCCCCTGCATATGCAGTGTGATGAGAATGATCTCTACTCTGTCTTCTGACTTGGGGGTACAAAAACAAGTGACAGACAGGGTGCAAGAATGTTCCTTCCCATGGCAACACTCACCTGGTACCGACCGCCTGCCCGGGGTAATGAACACTCTTGAACACGAGGGCAAAAGCTCCTTCCTGGAACAAGAGAAACAAACTGTTCATGCCTTCTGTTATCTGAGGCCTGGGCACCATTTCAGTGTTCCCAGCACAGAAACTGCTCCTGTGTTTGTGTGGACATGGAAGAGACACCAGAGAGGTTTCACAGATGTTTTCAGAACCGCCTGTAGCTCCAGCCCCCCATCCTGGAAGGGTGCCCCTCCCCTGAGCCTGGCAGCACATCCTCCACCACTGAATGAGTCCTGAACCCCGGAGAGACACTCAGACTCCCTTGATTATCCAAGTGGCTCCTGCTTTAGCTCAGGGTGCAGCGAGGGGACCCAAAGGCAAAGCTCTGCTAAAAGAAGCACCAAAACTTCAGGGTGTTTGCTCAGATGAGGTGCCACAGCCTGCCAGCAACACGAGCTCTTGGCCTGTTGCTGCAACAGCTCCTGGCAGGTAAAGCAGTGAAGAACTCAGCTGAACCAGGTGCTGGGGGGTGAGAACTGTGCTGGATCCCGTTCCTGCACATCAGCGGGCAGTGGAAGCAGAGGCTCCGCAGAGCAGCTCCCACCAGGGGTCAGCAGCAATGCCGGATGGAGCTCTGGGAAGGACTGGAAGCAGCACAGGCTCTCCCACGCCGGCTCCCTCCCCGCTCTCACCACGCCAGCCAGGGGCTGGCAGCCTCCAGGTGCTGCCGTGCCCCAAAATGTAGACATTACCCAGAGGAATACTGACAAATGTTCAAGAAAACCGAATGTACACCTGAGATGAACTGTCAGAGGGAGGAGAGACAAAACCACGCCGCAGCACGTGCCCCAGAGCATCCTGCAGCAGTGGCACGGGCTGGTGCTACAGTGCCCTGGCAGCGCTGGAGGGCAGGGGTTATCTTTGGGGGGGGGGTAGGGGTGTCTGTCCCACTGTGTCCGTCCCCCAGCTGCCCCTCCCTGCCCCCAGCATTACCAGCTGCTGGATGACCCTCTCCACCAGCGTGGTGAAGCTGATGTCGTCGCTGTCGCGGTTGTCGTACATGTACTTGACCAGCTTGGCGATGCTCTCCGTGTCCGTCTCCGACTCGAAGTCGTAGCCCTTGCTCTCCTGCAGGGACAGCCCGTGTGGGTGACCGGCCCTCTGCCTTCCCTCCACCTGCCTTTGCCTTCCTTCCCTTCCTCCTGACTTCTCCTTCCTTCCCACCTTTCCTTTCTTTGTTTTTACTACTTCCTTCACCTTGCCTTTTTCTTCTTTTTCTCATGCCTTTCCTTTTCTTTGCTCCTGCCTTCCTCCCTCATCTTTCCTTTTCCTTCCTTTTTTCTTGCCTTTCCTTTTTCCTGCTCTTCCTTTTCTTTCCCGCCCCTCCTTCTTTCCTTTCTTTTTACCCTTCCATACTGCAGTTGTTCTTCCTCTTTTCTCCCTCTTTTTTTCCATCCTTCGCTCTGCTTTTCCTCTTCCTTTTACTTCCCTGCCTTTCCCTTTTCCTTCTTTTTCTCCTCACACTTTCCTTCCATCCTTCCTTCCTGCCTTTCAAATTGCAAGAATATGAGGAGAGGAGGAGAGGGCAGTGAGTGGGAGTGTGAGGGGAGTGGAGGAGTGTGAGGGGAGTGGAGGAGTGAGTGTGAGAATGTGAGGGGCAGAATCGGGGTGGGAGGGACCCAGGGAGGGGGTTTGGGTGGGGAAGTCTCAGTGGGAGAATGAGTGGGGGATGAGGAGGGAGTGGAAGCTGGGGGGTGTGAGCAGGGCAGTGAGCGTGAATGTCAGAATATGAGTGGGGGAGTGTGGGGAGTGGGAGTGAGGTAGGGAGGGAAGGGGGGACGTAAATGTGAGAATGCACCCACAGAGTAGGAGAGTCTGTGAGTGTAAGGGAAGGAGTGTGAGTGAAAACACGAGTGGGAGTGCAAAAATATGAGTGGGGGAACATGAACGGAGGTGGGAGTGAACGTGAGTGGGGGAATGACTGAGAGATGAGTGAGGAGTGAGTGGAGCAATGTGAGTGAAGGAACGGGACAAGTGGGGAGTGCAAATGGGAGAGTGAGAATACAAGAGAGGGAGTGAGCTGGGAAGGGTGAGAGAGCAAAGGGGAGTGGGAAAGAAGGGAGGGTCTCACCCCCCAGGGGTCACTCACCAGGAACTTCCGCAGGTCCTTGTAGTTGGTGATGATGCCGTTGTGGATGACGATGAACTCTGGGGACAGAGGAAAGGCCCTGCTCAGCCCCGTGCCAGCCCCAGCCCGGCAGCAGAGCCCACGCACATTCCTGCGGGACAGGCCCTCAAGAGAATAAAGCACATTTCACCTCCTGGTGCCATTCCTTGCTCTGCCCCATCGGCATGGCTGGGATGGGGGGGATAGCAGTGACCTGGGTGGCACCAGGGCCACCCAGACCCTGCAAAGCCTCTGCAGGCACCTGAGCACTTGGCAGCTCCCGTCCTGTTGGGAGCAATGAACTCCGTGCTGCTGCTGCTACCAGCTGAGCACTGCTGTCCCCTGGGCAGCCACACCCACGCTGTGACATTCCCCCACTCACACAGCCCATGCTGTGACAGCCCTGAGCACACCAACCCCATTCCCTACAGTGGGGATTGGGGGAAAAAGTTTACGAAATTTCATTCCAAAGAACAGCCACGAAAATTCCCACCATCCCATTTCCTTCTGTCTTCTCCTCCTTGCTCTGTGCCCACACATCCACCCAAGCCCTGGGCACCCACCCCAACCCTTCCTGGGATCCCTCACTGCTGGGAACACTCCCTGTGGCTGGAACCCGAGTCCGAGCCCTGCGGCTTCACCGCAGCTGGGCTCAGCACCATGGCCTGAATGAACCCACTGCCTGTGCCCAGCCACCCCTCCTGGGACACGGAGGGGCAGCAGCTCTCCCAGAGGCTCCAGGAGCTGCTCAGGAGCCGAGGGTCCCAGGGAAGGCACTGACCATTGTTCTTGTCGGAGCGCTGCGGGTGGCTGTTGATGGGGTTGGGCTCCCCGTGCGTGGCCCAGCGCGTGTGGGCGATCCCCAGGTGAACGTCAAACTCGATGTCCAGGTCCATGTCCTGTTGCTCTGCAGCACAAAGTTTTAGTCCTGAGGGGTTGTCCACACCCCAGGTCAAGCTGGGAGTCTCACCAGGCCTTGGGGACTACAGGGCAGCAATGCTGACAGGGCCAGCAAATCCCACAGGACAGAATCACAGAGTTGTCAAGGTTGGAAAAGACCTTTAGGATCATCGAAGTCCAACCAAAACCTCAAGGGCAAGGCAGATGCACACAGAAAACAGCCCTGCATTCCTCACTCTGCCAGAACAAAAAGCAACCTTTAAGGAAGAATCCAACCCTGAGCTGTCCCTCCAGGGTGCTCCTTGCCATCCTGTCACCTGTGGCTGAGCCAGCCCTGCACACCACCATGGTTATTCGTGCATCCCTAACCCTGGTCTCTCTAAAGTCTACCATGAGCATGAACATTCCTTTGGAAAAAAAAATACTCCTCTTGCGCCACAAGTGTTTCCACAATCTTTTTAAAACTGTATATCCTGACACTTTCTTGAGCACAAAAACCCCCCTTCAGGAATCCTCTGTCCATCTCCTATTTCTGTACCACACACTCCACCTCATCTGGGCTTTCTGGCCCCTGGTTTACACTAAGATTAGACTGCCCCACCTCCCTCTGGGACACTCAGCACTCTGCACCTCAGGTGAACACAAGAATGGGTTAAAAAGACTTGAATTACACCAACACAGCAGCTTCTGAATGTGAAGTTGAGATCCTGACTGCTCTGAAAAGCATCTCCCCGCCTTCACACAGCCTGTATTCCACTCCCAACAACTCTGTGCATCTTTGCATTGAGCTCACATTTAATGAACTTAAGGTTCAATCAAGGGAACACAAAGAGGCAGAAGGAGATGCAGAAGCCCTCGGTCTATGCAGTCCTGTCAATGTGACAGTGACCACTCCAGCGCCCTCCTGAAGCCACTGCAGAGCCCAGCCCCACGGGACAGACGCCTCGAGCTGGGACAAGCGTTCCGTGGGAACATTTAAAACCCAGCTGGGGAGGTTCTTACAGCATTTCTCCTTCTGCCCAAGCTCTAGGTCTTGATAACTATCTCCTGCTAATTCCTCTACCCCCAGTTCAAGGCGTTTTTTGGGTGTTTGTTTTGGAGTTTTTCTTGTCTGTTTTCCATGATGCATTTCAGGTCTATTTTACTTTAGTAGGAGGCAACTCATTTGTCTTGAAAAAATCAGGACTTCTCTGTAACTTCACACCAACAACCACAGGATCACCAGGCTCTTCACAGCTCATCCCTGAGCGTTTACACCCCTGGCTCTTTACACACAAGTTACTTGATAATATGGTGTTTGCAGGTAAAAACAGGTGATATTTAAAAAAAACGAGGTGAGAGGACATCTCGAGGGAAGAGGGCAGGCAAAGGAGGAACGGGAGATACCTACTGTGAACCTCTTCATCCAGAGCCTTCACTTTCCCCTTCTGCTTGATAATGTGGATTTTGCAAGCATTGGCTTCCCAGTCTTTGTCATTTCCGCCATCCAGTCCCACACCTAAACCCCACCACGGAACACGGAGAAAGAGGGTCAAGTGCAGAAGTTATTACAGTATTTTATGTAAACAAATTCTGCCCTTTTTGATTCTTCCAGAGCCCTTTCTCCAAGAGCTGGCCCTCCACATAAAGGCTAGATACCCCTCAGATTAGAACTAAGTTTTCCCTTTGTCACCTTGTCAGCATTTTGAAAGCCTTACAAAAAAAAAAAAAAAAAGCCCTCAAGAAATCTGTATATTGAAGTTAATCCAAACCTCTGGCCACAGGCACATCCAGTTTGTGTTCCAGCTTTCTTCAAAAGCAGGAGGTGGTAGAAACCATTCACAACCACACCACGAAAGCCATCACTTAAAGCCCAAGTTCCCAGAAGAGCCAGTGCAGCTCGGACAGGTACCTGCGGAGTCATAGCCCCGGTACTCCAGGCGCTGCAGCCCTTTGATGAGGGTCTCCAGGATCTCCCGCCTCGTCCGGGGAACATGGTAGTTCAGGTAAGCAAAGATGCCTGTGTGGGGGAAAGAGACTCATCTTACACCAAAATCCCAGCTGGGGAAGCTCTGTGTGAGCACCAGGTTCCCACTCCAGCAGCCTCTGCCTGCGGGAAGCTCCCCCTGCACTCCCAGCTCTGCCTGCCCCAGCCAAGGCTCAACAGAGACATCACTGACAGTCAAGAGGTCAAAACTACCCAAAAACACTGAAAGCAGCTGAGCAGGACAGGCCTGGGTGTGATGGGAGAAGAAATTTCCCTGGAAGGTGGACCTACACAACAGGATGAGCTGTCAGGAGACAACACAGGGCACAGGAAACTCATCCCTGCAGGTGAAAAAATCGAGGCTCCCTCATGTGGAGCTGAAGAACCGTCCGAGAAAGGAATTCTTCCTCCAATAGATTCTTCCAAGTTCCTCCCACAGACTCACTAAGAAAAAAATCATTTCACTCATGCAAACTAAGACTCCCAAACTAATGGAGCTCTCCTTCCTGTAGGTTGCAAAGGAAGAGGAATTGTTGCTTCTATTTTTACACAAATTCCTCGATCTCTAATGCCAGCTCTGGCTCAGAACAATTCCCCTTGGTGCCACCACAAAGCAGCAGGATGAGAAGACATTTACTGGATGCTACAAATACCCATACTCGAAACCTACAGCTTCACCCTGGGACATTTGAAAGGAGAAAATACCTGTGTGGAGTAAAAGCAAGACCAGTTTCACACAAACATTCATCTGTGTAAGTGACTCGGAATTCCAGGTTTGTAATTTGAGAAACTTTATCAAAACCTCTTGAGGAGAACGGAATTCAGTCTCACACACAAACAGACACAAAGTCCTTTTGAAGGCATCCCAAATCTTTGATATTTTCCTGAGGGTGCTGCCATGCAGATCCCAAACTTTTATCCATGAGAGTTTTACTCCCGAGGTGGCTTTTGGAACATAAATCCTTACCTTTACCCACAGAACATTTGAAAAACTGTGTTCTTAAGCTGTTTGTGCTTTGGAATTAAACTAAATAACTCAAAGCCTTTTGATGTCTTTATTTTCCAAGTAGAAGTATGGGCTACTCAATGCTGAGGGACCATGGACAGGTCCCAGGATAAGCTTGTCCTAAGCTTCTTCCCATTCCCTTTAGAAGTTACATCTCCCTGCAGCTCTGCTGCCAGCAGAGCACACCACAACTCGCTGATTTTCTTCCATACTGCACATTCAAGTGTTCCTCTTTCTACATTCTAGTCAGATGAAGGGAAAAAAATGCAAAAGGAGTTTTTCACTTTGTTTCTTAAGCTTCTGCCTTCATTTCCCCAAACCACCTGCAAGATTATCAGGACCACGTTTATAAGAATTCACAGTTCCATTTCCATTGCTCCTGACATCCCAAACCAAAAGGACACACAGGGCTGCTGCTACCTCCAACCTGAGTGTTGGATCCAGTAACTCCACGGACAGGGTGAGCTCCTCCTGCACAAACCTCCCTACCCACAGCTCAAAGCTCAGCAGACAAACCCCTGAGAGCAGTGAACCACCTCTGCTGTGCTCCAAACCTCTGAAGGATGCTTTGCCCCATGCTCTCCACGTCCAAACCCTCATCTCCACCCTCCTGGCAAAAAAAAAAACAGTTTTCCACTTTGAGATACTTTGTTCACTCTGTTTCTAAAAACTGCCAACTTCAGGCAAACAGCAGCCTCCCTGTTCCAAGTGAGCTGACTCCAAGTAGCTGAAGGATAGCACGTTTCAGCTACATCCTGGATGCCTGAAATCCTTAAATGACTCGCAGGCCTTACAGCAGGAAGGAGCACAGAGCAGACTGCTTTGTGAGCAGGAGCTGGAGCAGCCCCTTTCTCGTACAGACACCCAGAGCAGTGGCAGAGTTACACATAAAACAACAAGTGTGCACAAAGCAAAGAGAACCAGCACATCTGAACTCTTTTAGAGGCAGCTGGGCTGCAGCAGCCTCGACACCGCCCTGCACACCAAACACCTCCCAGGACACCATCCAAAGTACAGCTGCTCCACAAGACTCCAGAATCAAGGCCAACATGAGGAACTACGGGCTCATGAACGCTGCCTGCATTTTTCCAAATTAGCTAAATCATTTGAGTTGGAACCTCTCCGTGTTTTATGTACCTTGGATCCCATCCCCACCCAATCCCTGGAGCCTCACACCTCGTTCTGATGGTGCTGGGCCCTTCACGGAGCTCTCCAGAAGCACCTTCAGCCCCTGCACCCCTCGGTGGCATTTCAGCTCCCCTGCCACGGCACAGCCCAGCCCCACGCAGGCCCAGCCACCCGGGAGGCCATCCCAGGGCACAGCACCGAAGGCCACCGCGGTGGGACACACAAACAGGGACCAAGGAGGGCTGCTGAGGTGCTCTGGGATCTGAGCACTGAGCTCCTGCTGCGGCCAGCGTGGCTCCTGGACGTGCTTCCCAGGGAACAGCACCAGTGTGAGAGGCACAAGGGCCCCATTGATGGAGCACAGAGGGGGCCCTTCTTCCCAGCAGGGCATGGGCCGAGCCACGGGCACGGGCGGGACGGGCTGCAGGGAAAGGGTGGGGAAGGAGCCCTGGGACACCTATGGAGAGAGCCAAGAGGAGAGAGAAGAACTGCAGGGAAGGCAGAGGGGAAGCAGAGAACAGCAAACTCACTCTGTGTGCTCCGCCACCTCACACCCGGCTCGGCCCGGCCACGTCTCCGGCCTGGGCAGGGAGCGGCATGTCCGAGGGGTGTGAGGGAATGGACCGGGAGCGAGGGATGGCAGGGATGAGGGGTGTGAGGGAATGGACCGGGAGCGAGGGATGGCAGGGATGAGGGGTGTGAGGGAATGGACTGGGAGCGAGGGACGGCAGGGATGAGGGGTGTGAGGGAATGCTCCAGGACCCAAAGGATGGCAGGGATGAGGGGGTGACAGGGAATGCTCCAGGACCATGGGATGGCTTCTGGCACAAGGATTGCAGCTTATTGTGAACCTGGCTCCCTCCAGAAGGGTTGACTTTGGACACCTTTGTTAAATCTGAACCCAAAACAGACAGTGACCTGAGAAGTTGTTTTCCCTGCAGATTTCAGCAAGTTCAGTCACACCTAAGGTAAAAAACCCCAACTAGCAGCCCAAACCCTGACTGCCTGTCCCAGATTCCAGCTGCCGGCAGGACAGGATGAAATGGGCACAAAGTGGCAGCGGCGTCCCCACAGGGAGAGGTGGCTCAGCTGGGAGGAGAGGGAAAGCCGGAGTGTTTATCCCTGCCTGTACTGCAAACAAACACAAAACACCCATCCAGAAAGGAGCCAGCTTGGCATTTGTCTCAGGCATTGAAAACAACTATTAATTACAGCACAATTATATTAAGATTAGTCATGAGGCCTGTGAAAAAAGAGTGAATCCAAGACTAAGAATGCCACAAAAAAACTCCAACCCTCCCAAAAAAACCAACCCAAGGAATTCAGTGCTTCTTCTCAGAAAGCACAGAGACTATGAAAACTAAGGAAACCAGAAGAAACACAAATGCAGTGTTAGTGCTGTGAAATACAGACACACTCTTCCAAAAAACAGACCCTGGGAGAGTCAGCTTTGATTCAGTTCAGCTTTCAGATCCTGAGAGGAAAATAGCTGGAATGATAATGGAGATGCCACTGGGAAAATCAAATTCTAAGAACTCATCTGTGAGCAACACATTTTACAAATGAGAAGGCAAGTAAGACAGGGAGGTTTAAAACTCACCTTGGAGAAAACAGTAAAAAAATTAAATAAAAATAGAATATGCATAAATGACGCACTATAAAAGTAAAAAATGAGACAAGAAGGCTCCTGTAAAAGAACACAAGTCTTCCTAAATGCATGACTTACTAGTCTACAGGCTACAATCCAATATTTGAAGGCTTATCACCCATTTGTGTTACTTCTTATCATAATGAACTATGTGTAAATTCATTTATTGGAAATATTTACAAATGTGTTTCATTTTCCCCTTTACAAACATCCTGTAATGACATCATTCTTCATAGCTGGGGAAAGTCTGAATCCCCATTTAGAAAACAGCATTTTTCCTGTCTCTTAACTACCAGATCATTCAGGAATATCTGAGCAATCACACCTTGTAACCAATCCCACTTTTATGTACAGTTCCACTGCCCTCGACAGAAACACTGATGAGGAAAAAAAGATGCAAAGTGCTCTTTATACTTCACTGACCTAAGAGTATTTCTGAAAAATGTCTCCTTCTCCCAGCAGCCACCAACAGGGCTCTGAAGAGAGAAGCTTTCTCTGGAATGAGACCTCGAGCTGCGGGTGCCACCTGTGTCACTGTGCAGTGAGGGTCCCCGCGGTGCCCGGGTGTCACAACGGCCCAGGTGACACAATGTCCTTTCACGAAAAACCCTCCTTTTACTCAAAGTGAACAAAGGGTCACTTCGTGCAGCCCCAGAACACAGCTGAGGTGGCACACAGAACACCCAACGCTACCCCCCAGCCCAGCCCAGCCCAGAAAAGGCCTTTGTCACACACCAGAGACACGTTTTCCTCCGAGTCACAATGCCCTGCTCAAGCCTTGCTCTCTCCCTCCCTGAGCTTATACTGAAATCAATTGACACAGCTCATGAAAAGACATCAAGTGCACAGAGCTTTGTCAGGAGCCCTCTCAGAAGTGACAATTTCTCCGTCAAAGTGACAGTTCATTGAAATCACTCAGTGGAAACGTTGGTTTGGATGGAATTCCAAGGCAAATCCAAGGAGTTCCATCAGGGTCCCACGTGGTGCACCACCAGCCTGGATGCCAGGTGCTGAAAACGTACAAACTTTGAGCAGAACGTTCCCCAAACCAGCCCCCCGTGAGTTTCAGGTCCCCAGCAGACCCAAAAAAGGAGTTTTGGTTTCAGTACACCTTTAGATGCCCTTCCATGCAAGTGCTTTCAGCAAGAACGTCACGCCTGCCCTCTGTAACACTGCAGAACGAGCCAGCAAGAGGAAGCACTCCAGAAAACCAGGATATATCACAACACTTAATCACTCTGCCTTGATGAGCCCTGAGCTGGCATTGTTCGAGGTGAAATACACGTGAAACAAAAAACCAACCCTGGGACCTTCCTTCTCGCGCAGCACTGTTTGTAACTGGGAATTCCCAGCTACAAGAGGAGAGCAGCAAGGATACTGCAGGAATTCCTACCTGACAGCCTCAGAAAACACAACACCCCCCTCTGGAACACACTGGCACACCTCAGGACTGACACCAATGCACTTCAGAATCGGAACAGCAGTCCCACTTTACAGCATAATGAAACATTTCAACTACTAACCTGACACAGGACTTTGCACGTGTGGACTGGAAGGGTAATTCAAAGCATGTCAGCTTATCAGACAACTCTTGAATCATGATAAGATCCATAGTAGCAGGTTCTGTATCTATTTCTGTCAAGTGAAATACCTTGAACAATATAATCTAGAATATAAACCATTTCCTTTCTTGCAGGTTTGCCTTAAACACCTTACTCGGGGAACCACCAGAACAGGCATTCAGCTGCTTCTGACACTCAACTCTCTCATACAGCTGATTTTTAATACTCAAACACAAATCCTAGGCCTTCTTATCACCAGCTACATAAAGAATTCCCCATAAAGAGTTGCTAATTTTAACAGAATAACATTTTCAACAAATGGACATTGTTGATTTCTAAAGCTGACAGTCACAATACTTTTTCTGAGAACTTTTATTTCCCTGTGAACTTTTTTGGAGCTCAGGTTCCTTTATTTCATGGGACATTCACAGGCAAATGAAATGAATCACCACTTCCAGGTAAATGACCTTCTCCAGATACATGAAGTTACTCAGGAATTGCTTCTCATAATCCTTTCCCTACAGAAGCAGAAAAGCCTTCAGGCAGGGTTTACTTCCAAATTCCTTTACCCTATTACTGTTAACTCATTTCCATAGACCTTGTTATCAGTACATCCCCCTGGCCATTCCAAGGAATCCCTCATCCCAGAACTGCTGCTCAGCCCCACTGGAGGAGCTCCTGTTGCTGCTGCCCAGCAGTTCAGGGAGGTGCCAACCCCTGAACCAAAACATCCCTTTTTCTGCCCAGTCTGAGGAGCACAAGGTCGGGCCCAAGCTCGCTGTCATTGTTATGTCTGGGAGCTGCACAGGGGAGAGCTGACACTCAATTCATCACCTCCAGGCTGGGAAAAAAGCAAAACACAAAAACATCCACTCCGTGGGGATCCACATTTGTCCACTGGACACTTCCCTCACTGCCCACGCACACGGCTCCCTCTCCAGCTAAAAAGGGCAGGATTTCTCCTGTCGAGAGTAAACAACCAGAGCAGCAATTCCAGGGACTCACTCTGGGCCACAGCCACTGCTCCACTGCAAGGCAGACACCAAGTACATCCAGGTGTAACAGACGTGGGAGGGCTGAATGTCCCCACTGACGTACATGTAACCCCAGAACTAGAAACTCAAGTCTTTCCTAAGCCCATTTTTATCTTCAGTAATCACTAGTAAAACAGGACCTAAATTCTACAATCCCTTTTTGTCATTAAAACCAGTCATGGCATATGACAGGTTTACTGATTTATAGAACAGTCTATCGAGCCTGGCTACCTTGAAAAACCTGTTTCCTGAACTGCTTTGTAGATGCCATTGAACTGGTTTGGTGCATTTGGACCAAAGCACATCCAACTCATACCTAGCCAGGTGTTCAAACTGCAAGTTTCTGATACACACCAAGGACAAACCCTATTTTTCACTAACACTACTAGAAACAAACCCCCAGCACATCTAAACAGTATTTATAGCTGCACTTTGAGGCTCCTTTCCTTTACCTGTCCAGCAGCACAAGCCCATCAGATCATGGGATTTCGTAAGGTCACAAACCTGAACACCAGGCTGAAAACACTGTGTTGATAATTGCAGTCTGGAAGCTGCTGATGAAGTGAACTGAAGCTCTCCCTTCAGTGTGACAAACTGAGGTATCTGAGAACTCAGGTAACAATGGCAGCATTGTCATATTTATTTGTTTTAAAATTCATCTTAATCACTACCTTTCTACCTGAAGTGAATTGGATGAAACTCTGAACGTGGATGGGCACCCACCAGGCAGCGTGGCAGGATAAAGCAATGTTTATCCATCCCCACTTACAACTCCATCACAGAAATGTTGTGTCTGAGGGCTCAAACACGACACCAGGCCCGTGCAGCTGCCACAGCCTGAGAAATCAGGGCCCTCTGCTCCAGACAAACCAGCAGCCCTTCAGTGAGGAGAGACAAGTCACTCTCACTCCGGGATACATCCCCGACTCTCCAGAGACAATAATCCCTAATGCTTTGCTCACTCTTTCCATAAAATGTTTCAATACCCAAGAAGAACTTCATTTGTATCAAAAAGGGGAGAAACACGTTAAATCCTGAACACAACTAAGTAACTGCCCGGTATTTTCAGGGCTTATCACGGCGGAAAAGACAAAGAGCAGAATGCTAATATTGCACATTTCAAAGGCTGGACCTCAAATAAGGCAAGCACGAGGCACCAAAACCATCCCTATTCTTGCAGCAAGCTATTTATAATAATAATTATCCTTTCTATTCTTAGCTTTGCTCCGCTTTGTACTTTTAACACAAATTAACACGGTGTTAAATGTGAGCTGAGGTATGAGTCTCTGATTGATTCTCCACAGCACTCCACAACTTGACAGCTTGAAGGCAATGTCGGTTCCATCCCACAAAAACAATGAGAGAAATGGCAACTTGCACATTAAGTGTAAAACCCACAGTCTCGCTTAGAGCATAATTTTTCACACAAAAATACCGGAAAAAAAGAAGGCAGTGTGGAAAGAAAATAAGAAAATCCAATAGATCACTGTGGCATAAATTTCCATGGAAAAACATGAAGACGACGGGATAGGAAGAGGAAGAGAAAGGACAAATGATATTCCTGTGTGTAAAGGATGAGGCAGGGTGGCTGTATGGCCACGGGAAGCGGAGCGGAAGGCACGGCGGCGACAGGAGAACCAGAACCAGCCCCGGCGGCCCGAGCTCACCCCGGGCTTGTGCCGGGCTCGGGGCACGGCTCCGGCACAGCCGGGCCAGGCCGGACCCACGGCCCCTCTGTCCCCCAGCCCACACCGAGCCAACCCGAACCGACCTGTGGAAAACAAATTATCAGGAGTTGTAACGCTTAAATAAAAACACCCACACCACCCCTTGGCACCCGGAGCGGGAGTGGTGACTCCGATAGGACCAGAGCCACGTCTGGAAATGCCACCGGAGCGCCCCTTCCCACCCGTACCTGCCGTGCACCGGGGCTCCCGTGTCACCCCGGGGCTTTCGGAACCGCAGCTGGAAGCCCCGGCCCCGGGCAGGGCGTCCCCGGCAGCACCGAGCCAGCCCCAGCGGCACAGGGCGCAAACCGCCCGCGCTCGGTGCTGCGGGGCTCGCACAGCCCGGGGCACCGGCCCTTTGTCCACTGCCGCCACATCCGCCACAGCCTGGGGACGATTCGCCCTTTAAGTCACTAACACGGTGCGAGCCGCCTCGCCGCGGCGCCGGCATTCGGGATAACGGGGCCGGGGCTCCTCTCGCCACAGCCGGGCGGCGGCAGCGACCGGTGCCCTCCTTCCCCGCCCGGCGGAGCCGCGCCGCGGCCTCACAGCGCCCGCCCGAGCGGCTCCTCCCGCCGGCTCGGGGCCGGCCCGGGCCCCGCCGCGCCCCCGGCCCGGTCCTTACCGCACATGGTGCTCCCCGGTCCGCGGCCGCGCTGTCTCTGGCGCCGGGGCCGCGCCCCCCGCGCCGGGCCCAGCGCAGGCCCGAGCCCGCCCCGCCCCGGCCGCGCCCGCCATTGGCCGCCGCCGCCGCCCCGCCCGCCCGGCCCGGGACGTGGCAGCCGCTGCCGGGGCCGCGTCCGCCGCGGGCGGGGGGCCGGGCGGACAAAGGGGTTCCGCCTGCCCCGAGGGACGGGCACCGGGCACAGGGCCTTGGAAGCACCCCCCGGGACACGGGGATGGGCCCGTTCCCTGAGCGCCCCCGGTGATTCCCAGCCCCGAGGCGGGGGGAGCCCGTTCCCAGACCCTTCCCCTTAAATCCCAGATACCGGAGGGGGGATGGGCCCGTTCCCTGAGCCTCCCCGGCAGTTCCCAGCCCCCAGACCCTCAGGGGTGTTGCCCGTTCCCAGACCCTTCCCTGGCCCCAGATGTGAGGCGGGGGGTGCTCGTTCCCAGACCCTTCCCGGTAATTCCCAGCCGCAGACAGCGGAGGGGAGATGTTTCCCCCCGGTAATTCCCACTGGCGCCAGGCAGGAGCAGCACCCACGGGATCATCCCCAGGCCTTTCCGCAGCAGTCAGCGTTCGGAGATCACCGAGTTACGACCCCGAGCGCCCAAGGGCTGCTCCGGGCTCGGGCAGAGAACAAGCGGCCCCGTCAGGCTCCCGGACCCCAGAGGCACGGGGCGCATCCCTCCCCAATCCACGTGGCCTGGCCTCTGGTTTCTTACTCGGACTGTTCTATAACAGCACCTATTCAGAAGCAAGAGAAAGAAACCATTAAGATCAATCTGCAAAGCAAACTGGGACAGACGTAACTGAGCAAGGAGTGACATCCGTGCAGCTGGAGAGCTCAGGGATGCTGTCTGCAACCACCACCATCAAACCCTGCTTGGAAACTTATTAAAAGCCTAAGGCTACAAAAGAGAGCAATGCCTTAAGAAAAATGCCATTCATTCAACTTTATATTACACTGAAAAGTCAATAAAGAAATATTTCTGTAAAAAGCACAGAAAACAACCCACAATGTCAGGACACACAAAAGAACCGGGACGGGGCGTATTTTGAACTTGCTGCCAGAACCTGGCTGAACACAGAGCAGTGAGAAGGTCACCGGATCTCAGAAACACTAGAAGCCTGCAGCCAGCACACAGCCACCTCCCGGCTTTTGTTCCACAGCGAGGACACACCGGGACAAGCCGAGGCAGGTATCCCGGGACTGGAGCGTGCACAGCAGCGCTCTCCCAGCCTGCTCTCAGGGCTTATCTCCCCCTGTCACTAGGGAAGGGCTGACTTCACACCCTGATTTTTCTTCCATTTCCCCATCTTCCAGGAGGAACAGAATTCCTGGTCACAAAGCCATCTGCTAAAGCCAGGCACCAGGAAGAAATCTTTCCTACACACAAAAGTAAACACAGCTCCTTGCAAAGCCCCATTTATGTATTTCAATGTCAGAACAACAAATATTTCTCTTCCATAGTGTGCAGGACTGGAAGGAGCCCTGCTCTGCCACATCCCCCTGCAGAGGCAGCCAAGGTAGGAGGCCGGAGAGCAAACAGGATATGGCAGGAGCAAACACAAACACGGCCCCTCCTTCCCTCTGCCATCCTGCACAGGCAATCCGTGCCCTCCAGCACTGCACCTTCCTCCCGACGGTGGAGAGTTACACCGAGAAATCAGCTGCTGCAAGTTTAAACACACCACTAATGGTGGCTGAAACGATTTTACTTCTAAATGAGCTAATTAGTCTCTCTACTTACTGAAGCTGATAAGGATCATTCTTCTCTAACATTTACTTTAGTATATATGATTTTTATAACAAACGTTTTTTGTTTCTGTTGCTATTGTTTGCACAGTGGTAACTTTCCACAAGCCACGGCAGTGTTACATCCTCCAAAATGAACAGTTGATGTTATAGGTTATCTTTTACACACAAAAAATTGATAGAAATCAGCAGCTTTTTAACAAGACTTGATAAAATTAACATTCCTGAAGTTCCCATTTACAGAGTAAGGGCAGAGAGTCCTGTCAGTCCCACAAGCTGGGGGAATAAACAATTAATATTGCTATTGCACAAAAAAGTCAAGAAAGTAATGCCTTCTTTTTTTTTCAGTACTGAAGTTTCCGTATGAAAAAAACAATACAGAAACACATCACTGTTTTTTGAGCCCACCATTTCTTTCTAAAGACACAGCACAAAGTAGAGCAAAAGAATTTTTTTGTAATATAGGGTGTTTAATAAATTAGTGGATGAACTGCTTAAACTGATGGTACATTCTCACAGTAAGTACAACTATTTTTCTGCCAAGGCAGATTTGGTTGTTCCTCAGCACAAAGATGGTTTACATACATGCAAAGGTAAATGCTTATTTGGCCACAGATGACGAAGCTCAAGTAGAATTTGCTTCTTTCTCCACGTCATCATCGTCGTCAACAACCTGAAATCAAATCCAGAAGTGGTTTAGATAAACAGTTTAAGCTCTCAGTCTTGCAGGATTTATTACATTAAATCCCTGCTGGGCCCAAGGAGAACAGCAGTTATTCCACACCGCTGAACAACAATGGGCTCATGAGGAAGGTACGAAAAACTGGCAATCCAAAATGCCAGGAGGAAATGAGCTTTAATTATAGGAGCTGGTCAAGTTACCACAAAAGCCATGAAAACAATCACTCCAGAGATCAGGTATTTCATGAGAAAGCCAAAGAATCTGCATTTCAGGGGACAAAGCTCGTTGCTTTTTATCACATCAAGTCACCAAAGCACAAAGGTAACAGCAAACAAGTGTCCAGCTCTGGGCTCCTCAGTAGAGGAGGGGTGCGGCACACCGGGGGGAGTCCAGCGAGGGGTCACCTCCCTCTCCCGCTGCCAACGCCATCATCCAGCCCTGCCCCAGGGCCACTGCTGCTGCTCAGGCCAGCCTGGCACCCGCAGCACCCAGGGCTGCTCCCCAGCCAGGCAGTCCCAGCCCATGGGCTGGTACAGGACCTTGCAGAGTTCTCTGTCTTTGCCAAGATACAGTTTCTGACTTGGAAAACCTGCATCTATACATCCCTGGTTTTCCCTAATTGCCAACCTGTTCCCGCAGAAAAGGGACAAAGAGCTCCTTTTCCATTGAAAAGAAAACCTCTGTGATCTCTCCCCAGCCCACCTGTTCGACGCCTTCGACCTCAGGGATGTAGAACTGGAGCATGTTCTGTATCCCGTTCTTGAGGGTGATGATGGAACTGGGGCAGCTGGTGCACGAACCCTGCAGCTTCAGCTGCACAATCCCGTCCTCAAAGCCTTTGTAAATAACATCACCACCATCTTCTTGCACTGTGGGCCTGACAGAACACAATATTCAGCTTAAAGTATGTAGAGCTGAAACACGGATCCCTGCAGAAACCCTCAGTAAAGCGACGCTCAATACTCACAAAAACTGTCAAGATAGAGGGGTTTAGTCACTATTTCTCTACAACCACCTGGTTCACATTTCCAACAACTCCTACTGTGCTGGACTATGTAACATAGAAACTTTCTCTGTAGGACAGTAGGCAAAACATTTTTGCAATGAATGTGGCAGTGTATGAAGGAATCACTGAAATTTTCGGGTAGAGAGTGAACACCCTGGAGCAGAGCTCGACCCAGCCTGCACAGACACCCTGGCTTGCCTGGAGGCCCTCTCCACACGCAATCATTGCCTCAGTTCCTGCCAATACAACAGGGGCGTGTCCCCCCACAGGATGCAGAGCAGCTGTCACCTGTGATAAGAAGCCCTGCTTCCATAAATAAATATGCAGTTCTCCACAATTTACGCAGGACAGAAAATAGCTCCAACTATAAAAGCGTAATCCTGCTCAGGGGTGAAGGAACCAGCTCCTGATAAGCTCACCCCAGTGCTGTGAGCATTTCTGCAGCCTGCTCTCCCTTTGCCAGCCACAAATGCCCAGCATTGTAGCTCTGTCCCCATAGCAACATTTTTCCAGACCAAGTTAAAACCATCAAGTTACTCTAACAGAAGCTCTTTATACTGATTTCCAAAATAACTCTCTGAGAACTACAGTCCTAACAGAAAAATCTGTGAACCTGACACATTTATTAACTCACCACAGCAAATTATCTCCATTCCAGAAAGCCAAAGATCGTGATTTAAAATTCCATTTTTCTTACTTGAATTAACTTTCTGACACACTACAGGACCTTTCAGATGTACGTTCCCTCCATCCTGCACCTTCTGACAACTTCTCTGCATTTAATTCTGATTTGCTGGACGATAAATGCTCTATGTGTAGCCTGGTTTATGTGTAACTTCTGAGAACTACCCTGCTGTAAAATGAAGGCAGATACACCACTGCTGGTATTCTCATCAACAGCTTCTTGGTCCACTGATGGGTACAGGGGGAGGAAATGAAAGAAATGAAAAGGTGGGAAAACTAGAATTTTGGGCAGAAATTCTCTGCCTGTTATGAAAGGCCCCTGGGAAATCAGGGACTGACAAACCCCAGGGGGCTTAAACAACCAGGTACCCGGCAGGAGCATGAGCATTACTGTCACAGCTTTATACAACGTTATACTTGGCTTCTGGTTTCAACATTAGTACAAACGTTTGGGAAAAATGTTACAGCTTATTTCTACTTGTCTTCCTTTCTCAGGAAAATTAGCCAGCACCATGTGTCAGCTCTGAGATAAACAAATTTTTAAATTAAGTGGTATCACTTTAAATGCAGCATCTAAAAAAAAAAAAAGAAATACAAAGGCCCAAGTTCATCATAACTTCTATGATTTTGACCCACAAACAAGTTTCAGGTTCCTGCAGTTTGTGTGCTGGAGAAGATGTCACCATCAGGTATCACAAACACATCACACATCTTCCCCTGCGTCTCAAATGTCAAGTCGCTTATTGCTTTCAGTTCGCTTTGGAAGGTGATTAACGAGCACAGAAATACTCTTCAGGTAAACAACACAATCCACAGCCACTCTTGAGACTTCATTAGTTACCACCGGTTTCTAAATTCAAGCTGTGGTAAAGCACCACTGAAACCACAACAGAATGCAAGGACAAAATCCATGGAATCCATGGAAATTTTCCTTTGGAGTATAAACTACTTTGGAATACTTGGAAGGGAAGGACAAGAACAATTAAGACAGACATTAATACAGAGAGAAAAACGTGCCTGTAAAAGCAGAGCCTGTGCTGTTTCCAGCACTTAAAAGCAGCCAGATTAAAACCATGGACCTGTCAAAGGCACTGTGGAGAGCAAGCCCAGGTCCTGCTCTGAAGTCACTCAGCAAAGAGGACTCTGCTCAGCACAGGAGCTTCAACAGGAAAACCAGAGAGTTTTCAACTGAACAACATTCCCAGCTCTGGCCAGTTCTGCACTTGAACCCCTCCACACCAGATGCTGAACCCTGAAACCACATTCCCAAAGAAAACGCACTGTTCCCTAAATAAACCCAAACCCCAAGACTAACTCCACTCATCCAGCAGCAATGTTCTCTGTTCACCTGATTCTTGTATCCAGCAGTTCCTTAATCATCAGTACAACTTCATCATCTTCTTCTGAAGCAGCTTGGGAAAAGAAAAATTTGCAAGTCAGAACATAGAGAATTCCAGGCTGCAAATTCCTGCCTGAGTTCATCTTAACAGGTTTTTAATTTAAATTCTCCTGCATGCTTTCCTGAGGGAGAAGTGGAGGCTCTTCTGGATGGCACAAAAGCTAAACCCAAAGGCAGACCTTGGCCTCTCCCTGAAGATTTGATTTACCTGTGTCTGTCCTAGGTGCCTCGTCAGTAACAACAGGTAAGCCAGAGGCAAAGAAATCCATTATAGTTGCATAAATATCTGGTTTCAGTAAGTTCCAGTCCAGGTCTTCACTCTCCTGTGAGAATCAAAAGGGGGAAAAAAAAGAAGAATGAAAAAGAGTACCTGCCTGCTGCTGCTGAGTTACACAGAGATTCTGATGTTAAAAATACCCTCATGGACTCTCACATTTGATGCACGGATTGGACTTCACGGTTCTGTCAAGTCCAGCTTTGCCAAAGAAGCTTAGTCAGACTCAATTTGTGACAGTCAAAAGAAGGGTCTCCTTGTTTGCAAGCCAAGCAAGTGCTTTTAAAGTATTAGCTAAAAAGGTGTGGAAGTCTCCAAAATACGTTACTATTTGACACATATTTTTACCAACTGTTTCAGAGACTCAAGATTATCAATTTACCAATTTATTATTCCCTGAACTGCCCTGCACTCTTCCTGCCCAGCTCCTACGTAACCCCTTATCTCTGGTGCCACGGGCCCCACACCTTGTGCAAACACAGCCCATCCTGGTCCTACAGCGACTCTGGGAAGTGTCCACAGCTCACCCAGCCCCAATCCTGCTCCACACAGAGCCAGCTTCTGAGCTGAGCACGGGCACAGCGCCTCAGCCAGTCCAATGCTGAGCATTTCCAAGACCAAAGAATCTACAGCTTCGCTGGGAAGCCGACTCCAGTGCTTAGCCACACACCGCAGTTATTTATTTTCTTTTACATTAAAGGCAGCTCCCTTTAGTCACTTGTGGACACTGTCTCTGTGTGCCCGTCCCAGAGCCCAGCTGGATCTGCTCGATGGCCATTTCCAGACAGCTCATCTTTTAGCACAGCTGAATCTCTGCTCTGCTTACCTTGGTGACTGTGATGAAGTCTGGCCCGAAGAAAACACTTTTAACTCCTTCAATCCGGAATAACTGTCTGTTAAGGAAACAAAAAAAAAAAAAAAGGCAAAAATGCACCCAATCTGACAAACTGAGTTTTAATTTTAACATTAACAATACGATTAATGAAAACCCAACAATTTCATCTAAAGAAAAAAAAATTAAAACTGATGCACTTGCAGGTAAATACAGGGTAAGGCTGTAAGAGTGTTTTTTGTAATTACGGGGGGGGAAAGGATATTCTCTTGAAAGACTGGAAAACATCAAAAATGCAATGAAAGAAGGAATCAGAAATCTTACCCCAAAAGTATGTGTACTGGAAAATGATAAAAGTGATTTCACAATACCCACTTGAAAGAATTTCTACACATGAAACAGTTGTATGTGCACTGAGTGTTTACACCACTAAATCAACTGGATTCTGTAATTACTTAAACTATGGAATTATGCAAGTGAGCCAAACCACCTGAAATAAATTAAATAATTCTCTTCCCTCCCTCTCCTGCAGGAGCTTTTGTTAATTCTTTGGAAAACTAATATTCCCTTTTAAAACAAACAGTCATCCCATTTACAGAAACCATAACCTGGGTTTAATGATACACAGAGCAGGCAGTTTTTCCCAAGAAGCAGCACAATACACACAACCAAGCGGGTCTGCACTGCACACGTGGCAGCACATACATCGTCTTGGATGAAAATGTCTATTTGCAGACAGATGACAACAAAAAGCCACTTTCTGACAGTCGATTTCACTCTGCAACCCGATGCACCTTGGCACAATGAGATCCTACAGCTTCAGCACTCTGCTAACACGTTGTGATGCGCTCAGAAACCTTTCACATTGGATTTATTACTGCAAGTCACGGAGCTCTGCTCGCAAAAATCCTGTTTGCTCTCAAACAGCCCTGCAAGAGACCTCTGGAAACATCGGAACTGCGTGTTTGATAACCCCCAGCTCCTGGAGGGAATGCCACAGCCAACAGCTTCTGCTTTTGCACAGAATTCTGCCAAGGTGCACAAAGCTGCCTTGGCCTGGGATCTCCAGGGGTAACCCACTGCAGCATTCCTGGGTCTCACCCCCGGCCTGAAGCCCTTCCACCCACAGAACACACAGAGTTTGTTTTCAGAGACTGATGTGGGAGCAGTGACACACATGCAAAATGGGTGCTTCCAAATACTCCCAGAGACTCGTGACGGTGCTCCAAGCCCTTCTCCACCACGACATATGAACTGATTCTTACTCCAGGTTGTGCATTTGGGTTACTGAAAGCTGCACTCCCAAGACTTGTTACAGATCCAGCCCAAGAGTGGCCTTTCTTCGAGCGAAGCACAAATCTTCACTGAAGGAAAAATCCACTGGTTTTGAAGTTCAGCCCCAACATCTGCCAAAGTGAGCTACTGCATTTATTTCAGAGCATTTGGGGGCTATTCACTGACTGTTTCCCAATTCTGAAGTTACATGATTTCCAAGTAACTACTCAAATGAAGAGTGTTCTGAGGGGAATGAATTTGAGAAATCAGGGCCAGAGGTCTCGCTGATGATGCAACAACTGCTCACAAATACTGATTTGTAACCCCTCTCAATCAACTGCATGAACCAGGCCATGGTGCCTTCTGCCATGCCAGAGCTGTGGGGAACACAGACAAACAGCTTCAGCAACAACCTTCCCAGCTTTCATCTTAGGCAGCATTAAATCTCAAATCCAAGCAAGCTGCTCCTAAGGAGGAGCAGAATGATCCCAAGTTGTGCTCAAAAACATCAGTTGTAGACACAGAGCCCAGACCAACCCCCAAACCAATGATGATGTGTTTAATAATACCTTGCTAGAGGTGAGCAATATGCTGCAGCTGGTGTGGAAAACTCCATAGTCCTCGACTCCAGCACCTCCCTTCCTGGAATAAACTTCAAGCTATTTGGATTTGGTGTGTCCTGAGTTTGAATAAACATGCCTCTTACTGGAAAGACAGAAACAAAGAAGAGAAGTAATATAATCAAACCTAAGGAGCTTAAATGAAAGTCAAGTCCTGATTACTCAGCAAGCCCAGGGTGATCCCTCTGCTCCAGAGAACTGCAGCCCGGGCAGCCATGAGGCTTTAAAACACAACACAAGAGCCTCCAGAGCCACAGAACACTGGCAAACACAGGCACATCATCTCACAGGAGACAGCACGATAAAAGGAACCTTGTCTTAGCTTCTTTTGTTAGTTTTTATTTACTAAAAAGCATCGTGCTGCAACAGCATCGAGCTGCATGAGACTCTGAAACTAAAATTAAAAATAAACTTCTGCCTGAGTAGACTCATTTAAATGACATTTCCATCTGTGACTAATTCCATGCAATAGCACCTGCAGAATCTTTTTGTCTTAGACTCTTTCTGCTCCAGCATTGCAGGGCAGTTGCTAAATCCCTCAGGCATCTGCAAAAGCCCAAAGTTTTCTGTGGTGCCAAGTTTCACAGGTTTTTTTATATTTTTCTTCCTTTCCTGAGCATTGCAGCCTACCAAACACATGGCAGGTACAACAAACTCAGCCTCAAATTCAGGGTAACATCAAATTATGGATAATATTAATGGAGAATCCTGTCAATGCACCACACATGGATGCATGTTCAAGAGCAGGAAAATTAAAAAGAGAAAATATTGAAGCTCTGAGAATTAAAAGCTTCACTTGCAGCATTCCTGGGCTCTATCTGGATGGTCAGCACCGCATTAAAACCCATCCAGGAATTGTCACCACTCAGAATGAACAGCAGACTTTCAGCATTGCCAAGGGACATAAAAACCCACAACGTGCTCATCTGTTAATTTTTAACTGCAGGTATTTACCTGCACGATGCCACACAGCAGATGGAAGAGATGGCTTCTTTTGCAGAAGTTGGTGGAAAGGCTGTCGAGTTGTCAGATTATGATCTTTTAACAGTATATGACAGAACCTAGAGAAAAATAACTTTACTAACAATTTCCAAATTCCACATTTGCACTATCCCAAAGAAAGAGTATTGCAGATGCTTTTAGCAGCCCCGGGACTCAGCAAGACACACCTGGGGTGGTGTCATTGGCTCAGACAAAGGTAAAGGGGGGTAGAGCAGCAGGGAAAAAAGAAAAAAACATTAAAAGGAAAAGACAGAGTGATGGAGTAACAGGCTTCCGTTTCACTGCTGTGAATACCTGATTTCTGTAATTGTATGCACAGCCAACAGCATCTGGGTATTTCAAAGCACAGTGAACATCAGAAAATGAAAACAAAACCCACTTCATGTCACAGGCTAATTATTACATACTAAGGATCAATTATTATCTGGTTCCTCTCCTCCTTATCAACTGTGAGGGGGGAAAGCTGGTAAACTAAGTGAATTCCATCTGCAGGGGCTGTTCTGTAAGAGGCTGGTTCTCTCTGGGGTCATAAAGCAGAACACAAGCACTGCACAGAGGCCCAGAAGCCTCAAGCATGGAACAGGAGAGAAGCTCTGTCTCCTGAAATGAACATCCCTGCAGTGAGTGCAGGACACATGAACACAGAAAAGGTCTAAATCGTGTTATTTGCTTACTTCTGTGGGCTTGGGAGCAGGTAGAAAGCACAACAAGATGTGTAAGGAAGGTCTCCCAGAAGTTCTCTTCTCTCCGTTTAGCTAATAATGATTATATCCCATTTTACAGTGCTCAGCACGGAGCAGGTGTGCCCAGCGCTACAGGGTGCTCTGAATTCCCCCTTACTGCTTGATCTTGAGCAAACTGTGGGGGAGGAATTTCCTCTTATTTCGTGGCCCTGAAGATACAGGAGTGGGGGGGTGTAACAGCTCCTCATTGCCTGATGCTGTGCACACGTGGGGGTGCAGAATTACCCCTCAATGCAGGATCCTGGGGGAATTACCCCTCATTGAAGGATCCTGAGCCGGCTGTGTGGGGAATTACCCCTCGGTGCAGGGTCCTGAGCGGGTGTGTGGGGAATTACCCCTCTTTGAAGGATCCTGAGCCGGCTGTGTGGGGAATTACCCCTCACGGCTCTCCCCGGGCTGTGCAGAGCTGAGCACTCCTCAGGAGCTGCGTGCCGGGTGGAACTACCAGCTCGGGGCTGGAAAGGGCTGAGAACGAGAAACAGCCTCTCGCTGCCCACCAGGAAGAAGCGTCACCCCCGTCCGCGGTGGAGAAAGGAAGGGGAAGAGCAAGGAGCACCCGGGGCGGCCCTGGAGGTCGCGGTGCCGCTAACTGCGACACGGCCCCCTTTCGTTCGCGCGGGGAAGGGGCGAGAGGAGCCCCCTCCAGGAATAGGCCGAGCTCCCTCCGGGAGAAAGCCGTGCCGGGGCAGCGGGAGCCGCGGGCCCCGCGGTCACCTACCGCCCGCCCAGCCCCGCCGCCGCGCAGAGCCGCCGCGCCGCCGCCATCTTGGCGCTCCTCGGGGCCGCTCCCGCCGCCGCCCGGGCACGGCGGCGCCCCCTGGCGGCAGCGCCTGAGGGGGACAGCGGCCGTGGCGGCGGCGATCGGGACGGAACGGCCACAGAGACCACCGGGGCCACCGGGGCCACCGAGCCCAGCCGCTCCCGGCACTGCCAGGGCCGCCACTGCCCCGTGTGCCCGACTGCCACATCCACACGGCTGGTAAATGCCCCCAGGGACGGCGACTCCAGCACTGCCCTGGGCAGCCTGTGCCAGGGCTGGGCAGCCTTTTCCAGGAAGGAATTTTCCCCAATATCCACCCTGAGCTTCCCCTGTCCCAGCCTGAGGCTGTTCCCTCTCCTCCTGTCCCAGCCCGAGGCCGTTCCCTCTCCTCCTGTCTCTGTTCCCCGGGAGCAGAGCCCGATTTCCACCCCCCCCGCCCCCGGGGGCCTCCTCCTGTCAGGGAGTTGTGCAGAGCCACAAGGCAGCACAAAGTCTCTCTCAATGGACATTTACACCAAGACAGAAATGAAATTAAGAAGTGCAGCAAAGCCCAAATAATATTTTGCACTAACAAAAGTCTTGGCAGCTGAATGATACAGAAAAACACGTTTAATCAGCACACAGTGAGCCTCCGCATCTCCCGGTGCCCCAGATGTCCAGATGCACCAGCACTGCGTTAAAACCTCTGAGGAGCAGAAGCTTTGCAGGGAGGGCTCAGGGCTCTGTGCTGTCTGCAGCTGCAGCACTGCCCTGGATGGGAAGGATTCTCTCTGGAATATACACTGGATATAAACTGAAATATCCTCTGCTTAAAGCAGCAAGATCAGTTTGACTTTACAGCTGCTAGACAAAACAGCAGGGCCAGACCCAGTTCAGCACTTAGGTAGGAAGAACTCATTAAAACCCAGATTCCCTGTATGCAGCAAAAGTATTTTCCGTGGGGAGGGGAGAAGGAAGGCACAATGGAGACGGTGGCTGTCATCAGATACAGTTTTAATAAAATGTACATAAGTTTACAAGTGGAACATTTCTTCATGATTACGAGGAACAGATGATCCCAACCGGAGTGCAAAACTTGAGCCCAGGGATCTGCCAGGCAGAGGTGCCAGGGGGAACAGGGGGAACACGGCCATGGGACGCAAGTCACTGTGGGCCACTGTGTGTCACTGTGGGGACCACGGACACTCCCAGCTCCGGCTCCATGTGGACACAAAGGAGTTTCTCCCACCGCCAGACTCTGTGTGTAGGATGCTCCACCTGCTGCATCCCACACCAGAGCCAGACCCCTGCCCTCCCACCCCATCCCTTTGGAAGCAAGGGATCAGGAACACTGGATCAACATTATCCCTCTAACTTCACAGGGAGTATTTCTAGGTGTGTGTGAGGGTATTTTCCCACCCAACAGAAACTACAGGCCGTGGGTTATTTCTAGAACTGCTAATGCAGCTGATCAGGTTTCAGGAATGTGTTTCAGAACTGGAACAGGATTTCACTGTTGTGATACTACTGTAAAAATGCTTTGGGGTCTGTCAGTGTGCTCGAAGGCATTGATTAAACACTGTGAGGAAAGAAACAAAAACCCACAAAAATTCAACTCCCCAACACAAGTCTTTGGTGGAAGCTGAGTTAAAGTAACCGATTACCACTTTGGAGTGATTGAGTTCAGCAATTAAGCAGATCTCGCCCGGTTTTGCTGCCGTTGCACTGAGGACACGCTCAGGCCGTGTCGCCCGTGCTCACGCGGAGTCGGGGTCACGAGCTCAGCGTCACCGAGAGCTCCGCGTACATCACAGCCTGAGTGCACACTGGCTTCGGGAGGCCGAAGTGCAAACCTGACGGGCTGTGACTGGTGCTGAGCTGGCTGAAGGGAGGGGGGACACGGGGACAGCCCCCGAAATCCTGCAGCAGCTGGGGAGAACAGACCCCCCCAGCCTGGCCCAACGTCAGAGCAGTGAGCACAGAGCCAACTGCTTGTTTCACTCACGCAGAAACTCTGATTAATCACCTTGAAAAAGACTTTAGTGCATTCAGTGAGTGAGAACCAAGAGCCAGTCCCTCTCCCAGCAGGAATCCGGGATTGTCAAAGGGACGAGGTAACGCTCCGGCCGTGCACGAGGACCCAGGGCAGTGAACACCATTTACTACAGCATTACAAAAGACATTAAACCAGTGGTTCTTTTCAGAACACTGATTTCAAAACACCCCATTGAGTCTGTGTAAGTCTTACTTCATTGAGATCACTGATTGTGTGGCAAATAATTAGCATGATTCTTCCCCATTCATTAAAACAGTAAGCTTCAGAGGCTATGGAAATGAAATTTCCACTTACAACTCATCACGCTGAGGCTGCAGCAGTGGTAGTGCAGGATTAGGAGGAACACAGGCTGGAAACGAGAAGGGTATCAGAGTAACAGGCATTGAAATTGAGTTTTCTGACCATAACCAGAAGTCCCATTACTTTATGAGTCACATGCAGAGATACAAACGAGCTGCCTCCACCCCCAGAAGAGATTTAAAAGCGTTTAAGCACTGGATGTGTCTGGCAGGATCATGAGCTCTGGGGCACAGTTGACCTGCTCTTCATGTAAAGTGTCTGAAGGACAGAAAAGCTGCCAAAATGCCAGCTGGAAATTCAGCCTGACCTAAGCCGGGCAGGGCTGGAGTCGAGCCCACACACCTCAGCGCACCTTCCCTTTCTCCGAGCATGAAGGGACAGGCTGGTGCTCCTCCAGCATCAGCTCTGTGGGACCTGGACGTGGCACTGACAGAAGCTTCACAAAATTATTCAGAAGCAATTTTTCAAGTAAAAATGAAGAGAAGGAAGGAGAACCTGAATCCAGTGAGCAGAGGTAACACCTTGAACCCACATGGTTCACACAAGGTACCTCCTCACTCCAGCAAAGCACCTCTCTGTTCCACAGGTTCATCCCACAGCACCAAGGCCTGACCTCCCTTCCAGCAGCTTCTGAGCAAATTCAACAGCTCAAGTGCAGCTCCTGGCTCAGTGAGGTTGCGTCACAGGCTGGTGTTGGAACAAGTCTGGGCCCTCACACTCACTCTCCTTGAATTCACAGTTTGCTGTCACAGTCATTCTCTGTGTCTCTCACTGATCCCATCCAGCAACAAATTACTTGGGGGAACAGATATTTAAAACAAAAACCACCTTTTGGGTGTATATTTACACAGAAAACTAAACAACAAAACATAATAACAGCATCAGCTTTGCTGAAGAAACATCTCAAGGGAATCACAGAAACTTCTTGACAGTACTTCTGTTTTCAAGAGGTGGTGATGGAGGACAGAAAGCCCCGTAACCACCACTACGCACCAATATTTATTAACTCCGAGCGCAGCTGCGCAGGGCAGGAGGGCCCCAGCTCCACGAGCTCCCCCGACCTGGGCTCGGCTGGTCACTATTCACCAGCAGCTTGTGGGAGCCAACGTGGCCTCCCTGCATTCCAGAATTCTCCCTCCCCACCCCAAGGCTCTAAGACCTCAGTCCAAGCTTTTCCCTCTCCCTTCCAGGCAATCCCCACATCCAGCAGAACACTTGGCTCGTCTCTTGCAACTGGAAATATTTTGGAGGGGAACTGAATTAAGGGAAGGGAAAAGGAACACAGAGCAGCTGGGGTTTCTTTCCAAGACATTGTTCCACCAGTGAGGCCTGATGAGTTTAATATCTCAACAGACTGGGAATAACACAGAAGATACCAGGCATTAATGGCAATTAACGGAACATTAACCCCACACAACACCCCTGGCATGGTCCGAGACACCTGGCCTGGGAAAGGAGAGATAAGAATGAGGACCTAATTAACATCGGAGGCAAAGAGATCTGTAACCAATAGGAAACCAAATACTAACAACTACATACCCCGGAACCAATGAACATCGAACAAGTGAATTTCTATGGGGTTTTGACTGTATAAAATATGTGCAAAATCTCGTAAAACTCATGTGTCATCGAATGATTTTCTCTGCACGCTCGGGCTGTGTGTAGATGAAATTATTTCTGTTGCACATCCTGGCCAGATATTTCTGGCCTTGATTCTTTCACACTAAGAATGCTGTTGGAGGGTTTTTGTTTTTCCCGCAGTTTCGGTGACACGGGGAGCGGGAGATGGAGCGGGGCCGGCCGGGAGCGGCGCCGGGCGGAGGGCGGCGGCGGCTCCTCCTTGCCGGCGCCCCGCATGAGGACACGGCCGCAGAGCCGCGGCAGCCGGGCAGCCCGGCGGAGGAGCCGCAGCCACAGCCGCAGCCACAGCCCGCAGCACGGCGCCGGGAGCGGGAAGCAGGAGCGGGACGATCGCTGTCGCAGGGGGAACGAGGAGCGGAAGCAGAGACGCCGATCAGAGCAGGAGCCCCGGCGGCACGACAGCGGTGACCGGGACAGGCACAGGGAGCTCTCGGACAGAAAGAAGAATCCCAGTGACAGGCCGGGAACTCGCGGCCATGAGCGGGACAGGCAGAGCCTGCGGGAGCAGCAGGCAGAGAGGGAGTTTTACAATGAGAGAAGGCGAGAGCACCGGCAGAGCACTGAGAGCAGCGGCGACCAGAACCCAGAGCTCCGGCAGTCCGAGAGCAAACCCAAAGAAAAAGCTGCTGCGAACAAGGAGAAGCCAAGCTTCGAGCTGTCCGGGGCACTGCTGGAGGACACCAACACGTTCCGGGGGGTGGTGATCAAGTACAGCGAGCCCCCCGAGGCGCGCATCCCCAAGACGCGCTGGCGCCTGTACCCCTTCAGGAAGGACGAGCTCCTGCCGGTGATGAACATCCACAGGTAGAGCGCGTACCTGCTGGGCCGGCACCGCCGCACCGCCGACATCCCCATCGACCACCCCTCCTGCTCCCAGCAGCACGCCGTCCTCCAGTACCGGCTGGTGGAGCATCCCCGAGCTGACGGCACCGTGGGCCGCACGGTGAGGCCCTACATCATCGACCTGGGCTCGGGGAACGGCACCTTCCTCAATAACCAGCGCATCGAGCCCCAGCGCTACTACCAACTGAAGGAGAAGGATGTGCTCAGGTTTGGGTTCAGCAGCAGGGAGTATGTTCTGCTCCATGAATCCTCAGATAAATCTGAGGCCAGTGCAAAGGATGAGGATGAGGAGAAAGAGTCTGACAGTTAACAGATGAGGAAGGAATTGGGGAGGAGCAGAGGAGAGAAACTCTTTGCAATTGAACAGGCCCATAGTACTCTCAAGTCCGTGTTGTTAAAACAAAAAAGGGGGAGTGTAGGGATGGGATATAGCCCCCACGAAGGACTGCAAAAAGCCTTATATGTTCTTAATTTTTTGAATTGCATTCAGAATGACCTAACCCCAGTCCAACGCCATTTTAGTAGATTGCAAACTCACTTAGAAAAAGCTCAAGTATATCAATGGGAAGGCCCCTTTCCATTAATAACCTGGGGGTGAGGATATGCTTGTGTTTCCACAGATTCCGGTCCACGATGGGTACCTGCAAGGGTGGTCCGACCAGCCTTGGTTACTCCAGCTTCATCATCAGCTTGTTGGGAAACTGAAGGAACAAGATGAAGGAAGCTTGTTTAGGGACTGGTTTGTGGGGTTTGGGCCGTAACTTCAAAGATTTTTACACAAGAAACAGTTGGTATGATTGGTGATTCTGAATATGTTGTTTATAACATAACGTTAATACATGGAGTTTTTATAAAGGGATTTAGCTGTAAGATACTTATCTGATGTTATTTATATACATTCCTTTGGTTGATTGTAGGTTGTTCATGTTACCATTGATTATTAATAAAAGTTTGTTTGTAAGATATTTTAGGGAAACCCTCCCAGTCAAGGCTTAAGCTCTGGCCCTGGCTGGTCGGGAAGTATGCCATCAAACCCAAGTATTTCTGCACCAAAATTGTCATCAAGTCCCTTTGACTTGCTGATTTGGTCTTAAAAAAGCTGGACCCCCTTTCGAGATAAACTTGGAAACCTTGCCCAGGAAAGATCCTCCAGGTCCTCACTGTGAAATGGAGCTCCCCAGCGATTGCAGACTCTGGGTGATGGTAAAGTATGATGATGTAACACTTCAAAAGGAGAACAAATGGATTTTGTTTAGGTTCATCCTTAAACAACAGGAAAGCAATAGGCAGAACTGACCTTGAGTCAAGCTCTCTGCCAGTATAAACCAGTCTAACGGGGCTGCGGCCTCTGCTGAGTCACACCACATGAGGTACATCACGACAGTTATGGAGCTGTTTACATCATAAATTTCCCCATAAGTCTACTTTTAATACTGTAAATACACGTCTCTCCTTTACCATAAGCAGATTTCCAGGTCCTACACTTTGGCATAGACCAAAATACACATGTAAAAGTGAAAGCTCTGCCTGATCGTTTGCACAATTGTTTGATTTTCCAGCAACAGCAACAACCTGATTGCTTCGTTGGTGTTCACAGCACGAAGGCACTGTGAGTCCTTCCCTGACTCCGGCCCCAGCCCCGTGGCAGCAGCACTGCCAATGTTCCAGTCCTGGGGGAGCAAAGCCGTGCTGCTGCCACAGCTCTGCTCTCACCAGCACTGCCCAGACTGGCACCAGACATCACAGCACGGCTCTGGCTCCGTGGGCACATCCCCCACCAGCACACCTGGAGCCGTGGCTGCCACTGCTGCCAAGCAGCAGGAGTATCACTGATAGCTAAAGTCACAGTAACCCTTTAACCTGTGAAATCATGTCCTTTCCAGAGCACTAGCAAGTCCCGCTTGACTCGCTCTGTAATTAATAAACCTTTTAATTCATCTTGTAGTGCATTTATCCACCCTGGACTAGAAAATATGGAATACTACCGGTTTGAGAAAAGCGTCTAAAAAAAAATAAATTGAGGGAAGACAGTGAGAGGAGGAAGGTGAGAAGCAACTGGAAAGGATACGAGGATCCTGAGAGCCAGGCATTCGGACGAACATAACTTAAATGGTTCAACTATATATCACTGCAAATAGAGTCCTGACCAAAAATAATAATTATTTTTTATATATATATATATATTGCTATGTCATTCAGTTCAGCTAAGAGGTTTGAGATCCTGCACGAGGTGATCCTGCGGGCAGCACAGCCCCCAGCACAATTAAGGCTTCTGCTTTGCCGCTTTGGAAGGGAAGGGCGCCGAGGCAAAGGGATCCGCGCCGGGCAGCTCCATAGTCCTGGAAGACAGTGGGACAACAGCGACAGACCCCGCTATGGCCTGTCTGTTGGTCTGAGACACCACTTTGTAAGCAGCTATGGGCTTGGCTTCGAGGCCCGGCCCATCTTCGGGACTGTAGTGCCGGGAATACTTGGACAGGGATTGCGGACGGAAAGGCTTGTTGGCCACGGAGCCCAGAGCCGCTTCTGGGGGCAGCGCGTGGCCGTGGCTCCTCTCGCCGGCCACGTCGCCCTGCTCCGGCAGCACTGCTTTAGCAGGGACGCTCTCCTGGGCCTCCACAGCCCTTACGGAGCAGGGATGGAGATTGCCTGGCTGAGCAAACCCAGCAGAAGCATACGGAGCTCTCACCAAGGCCACAGACCCACGTGCTGCTGAATCCAGGCACGGGAACATCGGGTGAGCTCGGCCATCGCCTCCTTGGCTTAGGAAAACGGGTGGTGTGAACGGCTCCTTATGGGAAGTCAACTCTTCCATGCTTTTCTTCTTAGTGAAAGGGGCTCTCAGAAATACATCTGCTTCCTCTGGATGTCGTAGAGCCGCGCTGCCCTTGCAGATAAAAGGAGCTTTGGTAAAGACATCCACTTCATCGGGCACCTTCCTGGAGCTTCGGAAAGGAGCCGTGGCGAACACATCCGGTTCGTTAAAAACCTCCCCGGAGTGCGACTGGAAGGCCGGGAACAGCGTCTCCCCTGCTCTGGCCTGGGAGGGGGGATCTTCTTTGGAGGCCTCACGCCTCTCCCTGGGCACAGGCTGCAGGAACCCTGGGCACAACTTGCACGTCTCCTCCTCCTCTTCCGAATCCATCAGTAAAGGCCTGGACCCACTGCAATCCAGAATATCTCCCTCATGGTCTGTCCCCTCTCCTTCGCTGCTGTAGAAGGAGCTGTTGCTTGAAGGACCATCTCTGGCCAAGTACTCTGACTCTGAGTTGTGCTGCACTTTCACCTCCAGCATCTCGGGCTGACCCTTGTACAAAGCGAGTCCATCACTGCCAGAATCTCCTTTACAGAGCCCAGGAGCTACAGCTGGGAACCGGCCTGGATCCCTCTGCAGACCTACAAACACAAGAGAAGAGTGTTACTGACCCAGCTCCAGCTCCTTGGTCAGCAGTCACCGTGAGAGGTACATTACAGATGGAAACCACCACCATGCATGGAAAATGGGCAGGAGAGGGGAGGGCAAATCAATGAAAATAAAACGCCAGGGAAGGTGTTTGTGACACGGCCCAGGGACATCACGGGTACCACTGCTCAGAGGATGGGAGATGTCTGACACACGCATGGGCACACACAGCACCCTCAGCACCACTCCACGAGGTTTCTCTCCCACCCACCCATGACGACAGCCACCATCGCTGGGTGTTTCCCTTCCCAATGCTGCTGCCCAAGGGAAGCTCCAGCAGACAGACAAGTTCTGTCACTCCATCCTGCACTGCTGCTCTCCAAGCACATCTATCGCTTGGCGTAGCCTCTCTTCCTGTGGGCCAGCCCACAGATACGTGGAATTGCACTGGGGCTTGAGGAATACCTGGGGATGTCCCAAAACCTGCTAAAATAACAGGCCTATTTCAAAGACTGAAAGTCAGCCTACAGCTTTTAGGGAATCCTAAGTAGCAGCTATTTTAGTAGGAGCTATTCTTTTTAACCACTGCCAGACAAATGGTTTTTAAACACTCCATACCATGACTTCGAATCAAGGATCATAGCTACAATGACCTGGCTTGTTTCTGCATTAGCATAACAAGGCAGTGCAGGGAGAGGCTGTCCTGCCCTTCTCCAGCTCCAGGAGCCCACCAGGAGGCTGGGTTTGCCTTATGACTCACACAGACAAAACAGAAGATCTCTTACCTTCACAGAACTACTGGCAGGTTAGAAGTGTGTCATTGGACTCGTTAGCAAGAGGATAGGAGAAAATCACATGAAAACTAAACAGTAGGAATTGCAGGAAGAACGAGGAGGGTGAGGAAGCTGGTTGGTACCCAGGGACAGCAAAGCACCAACCAACACACCCTGCAGTGACAGAACCTCACCCAGGGAAATCTCTGCCCAGGTTAATTGCTCGTGTTGACACACCCATCACAGCCCTCAGGCACTGCCTCTCCATCACACCCATGGATACACAAATTATCCCCTTCTCCATCACTGCTCACAAGTAAAGACACAGTAGTCGTTCATTAGGCATCAAAACCAATATTTATTGGGAAACTCTTCACCTGGGTACATCACACTGCTAAATAAAGACAGTGCAGATATGCGAACATTTGACCAGTTCCTCTACAAAAGTACCCTTTCTCTCTCTCCTGCAGCCCGTGTTGTCCACACTGCTTTTCCCTCAGATGCCACTCTGGGATTCCAGGAGCAGCACGGCTCCAGTGGAGCTCCCTCCCAGGCAGCTGGTCCCACACTGGCCGGGGGTTACTGTGACATTCTGAGACACAGGCTCAACAAGAGCAACACCAGCTGCCACGTCAAGCAAATGCCTCCGGATCCCCCAGTCCACACCGAACCACGGGAAAAAGGCATTCATCATGGAGAGCGTGGTCAGGCAGACCAAGGGCCCACTCTGCACAAGAAAGCACATTTGGGTGGAATTCTCTAACTTTGACGTGCGTTAGCAGGTGCCTGTGCCCACATAAGCCATGACATTTGGGACAGAGTAAGAGAGGGAGGACAGGATATAAACCCATCTGTTTGGCAGCATGCAGCTCTGAACATGGGGATGCTGCAGAAGAAGCACAATGCCCTGTTCTGGGAAAAATTACTTTTTCCGATGCTCTCTCTGCCCATTCACGTGAGAAGGGCACCAAATGCTCAGCAGCAGTTTCCTCCCTTGCCAAGGCCAGTATAGGAGCTCTGAGTTACTCTGGGAGACAGAATCTAAGTGATGCTTCAGCAGGAGCTGCTTTTGGTCAGAGCTGGTGAGTGACACTGCTAGGGAAGGGCCGCAATGACCTGAACACAACAAAACCGGGCACAGTGATGGTCCCTGAGTCTGGGGGCTCACTGACAAGGCAGGGGCACCACCCCCACTGCCAGGGAATGTATCTCTAATGCTGAATGAGGGAGACCTGGCACTTCCAGACCCGTCCCACTGTAACTGGTCTCAGCAGCTTTTCTTTACCACGTTCCTTGGTCCCAGAAGGAGCTACAGCAGCATCATTACAACAAGGAAGACAACATCATACCAGCATTTTACCTTAGTTAACATCTGGTTGTGTGACTCAGGCATCTCCTCTCCAGCTGTGAATATCATGTTAAAAAAGGGTTTGGACTACACTGACACTGAAATACCCCATCAAACCAAAGCCCGTGTGGGAAGGTCAGGGAACAAGACAAGGCCAGTGCTTCCCACAGGCAGCTGTAACTACAGGCCTTGCAAACCAACACTGCAGAGGTGTCCTTGACTTACAGGACACCAGGGAATTTCAGTTTGCCAGTGCTGATGGATGCCTTGGCAGGTCTGAGATCAGAGACCAGCCAGGCTGAGGCACTCGAGGGACAGCTCCCTGGGAAAAGGCCTGGATGCAGTTTGTTGTGTATTACAGAAAAGGGGTCACTCCACGAGCTGGTGACAGCAGGAGGGTGAAGGACAAATCTCACTGAACTAAGGCAGTGCCTTTTGGTCTGGAGCCCTGGTCCATCTCTGTGGGGTCTCAGACCCGTTCACGGGGGGCCTGACAGAACCAGGCAGATGATTTGCTTGGATTGACACAACGAAGCCCCACAACCCCTCTGCAGATGCCCCTTTTGCAGGGGGAGCATTTCCCAGCTTCTGCCTCTCCTGAGACTGGGCAGCTCCTGTCTGTCCCCTCCTCCTCCAGACTCCCAAGATCTGGGTGTTACTCCATGGGGAGTACTCAGGTTTTCAGTGAGTGCTCAGGTTAAGGAATGCCCACTGCAACAGCCATGAGCTTCACAGCAGAAATCTTTACAGAAGCTGGAGCTTGGAGATGAGGATTCTCCCTACCCCTGTATAACACCAGTGGGCAGTATTTGATTCCAGGGTCAGATATACACACTAAAAGAGATTCCAAACTGTACTCAGGCTCTTTTTCAAGAAGGAGAACCTTAAAAAAACCTCTCATCACTCAGTACCCCAGGAACACACTCTGCAGGTATTCAGACAGCAACCTGAAAGAGCTTTACCCCAGGTGACAGCCCTGGCACCTGGAGTTTCCCCAGCTTCCAAGGAAAACAGTGCCCTGAAGTGGAAGAGTACTGAAATAACCAAGAGGAAAACTAGAAAAGATTTACTCCCTATTACAGGAGGCAGAGCAGTCACCACAATGGTGAGGATCTCACTTCCAGAGCAGAGCCCAAAAAAAAAGGTCAGGGGAGACAGAGGAATTCCTGGAGTCTACAGCTACTCTTTCACCAGGAAACTCTCCTGATTTCATCAAGCCAAACTCAGGCAGGACTTAACACACAGGAACAACAGAAGATCAGCACAGTTACCAGTGTGCAGAATTACCAGTTTGGAATTTTTAAAGGGTCAAAAGACTTATTACTCCTTCATTCTTGCACTGTGGAGATTTTCCTTGTATTCCAATTCCTAGAAGGAAACTATTCCAATTCCTAGAAGCAATCTCATTAAACAACAATACAGAACTACCCCCACACAGCACTTCCAGCAAGGAGGTACCACAACACACCAAAGGTCAGTGACACCTGTGGCACTGGACAATTTGCAGAATTAAGTGTTTCTGTTCAAAGCCACTCACAGTGGGAGACCTGGAGGCAGATCCAGAGCCTTCAGTTCCAGAGGGTAAGGAATTTAATGCTGTAGTTCTGGCACACTTGTACAGCCATCTGCACCAGGCAGGAGTTGAACACACCAACCCACGCCCCACATTCCAGCAGCTCGTGAACAGTCCGACCCCTGCACACCAAGAGCATCCTCCGGCTCCCCCCAAGCTGTGCTGTGCCCCAGCCAGCGCTTACACGAGTCCTGTTTAAGGTACAGTCAGGGACCCTCTAAGAAAATCACAAGGGCAGTTCCATGGGGTGGCTCCCTGCCCAGCCAGCAGCCCCTCCTCGCTGCCCTAGGACAGCACAGTGAGATCCAGGGCCAGAGCTCAGCTTCTGCCTGTGTGGAAATGGACAGCACAGGACACAAAAATAATTACAAAGGAACCCTTTTGGTTCATGTTTTTCCCCCAAGCCTACATTTCCTGCCGGAGTGGTGCAGTTCAGAGTGCAGTGCCCACACCTCAGCACTGAGACATCGAGGAACTCCCCCGACTGTTGGTGACTGAGCTGCCCATCAGCATCACTCACCAGAGCATTCCATGTCACATCCATGATCCCCCCACATCCCTACCAGCTACTCCCCAGCTCCAACAGATTCCCAGGGGAGTTCTTGAAGTACAAAAGTTTGACTGAAAAGAAAATAACTTCCACATGCCCCCACCTGAGCTGCTGCTGCAGCACCCTGGGTGCCCAGTGATGCTTCCTGGAGTCAGAGACCCATGTGCCCCACAGTTCATGTTTGCTCGGGTACCCCAAAACTTGCTGAACTCTGCCTGAATCACATCCAAAAGTTCATTTCAATAACATGGGGTTTTTTAAATCAATTTTCAAATAAGGTGGTTTTGCACAGCCACTGGAGGCAGTACCCTGCCAGCTTTTAGGCCAAAGAACACCATCATCATTCCTTTACAAGAACCTCCCTCTAAAAATAGTTTTGCTCCACACAGATTGGCTCAAGCTGCCCTGGCCTGTGATGAGTGGCCTGGAGGAAGATGCAGATCTGCCACAAAGCCAAGATTCTCCACCCACCGTCCCAGCAGGTTGCACAGCAACCTGAAGCCCTGGCCAAGGAAGTCCCAAGGGATCCTGAGAAGACTTGGACAGTCCAAACCCAGGAAGTTGCACCTTCTGTTTTGGGACAGATGTTCCCAACACAGCAGATATTGTCAGAAACAAGGTGGCTGACTGAACTTGTGCTCATCTGCTTAAAGATGAACAAGGAGGTTTCCAAAGGCAGGGCCCTTCCCAACCTGAGCCCCTCAGAGTAAGCGAGAACCAACATCAAAATTCCAACTCTTCCTTTGAACCTTTGCCACCCAAACCCAGAGCTTGGTCCTGCACCCAAAGCACAACCCTGACTCGAAAGGAAATTGCTCCTTGTGCTGGGGTTGTGTTTGCAGTACCCTGACAGGAGATCCAGCACAACAGGCAATGCCACCACTGCCAGCTCCAGCCCCCTGTGCCATCCCAGCACGAGGGCACTGCCCATGGGCAGAGCAGAACAGCCCTGCTGGGATTCCACTGACTGCTTTTGTCACTGAACACCTCCTGACCCCACAGCCCTTCAGGGGGGACACAAACATCTCCCTTGGCTCCAACCAAGCTACAAGAGGCTCGTTCTCAGGCCCTCAGGGGAATGCCAGGCACCAAACGTGTCCCATGGGACACGGGGTGAAGTTCAGTTTGTGCCCTCGGAACAGCAGCTCTCACACCAACTCCTCAGTTCTGAGCAGCACCAGCACTAACCCAGAGCCCGTGGGACACTCACAGTTTCTGGAGAGTTTAAAATGAATCCCCAGTCTCCACTCATCTCTCATTTCCATTCGTTCTGCAAACACATAGTGAATATTTTCTGATGAAGGAGGACTAAGAACAGACATCTCTAAAATATCGTATTTCCACCCATACCCATGAACAGCTACTTGAAAAAGCAATAAAATAAACATTCACATCTGCTTATTTAATAGCATTATTAACAACCCAGTGCATTTGTCATTTTTTCCAGAACCCTTGAACAAGTGCCATTAGATTTAAAATCTTAAACATTCTTTAAAAGTACTTTAATTCACAGAAATCTTTGTTTCTAATATACAGTAGATGGTTACTTTTTAAAATCCATTCTCTTTTCATATAATCTCAGTATCTGACTATACAATAACTTTCTATCTATAGCGTCTTCATGTTTTCCAGTCCAGCTTGCCTGTGCTTTAGGAATATAAAACAAAAAAATAATAAAGTTCTATCCACAATTTTACTAAGGTCATTTCCATAGTTCTCATGTAAAGCTTCTCTTGGAAAGTGCAGTATACACATGTAATGATACAACACACTTAAGCAATACTTTTATTAATAAGTGTAGGTTTTAAAAGAAGGGCAATGTAGAGACACAACCGATGGGAGTTCTATGTACAGAATTTGTTAAACTAAGTGTTGGGGTGGGGAGGAGATGGAGAGGGGAAAGGAGGAGTCACAAACTTGGGGTTCTTCCCTTCTCAGCGAGGTCAGCACAGACACATTCAGTCGCTCGCACTTTCGCACGTGGGAACTGCACTGTTACTAATACAGCTACAAACACAAACACAGGGAGCAGGAAGCTGGGGAGAATTCCACTACAGAGGAAGAGTCCTTCTGCTCAGAGAGGGCTTTCAAATACGAGATAGAAATTCCGGACTTCATGATAAGCCAAGGAAAAGGAGTTGAGCGTATCCAGCTATTGACAAACCAAGCGTGTGAAGGGGGAAAGAAAAGGGAGAACCCATCGAGTTGTAGCAGCACTGATTTCAAACCACCTGAACCAAGTGCATGCGTGTTCACAGAGACTGGGGTGGAGAAAGGCCCACAGGAATCTTTGTCTACTGAAACAATGGCTCCATACTGAACTGGGGTGCACTATAGCAGTTACGAGAGAAAATGGAGAACCCAGAACAGATACCAGATGCTCGACTAAAACCAGGATTAAAAATAGACAAACAGCCGTAGGACAATTTGTTTCATACACAATTTACAGTAGGTTGAGGGGGTTTTCTTTTTTTCCAGTCAAACACAGAAAAGAAGTCACAGAAAATACATCTGCTGCTGCCACAGCGCCCTTTTCACCCAAAAAAAGGTCAGTGAAACACTAGTCACAGCCATACTCACATGGATTTGGTTCAAAACCTTGTTACGTTTCACTTAGGGTCATTTCTGCAGCTTTAACAATCTGGTTTTTTTCTTTTTTCTTTTCTCTTTTTTTCCTTTTCTCTGGTTTTCCCTCCCCCAGGAAGCGCAGTTTGTTCCCAGCAGGATTGTTACAGCAAACCACGAGCTGGGGGCAGCTGGAAAACTCTTCATGTGCACCACACCAGAGTATGGCCGGGCTGCTCCGGAGGAACTCGGGGCTTCCTCCTCCTCTGAAGCAATTCAGAGCCACCAGCTCTCCTATCCTGTGTCCTGCAGCTGAGGGATGTCCCTACCGCTGTCACCTGGCCCCTGCTCCTGCCCAGCCATGGGGAAAGGGAACAGAACCAAAACCACGCCCAAAAGCACAAAGCAAAGATTGGGACGCGCTGTTCACGCCCTGCTCCGGGGAGAGGAGGCTGGTGCAGGGTCACGGAGCAGCCACAGCTCCCTGAGCAGGGACAGGAGGGCTCCCCACGGTGCTCCCTGGACACAGCCACGGGACAGTGCAGAGGGAACCCCCCCAGGGCTTTACCAGCTTTACACAGAACAGGCTACCTGGAGAACTGAGCCAGAATCCTCCCCAGGGCACGGGAAGACAGGGAGAGAGGTGGGTGACTGTCTCCTGTTGGCAGATTTCTCTCTTAATTAAGGAAAAAAAACCCAAAAAACAAAGCAAAGCCCCAAAGAAGCACAACGGAAGGAAACTCTTCTGGCAACGAAACCGGAGGTTTGGGTACGTTACAGAAACTGCGTCTGCTACTGTGTCACTGCTACAGGTCTATGAGCTGATCCACCAGCAGCAAAGACCTGGCTATGTTGGGAAGACTGGACTCAGAGCTTCCACTGTTGTTTCTAGAATGCCCACCTGAAAGTGTGAGAGATAGGAATTCAGTATTGAACAGGACACACACACACGACAGTTTCAGAAGTTCAAGATCAAGAAAGAAAGAAAAAAGTCAAAGCAAAACAGAAAATTTGCTCAAGCTCTTCTCATTATTTGTACCATGACAGCAATGAATCCCCTGCTCGCTCTTCCACCCTCTCCCCCCAGACCAAACCAGCACAGCAGCCAACAAATCCCTACAAACCTGTTCTTTCCACAAAGTTTATCCAGGCTGCAGAATCCTGTCCTTACTAAAGGATCTCTAAAACAATTCAAGGGTTCCCACAGCCTACAGAAAGGACAGGTCAAAATTTTAAATCTTGAAATTTAGTTGCTATTTTAGGAGCATCTTTGGGTGCTTTGAGCTGCTTCCAGGAGAGCTGGGCTATCGTGAGACTTTCTGTAACTGGGACTTGGATACTGGAGGAGAGAATCACAGAATGGTTTGGGTTGGAAAGGACCTTAAAGACCATCTGGTTCCAACCCCCCAGGATGCTCCTCTGTACTCAAGGTGGCCTATCTTGGCCCAGCCTTGGGAGAAGTCTCCTCTGATTCCAGCAGGAGCAGAGTTTGTAACGTCTGAACTGTTTCTAACGAGTGTCAGCCTCTGAAAGCCAAGACTAGTGCAGAGCAGGGGTTCAGCACATTCCTGCTGCGACCAAAACTGGGAGTTAGGGAAGCCAAAAGGTTCTGTGACCAAACTGAAAAAAAAAAAAAAAAGAAAAGCAAAAAAGCCTTTAAAAAAAACCAACAAAAAAAGTCCTGAATTTGTCTTTAAACCTCCACAAGTACATCAAAGGCTGTCATCAAAAAATCCTTCCAGTGGGGTGACAGCAGAGAGGGGACCCACTTCACTGATCCTTCACTGGCCAGGGGTGAAACGCTGCCTGATGCTGTCCCTGAAGAGCTAAAAACCACAGCACAGCTGCTGCTGTTAAAGCCAACAGTGCTGCTGGCTCGTCACAACCCCCGTGGGGCTGAGGCTGCTGGCAAGGATCTCGTCAAGGGGGTCTGGTGCCAGAATGGTGACAATGAGCAGCTTTCCAGCCACTGTCCTACGGACTCTGCCCGCTCAGAGCTCCTCAGAGGAGGTGGGGACATGGACCAAACTTCTCACACTCAGTTCCCACCTCTGAAACACATCAACCAGAAGTGAAAAAACCCCACTTCCAGCAGGAGTTTTGGGCTATAAAGGATTATCATCATTATCATCCCTTCTTGTGCCTCATGCTAAGCTCACTTAAAAGACCAAAGGCTTGGTAAATGAGAAGGTGGGAGGACACAGCTCTCACTGCATTCAGCCACTGAGGGGTCTGTGCCCTCCTGGCAGGCTGGGAGAAATCACCCCATGGGAACTGGACTATTGCATGTCTGGTTTTGGACATGGAAATCTCCCAAGCAGAGAATCTACAGAAATTCCAAGGCCAAGGCATCTCACTAAACACCACACTCATAGTATCTTACAGCTCAGGCTTTGAACTGGTCACATGTCCTGCAGCACCACTGCCCCAAAACCAATTTATATATTCACTGTTTGCCTTTTTTCCTTCCCTTTTTCACTCCCACATCCTGGCTTACCTTGTGAATTTTTGGATATCAACACTGGAATTGGGTCAAACTCATCTTCTGTCACTTTTTCAGAGCCCTCAGGAGCATCAAAGCCTGATATCAGGTTAGTATCTTCTGCAGCATAGAAGAGAAATAAGGGTAAAGAAGCAAAGACAGCAGAGAGGCTGGTTAGAATTGCCAGGAAGTGTTAGAACATCTTAATGTTTTCAGAGACAGCGTTTAGAAGCAGGAGTTTCATTTAAAAGGTGAAATAAAGTTGGTAAGTCTGGGTAGGAAATAAGAGAGCCAGTTAAATACAGAAGTGGAAGGGATCAAACCAAACCAAGCAAGCCAAGTCACAAGACCCAGAACAAAACCTGACCAGTCTGAAGGCTCAGCTGGACAGCTGGAAGCTGTGGCAGAGGCCTGGGGTAAGCTCCCAAGGACTGAAGGTGTTCTTTGTCATGAGCATGGTGTGAGAGCTCAGTCTGGCTCTCTGGCTCCCAGCTCTCATGCACAGGGAGAGGAAAAGGGCTGGGGGAAAAAAAAACCACAGAAGAAATTCCAGTCATCTACATGAGACAAAACCCTGAGCTTTCACTTGCAGCAATGAAACAAGAAGGGCAACATGAAGACAGATTTCCAAGGAGTTCACCTGCCTGAAGAGTACCCAGATGCTGTGAGAGGTTTTCTAAAGGCCCCTAGGGCACTTCTGGGAGATAATTCCATTGATTTCAAACCACATCAGCTGCAGTTCAACACTTGGTGGGAGGCACTTCCAACCATCTCCAGAGATGAGATGATTTATCCACCTCATCAGGTATCTTCAGAGGCTCTCACACTCCCTGGGCATCACCACTTGTCACTTCAGACACCTCAAATACCCTCCAAGATCTGCTCCTCAATTCCTTTATGAAGTATTTCTGAAAGCCCAGCAAGGACACATCAACCCAACAGTATTCCTGGAACAGGAACATTCCTGTCTGACTCCTGTTGGAATAAGAGATTTCTACCTAAAGCTGACCAAGATGTTAACAGGTTTGGGGCAAGATGAGGCCAGGAATCACTCTGGAACTACTCTGTGCTCTGGAGGATCAGACCCAGGGAAAACAACCCCCAGATGTTGTAGGAGAGCAGTGCAAAGTGTCAAAGACACAAAGGTTCGTCTTAACAGGAGCTGCCATCGGGACCCTCTGTCCCCAGAGTTATTTATCTGTGCCCCTTCCCAGCAGCCCTGGAGCTCCTGCAGGTACCCCACTGCCGTGGCATTTCTGCTCACGGCTGCTCGCAGCTCCCGAGGCCGCTGCAGGAGCACTGCCCAGCTGTGCACAACCCCGAGCAGAGGGCAAGGCTGCCCAGTGTCCCCACCCGGGCACAGCCCCTCCAAAGCTCTGCAACTCAGCTCAGTGACTTGTGTCACCCCAAGCAGAAACATCCTCCCCCTCCCCATCACACACAGAGCTTGGTGCTGAATTCAGCAAACGCAAATTCAGGGACCCTGAAGGCTCAGCACGAATTCCAGGGCCAGCAAAGGGCCCAGTGAAGACGAGGAAAGGATGCAGTGGCAAGGCTGGAGGATCAGTCCCTGCTCAGAGCCCAGATCCCATTGATAAAAGGATCAGAGCACAGCTGCTTTTCCAGCCCTCCTGGTCCCACTGGTGCCAGGAGCACTGCAGCTCCATAGGCTGATGAGACCCAGGGACAGCAGCACCTGTCCCAGGGGTGCTTTATGTCATCACCATCACAGGACTGGATAAACTAAGCAAAAAATCAAGAGTGAGACTGATGTTCAGTTAATAACCACACCCCGAGCTAAACATGAGGGTTTGAAAACAAGCCATAAAGGAGTTCTGGAAGATTTGAATACCTTGCCCCCACCCACTGCTAACAGAGTCTCACTTTCCTCATCACACATGAGCCTTTCCCATCCCAGAGGGAACAGCGGGACAGCCCTGGGAGAGCCATGCAGGGCCTGTTAATTCATTCTCTCATTAAGCCACACCACCACACCTGGGTTTTGCCGTGTCCCAGGATGGAGCAGGAACTGTTCCACACGTATTTCAATGCAGAATAAAGTGGCACAGGAGAGTATTACAGCACTGAGCAATTAGAACGACTGCTCATTTAACCCAAAAGCTCTGTGGAAAACACAAACTCATTCTGAAGTGCCATCAAGTGTAAAAATTGATTACAGACTGTTTTTGCAGCAATTCCTCCGAGGCCAGAGCATTTCTGTTGCTATAGGGATACTCAGCAAGTGAGCAAAGCACAACCCAGCTCCGAGGGGCACCCAGGAATCAGCACTGATGCTCTGGGCCTCTCTTTCAAGGCAATGAATAGCCCAGATGTCCTGGCCTTCCCCCTTAGGTTCTCATTCATGTTTGCTGTGACCCTACAGCTGGACTCAAGAACCTCTTCTGAGAAGGACAACGTTCTCTAGGGCTGGAAGAGCTCATCTGCCTGGGATGCTAACTCCAACAAACTAAAAAAAAAAAATCCTTTTGTTCCAAAAACTTGTGACAGATGATTGTCAGGCTCCCTCCTGCAATTAATAATGCAGAAAAAACACAGGTCTCAAATCCCACGTGGAGAAAGCAAACCCAGAATGCATCCACTGAGGAAGGGCTGCACAGAGCCCACCCTTCCTGCCTGCTGGATCCCTTCTGCTGGATCCCCACTCCATGGAAAACAACGCCATTTCTGACAAACTCTGTCTTTACACTCAAGCTGAATACTTGATTTTTTTTTTTCTCCCTTAGTACTTCAGTGCACATTGCAAGTTTGAGCAGGTTGGGAAGAAAACAAAACAGTGGCTTGGGGACAATAAAACACCAGAACAGGTCAGAGCATGTTTATGTAAACCAGGAACAGCTTCACATCAGCTGCAGGCCAGGGCCAGGAGGGCCAGGGCTGAGAGCAGAGGGCCAGTTTACCTTTGTGAGGCTGAGCTGCGAAAGCTACGGGAGCAAACTCATCCAGGAGGTCAGCAGCAGGGTTAGAGAGCAGAGAACAGTCAAGCAGAGAGTCTTCCCCAGTGAGAGAGTCTGGATCCAGGTGAGCATCCCAGGGTGGCATTGAACAGGACACAAACAGTGTTAAGCTCACATTCCCACATTCCCCTTCACCCACACGCAGGGTACGAGCACGGCTTCGGTGCAAAGCCAGCACAAACGCTGCCATTTCTTGTCATGGAAGAGATTCCACTGCTCTCAGGGAGGGCAGAGAGTCCCAGCACCTCCGGCAGGGGTTTCTGTCTCTCTGAAGCTGAACAAAGAAATTCCACAGAGCCAGGTTAAAGTGGGAGCTCTGCAGAGAGGGAAGAGCTTCAAACCCAGTGCACTCCCACCAGAGCCCTCTGAGAAGAGCTCAAGTCCATCTGCTGTGGGCAGTGGCCCAGTCGAGGCTGCACAATGAGAAAGGGCCAGGAGCTGCTTCTTGCCCCCATGGGACAGATCAGTGACTGCTCCTGAGTTCTAAAGCACTCCATGGGAGCAATGCAGCAGCACCCACAGGTCTGTGACGGTGGGCTCAAGGAACACTGTGCCATGGAATCACAGAATCTCCTGAGTGGGGAGGGACCGACACGGATCAGAGCCCAGCTCCTGGCCCTGCACAGACACCCAAAATCCCACCCTGGGCATCCTTAGCAGCGCTGTCCAAACACTCCTGGAGCTCTGGCAGCCTCGGGGCTGTGCCCATTCATTCCCTGGGGAGCCTGGGCAGTGCCCAGCACCCTCTGGGGGAAGAACCTTCTCCATTCCTCACAAGGACACGAGGAACCACACAGCACTCCCTGAGCAAGGCCCCAGGTCCCAGCAGCAGGAAGAGCAGCCCCATGGAAGCAGCCAGAGCTTTCTGGTCCTCAGAGCCCCCCAGCCCCCTCCTGCCTCACCAACCTGTTCTGTTGGAGGCCACCGACTCGCTCTGGGACACGAGGCGCTGGGGCAGCGGGGCCTCGAGCCCCGGGATGAGGCTCTCCACAGCTACGTCAGGTTTTCCTTTCCACAGGGGCAGAACAGCAGAGGAGAAGCCAGAGGTCAGTTTGCAAGGAAAAGCAGAAGAAGAACTGAGGCAGGAGTTGTCTGAATCCTTTAGTGACCCTGTACTATGTGTCAGCTCAAGGGTTTGTTTGGTTTCAGTTTTCAGTTGGTTTTATTTATTTTAATTTGTACAAGCCCAATTTGAAGTATCCAGAGGGTGGAAAAGCAGGTTACTAACACCTGCCCTGCAGCTGAACAGGAAGAAAATATCCACAAGATCCTTGTCCAGCAAAAGGAAAACAGTGACCATTGGAGTCCCCTTGCACTCAGAGTAACTGATCATTAAAATTCAGACAACTGCCAAAAACTGCAGAAGTTTTACAGTGAGTCAGAGCCACAGGTCACACCCAGCTGGTCACGGGACCCCAGCTGGGACCCCAACCCACACGAGCAGCTGATGGCAACAACCTGCAGCCTGCAGTGCCTGAATTCAGTGCACCTGGCAAGTGGATTAAAACACGATTCCGCAGCACTCCAAAATCCTGATCCTGCCTGGAGCCTGCTGCATCCAGGCTCACAGCAGCCTGGCATGTTTACTCCCAGCACTCCCCAGGTCCAGGGAATGCTGTCCTTCCTCCTCACCCTGCTGAGGGTCCATGGAGACAGACCAGCTCAGTGCCTGGGCCATGGTTAAACACAAAATCTTGACCAGAAATAAAGGTATTTTTGCCATGTTCTTCTTCAATCAGCAATTAACTTTCTTCTACCAAGAGAACACCCAAGGCACAGCCGTGCCACATCACTGCCCGATCAGTGCACCCGGAGTTCAGGTGCAGACCCAAATCCTCACTGCTCAGTGCCCATCTCAGGAAGAAAAGGCACATCTGTCTCAGCACAACCCATTACTTCCCTCATTTGTCCCCCAGCATCAGGGGCTGCTCTGGGAGCCAGGGGGGCACAGGAGTGACCATGCAGGGCAGGACATGCCATGGACAGAGGGGACAGGGCCTGGGGGGGCTTTACCATTGACAGCGTCTGACGTGCTACCGAAGGGGTCAGCGAGAGGCAGGAGGTCGGGGAGCAGGAGCGCAGGCTCGGGAGATTTGAGTCCCTCAATCAGTTTTTCTGGGGCAAGCGGGAAGAGGAGGAAGGGAAGCAACAGAGAGAAAAAGCAAAAGAAAAAGACAACATTAATCAGGTGCTGATTCACGGCTCGCTGTGCTGTGTGTGAGCCCAGAGGAGCATCTGCACCACAGGAGTGCAAATGGCTCCAGCACAGAGCCCTGAGTGGCCTGGGCTGCAAAGACCTTTAAAAGCTCATCCACCCCTGCCATGGGCAGGGACACCTTCCACTGTCCCAGGCTGCTCCAAGCCCCAGTGTCCAGCCTGGCCTTGGACACTGCCAGGGATCCAGGGGCAGCCACAGCTGCTCTGGGCACCCTGTGCCAGGGCCTTACCAGCCTCATTGTAAAAAGATTCTCTCTTTAATCTAAAATCCACCCTCCCTCAGTTTAACACATCATCCCTTGCCCTATCCCACCAGGCCCTGCTATGAAGTTTGTCCCTCAATATCACTCAGAGGCGTCAGAGGGCCACGGCCTCCTCAGAGAGGTGAGGACATCCTCACCCACCATGGGCTCCTGTCCCCAAGGAGCCGCTGTAGAACAGCCCACAGCTCTGGCACTGCCACCCGTAGGTTTAATGTGACCTGCTGAACCCCACGTTTAAGAAATAATTCTCCCCTCCCTCCCCTTCCTGTGCTGGGAACCTTTGTCAGTGTTGGTGTAATTGAGGAGACCCGGGAGAGCCGAGAGCCTCGGGCCAGCTCAGCCTGAGGAGGGAGCACAGCCCTGGGGAGCTGCAGCAGAGGCAGACACAGAGACCCTGCAGCAGAGCCTGCCCTGGGTCACGCAGCTGCCCAGGCACCAAGCACTTATTTCACCACCAGGTTTCAAATCACACACGTCACTCTCAGCAGCACAACTCCTGAGGTTCCCATCATCCCTCACACAGACACTCAGAGAGCCTGGGCAAGAAGTTAATCTCAATTATTCATCTGGTGGATGAGTGATTTCCCAGTCACTACCCAGGTCTGCAGTAATGAGATTAATTATTTAGCTTTCACAAGGGTTGCTTCACAGAACAAGAAGGTAAAGAACAATTTCAGGATTTACTAGAAGTAATCACCTGCAGCAAAACAGCTCTGATAAAATTTGCTCCACATGGACAAATCTGGCCATTTCAACTCGTTGAAATTACTCCATTTATAATCTAACATTAGAATGTTACCAAACTGTTACACCTATATTTTAATTTTTGAGTTCAAAGATTGGTGTTATTATTTATTATCCAAAGAAACCCTGCGCACAACTGCACAAAAGCACAGGAATCCTGCTGTGTAAGCCTTGCCATGCTGAGAACGCCAAAGAAAAGCTTAAGTTACACTGCTACGTATGTGGGAATAATATCCATCCTTTTTATTGCTCTATATAAATAATAAAATAGTCTAGTGGCTTTGGAACTGCTCATTCAAAGCAGGACAAATTCTACTCCCCATGACAAAGGGGAAGGAAACCTAAAAGTCAAGCCAAGAGGCACCTGTTATATCATTACAGGTGTGAAAAAGGTCAGCTGAAAGGAAAAATGTGATGGAAACAGCAGCCTTAATACACATGAACCCTTCCCACCTGTAAGAACACTCCATTTTAGAGGCTGGCTTTGCATCCAGGTGCCATCCCTGGCTGCTGTGGCACAGAGAGGGGCAGAAGGGGCAGGCTGGGAGCAGGGGCTTGGCACAAAGAGGTGTTAATGCTGCCAGGAGGGGGCTAAGGAGGATGGAAGTGGTTATGGTGTGTTGGGAAACCAGCAGGAGAGCTGTGGGGACAAGCAGACAGGGAACAAGCTCCATCCGGGCAGACTCTTCCCAAGGGCACGTCAGTGCCCAGCTCCTCCCAGGGCACCTGCACCCACCTGCAGCTTCAAACCCACATGCCCAGCAATCCCTCCTGTCAGATCCCACTTCCAGGCGTCCCAGTCCTCCTCTCTTACCTTTGCTCCCGTTCCAATAGTGCAGATTTTCCCTGTCACACACTGGAACTGCCCCGGACAGCTCCCAGAGTTGCCTATTGAGCTCAGCCATGTTTTTAACCACACAGATTCCGAGAACAAACGTGGTATTCTCCCCACATGTTAATTTTCCCTCCTGTCCCAGGGCCCAGCTGGTTTCATGCAAAGCTTTAGGCTGTCAGTGGTTCTTTGTCTGATTTTGTTTCTTGTCTAACGAGATCTCCTTTCCTGCCTCCTTCATTGCTGGTGCTGTTCTGTCAGTGCTGTTTCAGGCAGCCACTGCATCCCTCAGTGCATGATTTAAAGGAACTTTTATCCCTTTTCAGTGAAGCTGAGGAGTTCAACAAAAAGAAGAAGGTATCAGGATGAAAGGGGAAGGAGATGAAGTGCCTCAAATCCAATAGACAAACCCAGGTCATTCCTATGCAGACATATGAACAAGCCCCAGGATAAACAAGGTTAGGAAAAGGTAACCCATTACAGAGGTATTTGACCTCAAACAGCTCCTGAGGGCTCTCAGGGTGGGCTTTCATCAGTTCCAGCTGGGAAATTCATGTTTTAACCAATCACTGTGCTCCCACTTGAAGACGCCTCTTGGAGACATCCTCTGTCAGCCTATGGAAAGCATGCCAGATGCTCTCCAGCCACAGGGAAGCAAATCTGACCCAGTTCAGGATGAGCTGACCACTGGTATTTCATTTTCTGCTTTGTCCCATTTCAGCCCTGCCAGGGCAGGTTTGCTGGGGCTGTGCAGCAGCCAGGGAGGACCATGGCAAGCTTTTAGAAGGTGTCTAAGCTTAAAAGCACAGAGGGGGATTAAAAAGTGCCCTATCAGCCCCTTCCTGAGGTAAAGCCCAGCCACACACTGCAGCCTTCAAGGAAGAACGGGAAACATTTGTCAAGTTCCCTGTTCCTCACAGTAAGAAATTACTGATTGTTTCCTGTCAGAGCAAGCAGAACAGCTGCAGAAAAGGCAGAGCAAGAGCCTACAGCTGATGGGTCTTGGAGCATCCCCAAGAGGCTGATGCTGGTGGTTTCAGAGACTGGAAAACCAAATCACTTCCTCCAGGAATGAAAGCAAGAGCCTTTCCTCTGATTTGCACCAATGTAAGAAGGAAGTGAAGCCACTGAATTAACTCTGGATTCGTATCTTGGGACGAGCAAACAGGCCAAACCCCATGCACTGGCTGAGAAGCACAGCTTTGGACAATCCAGTGAGAAAGTGCTGACCTTTGTCTTCAGATCCTTTTCTAACACATGCACAAACCTGATGGGGTTTAGTCAGTCAGTTCGCACAGACTCCGCATCTGCAGCCACCACTGCCAGAGACTCTCTGTTGCCATGCTGCTTTTATTGTTGGCCACACACCCCTTCAGCCACAGAGAATACGCAGCAAGAAACACCAGAGTTAGGACAAAACATCCATCAAGAGATGAGGGAGGCAAAGGGGCTTTGGGTTAGAGCAGGCTATTAGAAGGAACAAGGACTCCTGAGGAACTCGCACGTTAACGAGGGAGCCGAGGGCAGAGCTCTGTGCCAAGGTGAGGACACGCTGACCACGATGCACACGCCCGAGGCAGGAGGGGCAGCAGCAGCACCACACACAGCGCTGGTACTCACTGCAGGGCTGCCCTGGGACAGCACAGACAGCTCAAGAGAGCACACAGCAGAGTCCTTTCCTTCGGGGGCCAGCTGGGGAAGAGAGACACGGCTGTGAAAATCCTGCCAGGTCGGCGGGGCTGCAGGTGGGAGGGAATCACCGGCGTAGGCAGAGATTTGTCACTGGGGAGGGGTTCTTGCCTATTGACCGACCAAGTACCAACAGATTAAAGGAGGCCCTGCGTGGCATTCAGCAACAGAGCACTTGGACTAGTCCAGGGAAGGCACTGGATTTTCTGCTGATGGAGTTGCTGTGAAATGGGATTGGCTCTCACACAGCAGGAGCAGAAAGGGAAGGGGAACAAAGGCAAATGGAATGCTTCGAGTGCACGGGACTTTGCAAACACCACGGAGGGTAACAAGACAACACTTAACAGTGGCTCCTTAAGAGATCAAAACCAAGCAATTTTAGTTTCGTGTTCAAGATCTCAAATATTTGTAAAATAATAAATTCTTCCCCCTAAGATCAAACTCAAAGCCCAGACAGAAGAACACTGGATGCTGTTTACACTCATTTAGTTGGGATTCTCGTGGCCCGTTGTGATGATTTAAAGCAACAAAGCCAACACCATCTTGTCCTCTCAATACAGCAATAAATCCATCAAGTTCCTACATGAGTAGTTGCCCTTTTGCATCTTCCCAACTCCAGAAGTAAACCCAGATCATTAGTGCACACCCACAGCTGCTGTGCAGGCCTAACTGTGCATGTGCCATTACTTTATCTCAATGTGTCATCTTGGTGCAAATAAACTCTCAGCAGAAATACAGTTGTTTATGGCAGTTGTTATAAACACCCAGACATAGCTGGGCACCCAGTTATCTCCTCAAATTTATGGACCTGGAGTAGAGTTACGGTGATCAAAAACATCTCATCAAGTATTTTGTTCCAAAAAAAAAAAAAAAGACCCTCCTACATCAGTCACAGTGACTCCACAGCCAGAGCTCCCCTGACCAACACCCCATGATTAGTCAGTGGTGAAGCCTGAAATAAGCTCATTAAGAAGAACTTGGCTCATTTTCCTGTACATACACAAGGAAATATGTTTTCAGCATGAATATTTAATTCTCCCTTATTTTAACAGATGTTTTGCCATATTTTTACATCCCTCTTGCCAGCTCCTCTTACTAGTTACAATTCCATTAAGAACTGCAGCCATTACACACTGGAGGAGGAGGAACACACTGGAAACCACCCACTGCCCCCCGACCACATCTGTCCTTCTGCAAGGCCTCTGACCAACACTCAGGTGATGCCACCTGCACCTTCAGGTGCCAGAGGGAGGAGGTTTGTGGCTTAAGCAGAAAAAGTAGCTGAGCTTTAGCCAGCTTTAGCTCAGCTGCTGCAGGTTTGGAGGGCAGAGCCCCCAGGACTGGCTCTGTAGGACAAACACCCAATGAAACCTCACCCGGGTCCTGAAACCCTCCCTGAACAACACTGCCCATAGGCACAGGGTGCAGGCTCACACTTCCACTTCTCCCAGCTGATAAAGACAGAGGTAAAATGTTTTCAAAGCAAGGAGATTCCCTATCAAAGTCTTCTCAGGCATAAAAATATTCCAAGCAGAAAGCAAATATTCAGCTGCTCCTGCAGAGAACTGAGGCGAGGGGCTGTGCTGGAGCCACTCCCAGCTCTGCTGACCCCTGCAAACAGCTCCGAGCTGCCAGGCAGCCCAGCCCTGGGCCAAGCCCTCTGTGCTGGGGATGCTCCTGCACAGGCAACACAGACACAGCAGAACAAACATGACACTGCTGGATGACACACACAGACTGAAAACCTGAGTTCAAACCCAGAAGTTTGATCTTTTCTGCTGAATTTACGAGCAGACAACCCCTCTTAGTTTCAAAGCTAAGGACTGGTCTGTAGCCCTAGTCCTTGAAAATATTCATGAGCTCCTGGCCTCAGGTTTTACTCTAAAAAGAACAAACGAATGAAAGATGTCTTGGCAGGAACCTTCAGGGTGAACAAAGCCAGGTCTCCTGCATGTCCTGTCCCCATGGATGGGGATCCACTGCACTGAACAGAACCCCAGGCAGCAGGGAGAGCAGCGAGAGCAGGTTTAGCACCTGCCTGCAGAGATCCACGACCAGGCAGGCTCAGATCTGCAGGAGGAGCAACCTGGCACCACAGAACCTGCATCCTCTGCTGCTCTGATGAGCTGCCCCAAGGGCAGGGCTGACAATTCCTCCACAGGGGTTCCTCTACGAGTAAGAATTCCAGAGCTGCCCCAGCTGAGGCTGCGACTGCTGCTCCACGTGGTCCCGCTCCGTGGAGATGCAAGAGGGGGAACATCGTGGTGTCCAACTGCGAGCTGAGGATGCTGGCGGGGAAATAAATGGCCTGGGTGACTCCAGTCAGGACAACCAACACTTCCAGCAGCATTTGGGGGGGAAGGAAGAAGGAGAATGGGCAGCCAGCTGCCTTCTGTGGGCTGTTTTCAAGGTAGAGCTGGGCAGGTCAGCTCCTGGCAGTGCTCACACAGGGAACAAAGACTCCAAGTTCTGCTTCTACTCTCAAACTGCATTTATGGGTAAAATCCCTTTTAGACCAAACCACATTTCTTCTGCTCTTTGAGCACCCACCAGAAGGAAGAAAGTTCCACAGAGTTATGGAAAAGAAGAGGTTGTTTTTTTTTCCTGAATTGCTCAACTCTCCATGGAGAGATGCCATCTTCACAGCACATTTTGAAGCTTGGGTCTTCCAAACCATCACTGATCCAGAGCCTGGGCTCAGGACAAGGACGGGAGCTGCAGTTGTGCTCTGGGGCTCCCTGACATGGGACCTGTCACACACATTCACCAGAGGGCTGAGAGGCTCCAAGATAAAAACATTCCCATTTTCCAAATCCCACCGATTTGCAAATAAGCTCCTAAGCACTTATATAATCTTGTGCTAAAAAGTGTTGGCTGCTGCAGTCAGAAATGTGCACAGAGGAAAAGGCTTAGAAGCAGCACTGCAAAGCAAATGAAATAGCACCAACTGCACTAGAAACTCTTGCCAAATCAGAAAAGGTCACATGTAACTTGTGCTTCACAAGATGCTCAAATTTGCAACAGACTTTGGAAGCCAAAGAAACACTGACTCTTACAGGAAAGAAAGATTAACAATAATAAAATCTACAATTTCAAAGTTGGAGACAATTTGAAAACAGCTTAAGTCAGAACAGGTAATTAATTACCTGGGGTTTATTTCTCATAGAATCTTGGAATGGTTTGGGTTGGAAGGGACCTTAAAGCCCATCCAGTGCCACCCCTGCCATGGGCAGGGACACCTCCCACTGTCCCAGGCTGCTCCAAGCCCCAATGTCCAACCTGGCCTTGGACACTGCCAGGGATCCAGGGGCAGCCACAGCTGCTCTGGGAAATTCCAGGGCCTCACCACCCTACAGGGAACAATTCCTTCCCAATATCCCATCTATCTCTGCCCTCTGGCAATGGGAAGCCATTCCCTGTGTCCTGTCCCTCCATCCCTTGTCCCCAGTCTCTCTCCAGCTCTCCTGGAGCCCCTTTAGGCCCTGAAGCTCTCCCTGGAGCCTTCTCTGCTCCAGGCTGAACAACTCCAACTCTCTCAGCTTTCCCTCCTAGGAGAGGTGCTCCAGCCCTCCAATCATTTTTGGCTTTGAATGCTGATTCTTTAAAGACACCAACATTTTTGGCATTAGAAACAACGAGATAACCCCAGGCTCCACCATGAAAACCAAGCCCTCACATCCCCGCTGCCAGCGAGCTCAGCAGAGCCTGGCAGTGCCCAGGATTTCAGGTGTGCCTACAAACAGAACCAGGAGATTAAGAGGACAAAACAAAGCACAAGACTCTGCCCCCCTCCATCCCTCAGCTCTGGTTACCTGGCGCGTCGGACAACGGGAGAGGAATGAAAGGATCAGGCACAGTCAGAAGAGGAGGGCTAGAGTCCAAACTCAGAATGTCTTTCGTTTTTTCAGCTGGTAGAGAAGAGGAAAGGAAAAGAAAAGGTAGAGTGAACAGAGAAGAGGAAAGGAGAAAGCACAGAGCAAAACCCCAGCACAGGCACAGCCCCAGCTCCAGCCTGACACAACCACACACAGGCGCAGTCTGACCAAGCGTGCGCTGCTACTGAAAGGAATAAAAAAACAAACAAAACCAAACTACTGTTACCATGTAGTTCTCCAACACCATTTAACCCACAGATCTCAGAACATTCCCTGGCAGGGAAGAGCTGTTATCTCCCTTCACAGCAGCACAAAAGGTGAAAGGCCTCACGAAGGACACACAGCCTGTGTGGGGCCTCTGTGCCTGCAATAAAAGATGCAGCATCTTGCACCAGCCAGGCTGGGACAGGCTCCTGCCTCTGAGAAAAGAAAGAAGGGCTGCAAGTGCCCAGCCCAGCACCAAGATTTCCAAGACACCTTCCTGTGCCAAACCCCAGGACTGGAAAGTCAAGGGGCACATTTTAAAGACAGACACTGCAAGAACTGACCATGGTACAGCAACCACAGAGCCCAGGGCACACAGATGCTCCTCAGGCTTTGCAGAAGGTGCTCCACAGCTCAACGTGGAGCTGCTGCTGCTCAGCATCATCCACAAAGGCTGATGGAACACCATGAACTGCTCACAGCTGGACAAACTCAGAAAGCAGCTCCCCAGGAGCACTCCTGTGCCAGGGACTTCAACTCCTTAATTCTCAGGTAAGAGCCAACATACCAAGCTCAGTTATAAGCTCCTCTAAATCTCCTTTTATAAACAGAAATAAGCATAAAAGGATTTGTCACTCCTTGCCCCACAAAGGATTCTTCAGCCTCTTCCCAGACTCCTCTCACCAAGAGCTGTTTTGCTTCTCTGGGGAGGCATCAACCAGGTGCATTTGTCACCAACAACAGCGGCTGCACAAGGCAGGGGGAGGAGGATCCCTGGCATCTGGAGCTCCTAGAAGCAGCTTTCCACCACTGTGCTTGGCAGGGCTGTGCTGCACTCAGTGAGAACTGATGCTGAAGGATTAGAAATGAGCAGCAGCACTCACCAAGGGGTTTTGGCATAGAAGGGGCTGCTCGCAGCAAAACCTTGGGGGACAAGGACCACAGGAGACACCAGACAAGGTCCCACAGGCAGAAGCTTCTGCAGAGAAACTCCTCAGACCAGCCAAGGACTCTGGAGCCACACAGCCCACCCAGTGCAGAACTTACTGCCTTCATCACTTAACATGTCAGCTATGAGACTAACTGTGCTCTCCTCCCAGGACTTTCCCTGCTCACTCATCCCTGCTGTCCTCATCCTGCAGCAGAGGCGTCGTTATCCCTGTTCCCCTGCTCCTCCAAACAGACCAGCAGGTCTGACCAACACCTCCAAGCCAGTTCCCTCACTGCACACAGGTTCCCTCACTGCACACATCAGGTTTTATTTACTACTCATTACGAGCTCTATGGAACTTCCACTCACTGAGAAGCTTCCTTGGGAACTTAAGGGGCTCAGTTTCTTCCTTCATCTCTGCCTCCACACAGTGTCCTGTCTCTGCCACCCAACTGTGACAAGGGAATGCATCCTTTGTACCTTCCCTCCTCTCCTGAAGTGCCAGCCCTACTCCCTGCAGCTCTCAGTGCCAAGGCCCAGCTCAGTTTGTATCAGTTTTCCTTCCCTTTCAAAGAGGTTATGACCAGGAGCTGCCATTCCACGTTGTTCATGTTCACACTCACCTGGCCCAGCAGCGAAGGAAGAGCCACCAAACGCATCCCCCTGGGCTGTGGGTGCGGCCGGCTGGAAACCCGGGATCAAGTTCTCTGTGGAACTGCCTGCCTTTTCTGGAGCTTTCCCTGGAATGCAGAGCCAGAATTAGGGGAAAAACTTCTCTTCTGAAAGTAGGCTGCTTATCTGTATTTTTAGGACACTGCTCCACTGTGTGACTTAAGTCCCCTCCTGCAAATCCCAACTTGCAGATGAGGCAGAGTTTAAACTGCAGCTTCCACAGGCACCTGAGCAGGGGCACTGTCAAAGCAGCTGCTACCTCTGCCTTTGAGGCACCACTGAATTGCAAACAGAAAGAAATTGGAAGGATTCAGCCAGAGGACTGGAATAATATGGGGCACACAGGCAGTCCCTGCCCAAAAGCATCCCCATTCCGTGGCATCTTCCCTTTCCAGAGCAAGCAGGTGTGAAAGCACCCCATGGACCTACCGTCCCCCAGCTTTGCAAAGTCCTTGTTCAGCAGCTCCTCAGCTGTGAGCTTGGAGAAGTTGTCATCATCAAAGGGGTTCCACGTGGACACGTCGGGGGGGTTGTAGACATTCTGCTGCGAGGTCCTTGGTGAGCCCGAGGGCGTGGTGGAAGCAGATCTGGATGTGATCATCCCGAACAAGAGCCATTAATCACCCATCTGAAACCCTCTGGCCAGCACTATCAGCTGGTCCAAGCTACTGCACTCCAACGACCTCCCAATTAAAACATCCACTGTAAGTTACTGCAGCCACACGCTCGGAAGCCTGGGCGCGCTCAGCCTCATCTGCTCCTCAGCTGGCTGAGCACCCACATCTCAGGGGTTCAAACCAGCTTCCCAAGCATCCCACTGGGAACAGCTCTCTGCAGTGCCCATGGGAAGGCCTCTTGCCTGTAGACACTGTAACAGTGACCCAGCAAATACTCCTAGGGAATCAGAGCTCCATTAAGGTTGGAGAAGATCTCTAAGACCACCATGTCCAACCTTCAGGAAGTGCTAATGTCACGCAGTGAGAATGCAGTGCACACCAGGGCTACGGCTGAAATGACACTGCTTTTGTGAGCCAGAGAAGGCCCTGGCCACCCAAAACTTTTTGGGAGCACAGACGACTCATGAGGACTTTGGGGCAAATTTTCCAGCACTTTCTGCCAAGCCCTAAACTGAGCTCTTGAAGGCAAAGACTCACTCAGACCTCAGAGCTTTGTGCCTACCTCCATTGAGAGCTTTGCATCGAACACCTCCCAGAGCCTGAACAGACCCACACCGAGGCCCTGAGGCTGCCCCCACCCTGGGCCCTGGGCACTCACTTGGACTTGTTGAGGCTGCCCCCACCCTGGGCACTCACTTGGACTTGTTGAGGCTGGCCTCGGCGGCGGCTGCCTGCAGCAGCTGGGTGGATTTGCTGGCGGGCACCCCGAACACGGCGCTGTGGGTGACGTCGCTGAGGATGCGGCGGTGCCCCGCGCGCTGCGCCTTGGGCGAGGACGGCGGGGTGAGCGAGCCCAGCTTCTGCCCCGGCGCGGGGGCCGTGCCCTGAGCCTGCTGCTGCTGCCTCGCCTGCGCCTGTGCCTGCCAGGGGGAGAAACGCACAGCGCCCTTGGTTGGGAACAGCAGCCACCGGGAGAAAACAGCTCCTGCTGGAGGACCCAGCATTCGAGTCACGGACTGGGGAGAGTCCGGAGGGGAAAAACCAGACAAACAAAGGAATTGTGGTGGGGGATTTGCTGCTCTGCAGTATTTCAGGATTACTGCACAGGCAGAGACTCTCTCCCCTTTCTGTGGTGCAGCTCTGGAGGTAAATCCTCCATTAGGACTTGGCAAAGGCTGGCTGGGCTCGAAGCTGCTCAAGGGCAGAGAGGCCGAGATCCAGAGCAGAGGTGAAAGAACTCAGATCACCGAGCACAGGAGTCTGTCACAGGGACACAGGGAGGGGGAGAAGGTGAAGGGCAGTGCTACCTTCAGCAGGTAACACATGACTGAGGTCAAATGCCTAAAGGGGTGGAGGTCTTGTGCAGAAATTTTGAGCAAAAAACTTTCTCTTATGGAGAAGGAAAAAAAAAGAAAGCAAGGACCACAGGAGCAACATTTGTCATTAAAATTTGGAGGAGAAAACCAGGCACATTTGGTTTAGGTGTGAGCCAAGACAGCCCAGCTACAAACCCTTTGGAAACTGCAAAGGGTTTCCTCACACTGATTTTATTTTTCCATTGCTTTAGTCTTGCGTTAACACTCACAAACCCATAAATACTTGAAATATGGTTTTGTAATGGTAAACAACAGCACCACTCGTGATTGTGTGATTTTTCACAATCTGTCTGTCAGGGAGGTATCGCTGCTGGATTTAAAACAGGAAAACTGGAATACAAGGAGCAGCAAGCTGTGCATGTTGCCTCCCCTGCCTGGGCACTACCTCCCTGTTCCCAGGCCTCTTCCAACCAAGATGAAGGGCTTGGAAGGACCTAAGAGGGCAACAGGAGACAGTTACACGCCCAGTGTGGTGCTGAACTCCGGTGGGAGAAGGCAAACAATGGGGAGCTGTCCTGCTTTTCCTCTGGCATTCCAGGCACATTCACTCACTGTGGCGAGGCAGTGACCTGCCTGCTCCCCATGCACCCACCTCCTATGTAGGTCACTGCAGAACAGGACATTTGGTGCTGAGAAATAAAAGGGCAGCGCCGAAATCGCCACAGGAATGAAGGCAGAGCTTATTAAGCTGGAATCTCCCAACCTGAAAAGGTTTTGACAGGTCCTGGCCAGGTGTCTTCTGCTCAGAGACTCTGCTCTGCAGACAGCGGGCTTCACTATCATTTCTTAAATGAGCCAACCACTGTTTTTCCTTCCTGACTGCTGCAGGAGCAGAAAAGTGTCCAGATGTGTCCATTCTGATCAGCCTACCAGGGGAATAAGGCTCATTTTGAAGCTAGCTGATTTAATAAAATTAAGACTGTTCTTGTGCTAGCAAATCACAGCAAAGTTCTTGATTCAGTGCTCCATTTGAGGCATTTCTGCTCTAAAAGGAACAGAGTAATAATGGGCATCACTCAAAACCTGTCTGCACATACTGAAAATCTCCCAACTCCAACAAACTGACCTGCCCCAGGTCACGCACCAGAACGGGAACAAGTCCAGGAACAAAACAGCTCCGAGCGTGTCCCCCACCCAAACCAGGGCTGGAAACACAACAGCAGAGGGGGGATATGGCAGAGCCCTGAAACACCTCAGAGAGCAGAGCAAACAGCTGCCCCAGCACTGCTCAGTTCATGGATTATGGAGTTTATTAGTCAAATGAACTCCTGAGGTCACCACCAAGGAAACTGGAGAGGGGAGTTAACTGGCAGCTCACAAGAAGCCAGCACAAAGGGACCCTCAGCCTGGACTCAAACAGCTGTGTACCTTTGCAATAATGGAATCACAGAATGGTTTGGGGTGGAAGGGATCTTAAAGGTCACCAAGTTCCACCCTGTGCCATGGGCAGGGATGCCACTCACCCCATCCAGCCCGGCCCTGGACACTTCCAGGGCTGTCATCAGACACTGCTTTGCACACCTGCAGCCAGGTACAGCACAAACACTGGCAGCCTCCTCCTGCCTCGTGCTCCGGATTACTCCTAGCACACAACCAGAGTTAGGGACACCCCTCTGAGCTCCCAAAGCCAGGGAAGAGTGGATGGGACTGCACAGCAATGGAAGCAAGAGGCACAGCTATCTCCCACGGCCCTGCAGAGCACTTTGGCCCTCTGGCAGAGCTCCCTGCCCCTCCCTGTGGGCAGCCGCCTGCTCCTCTGCACACAGACATATTTTCCATCAAGTAAAGAGCATTTATTTTAGGTGCACATTCAGATGATCAGTAAAGTGGATGATTGATTTATTTATTTTTAGATATGGGGCTTTCAAAAGTGTCCTTTGAAAAGTCTCCTTCCCCTTGCATTTATTAGAAAGTTAACCCAATGCTGGGAACAACCAGGAAGCTGTTTGTGCCTTCCCCTGAGCATCAGACAAAAGTTTTCCAAACAAGCAGCAATATAAAGTAGTTCTGGTGACCATCCTGGTGTGTTAAGTCCAAATAATGTTTCAGAGAGTTTCTCATATGTCTTCTATGGTAATGTGACAGGGGATGGAGAGAAGCTGCATTAAGCAGCTACTTAGATCTCAACTGCTACTTAGATCTCAGATCCATTACCCACCTGCTTTCTATGGACCCAGAGCACAATTCAGGAGTCCAGCATCCTGCTGGAATGAGAAATCCAAACAACTGCACATCTCTGAGGCAGCAAGGTCAGCGCTGACATCTGTGACTCAGTAATAACTGAGTTATTGCTAATCAGGCCCCAGAACCACGGAATTGTTTGGGTTGGAAAACGCCTCTAAGGTCATCAAGCCCAAACATTTCTCCAGATCTATCAATACCACCATCCCATGTCCCCACGTGCCATATTCAGGTATCTGCTAAATCCCCCAGGAATGGGGACTCCACCACTGCCCTGGACAGCTGTGCCAGGGCTGGACAACTCTCTGGGTGAAGAAATTTTCCTAATATCCAACCCCAACCTCCCCTGGCATCTGTGATCTGGGCTCTGTGGCTCTGAAAAGCCAGCTGAGGTGTCCCCAGCACACAGGAGCTGGCAGAGGAGCATTTGCCAGTAGCCCAAGTGCCAGTGCCCCATCCCTTCCCCCAGGGTCTCACCCCCTGCTCCTGCGGCTGCGCCGGCGGTGTCGCGCTGGGCTGGGCCTGGGGCTGCGCCGGCGGCTGCTGCTTCTGCTGAGCTGCTGCTGCTGCTGCGGTCTTCTGCTGCATGGCTGCCTGCTGGGCCATCAGCTGCTGCTGCTGCTGCTGCTGGTAGTAGTTCTGCATCAGCTGCTGCTGCGCGGGCGCTCCTTGCTGCATCACTGGGAACTGGGAAACAACCGCTGGGTGAGAGGTTTGAGGTGCGGTGGACCTAGACCATAATCTTGCCAAGGACTGGGGACGCACTGGAAATGCCTAAAAGCTGCACCCATTCCCCCCAAAAGAACAGGAAACTTGCCACAAACACAAAGCTCCAGCCTTGCAGAGGGGGATGTGATGAACACGGCGCACACACCCACCTGCTGTGCCTGCATCATCTGCTGCTGCTGCTGCTGGAAGTAGGCAGCCTGTTGCTGCTGCTGCTGCTGCTGCTGTAGGAGCTGCTGCTTCAGGAAAAGCTGCTGCTGATGCTGAGGGGTGGCCTGGGGCTGTGTCGAGGGGACCTGGGGCTGTGCCTGGGGCGCCGCTGCCGCCTTGGCCTGGGGCTGGGCTGGAGGCTGCTGGGGGGCTGCTTTCGGCTGGGGGGTGCTGGCAGGGAGCGAGGGCTGGGCACTGCCCAGGGCAGCCGGGCCTGCAACTGGGAGAAGAACCCAAACCCAATGTTAGGTCACTGCCCTGAGGCACACAGGGTGCAGGGACCACACAGACACCTCACTCACCCTGTGGCTGAATGGCTGCCTGAGCTGTGGCTCTCTTCCTGGGCGTCAGGGCTGGCTGGATGGGCAGAATTCCAGGGTTGGGCTGGGTCTGTCCTGCTTTAGGTCTCTGGCGGGGTGCTATGGACGTTTCTGTCGTAGGGATGGGGTCTGTGAGCCTGTTTAGGAGGGAGGAGAAGGAAGGGCAGTGAGCAGAGCCTGAGAGTTGGGCGGCTGGTGCACAGAACACACAGCAGGATTAAACACTCACTCACACTTCAGCCGTGTGTGACTGACAAAGGTGAAACACTCATGGGCACCCAGACACACCAAGCACAGTAAAACCTCCTGGATGCATTCACAACAATTAATCCAACACTCTCATTCTGACTTCTCTGCCAACCGTAGCATCTTCTCCTGGTGGACAGCTGGGACTTGTCAAAACCACTCAACTTATATTCAACTATTTCCTACAACATATTGCTTGAATCCACTCAGACTTCTGAATGAGCATATGAAGGACACAAATCAGCTCATGAGCAGCTGGTACCTTTGGGCAGAGTTGTCTAAATTGCCATCTTTAGATGTACTTTAACTTTGGTACATCCACCCCAGAATCAGGCCACTGAACTCTTCTGATCTCTGCTCAATGTTTACTGAGCTCCAAAAACGCACAGCAAGAGAGAGGAGCAGCCATCCCCCAGCCTTCTGTGAACACCGAGGTTTGTAGATACCAAACTGTTCCTGATAACTAACGAACCTGATATCAGATGGTTTCTGATAGCTGACAAACCTGACTAATGGGAGAGTAACTGTGCTCAGTTATGAACACAAGGACAGACTCCTGGGACTGCCAGACAGGAGACATCCCACTTCAGACCAGGTTTGTCCAGCAGAACTAAGAACTCTCAATTACAGAACCACAAGCAGAGCAAGCAGCAGCAGGAGAAAACCCACAGCACCACAGTGGGCTAGGCAATGGGGCTTTTGTGTTTTCCCCACAAAGAAATGACAGGACTCCTGCAGAAGTCACAGCAGTTTTGTGCAGTACCCACTGGGTCAGGTCATGGTGTACTGAGGGTCAGACCCTGCTGCAGTTTCTCAGCAGATTCCTGCTCTCTGGGCTGATCCCAGGCCCACTGCAGCAGCTGCAGTCTCTCTCCTGACTCTGCTCTCAGGTACTCCCATGCTCCTGATGGACACACTGGATTCATCCAAGTGCCAGAACTCCAAGTGCTGCTGTCAGGCAGAGCCTTTGGGATGAAGAGCTGCTGAGCAGCACCCAAATCCCACCTCCCTGCAGACAAACTCCCCCACTATCTGCATCTGCTGCCTTTCAGATCCACGAGCTCAGGGCTATTCCTGGCACTGAAGAAACCCCAGGACCGCAGTGTTTGTCCCCATTTGGCAACTCAAGTCCCCAGGGAAGCAGCTAAATACACCTTTGCTAATGAACAGCAGAGACAACAGGCAACAAAACAGGGCAGTGAAAAGCAGGTGGGGTTACCTGGCCTTTGGTTGACTCTTCTTTGCAGCAGCTTCACTTGCTTTAACTGGGTCTGGGAGTTTAGCAGGGATTGGAGAGTTCTGCAGATCCCAAAAACAACCAATTTAGTATTTTGAGGGCAGAAAACAGAGTCAGAAATAACGTGCAAAAACATCACAATAAAACAGCTCTGGGGATTCCCAAAGCCATTATTCCTCATGCTGGACACATAACAAACACCCCAAAGTTCATGTCATGGGGAGACAGTAGTTTGGGAGGGTCTTTACAAAGGAAGAAAAGAGGGCTCAGCTTTCTGACCATTGAACATGGAACATGAACACAAAGCTCCACAGCACAACCTGGGCATTTTTAAAAGACAACCAGGGGACAGTAGTGACAAAACTTATTAATGATGCTATAAAAACACATTAATAATAATACCCAAACTATCTCTTATTCATAAAGACCATAAATAAGCACCTGAACACAGGGGGAAAAACCTTAAGTTTCTACTTACGTAGAAACAACAAAATAAAATGTCTGTCATAGGCACCCATAACAACATAAGAAAATAATTGTCAGCTCTATTTTTCAGCCGAAGTCTCTAAAGACACACTAAGAAGGGGCAGATGGTTGTGTAAGGTCTGATGCAGTTCAAATGCCAAGTCCCAGCCAACAGACCCAGAACTGCTGTGTTTAAACCCAAGTGCAGGCCAAATTACACATGCTATGATGAGTGTGCCTGGAAATCAAATTGGTTTCCCAAGCATGGCTTAATTTTCCATGTTCACATGCACAAGATCTCTTGGTTGGCCTCACCCTGGTGACTGGGTGAGGAGGTAAATCAGGGACAAACAGAAGTAACATGAGAAACCCTGATTCCTGACCCAAAAAATGCAAACCAAACTGTGCTGTTACAAACAAACAAGAAAACCCTCCTAATTACAGAACTGAACAGAGCCAAATGCTCAATATTCAGCAACTGCCTCCCCAGCCCCTCCCAGAGCCCCCTGAGGCCACTCCTGTGTGCTCACCTGGACATTCTGCACCGGGCAGTCCTTCTTGGCCAGTTTGAATGCAAAGTAGGAGACCTGATAAATGTCAGGTCTCTTATCGGGGTCTGGCTCAAGCATATACCCTTGAAGAGACAGAGATGCTGAGATCAGAGCAGCAGCACACACGGATGCAGGGCAGCCAGCTGTGGCAGCACATCAGACTTGATACAACAAAGGACTTATTTGTGCTGAGGGTGGGGAGGCCCTGGCACAGGGTGCCCAGAGCAGCTGTGGCTGCCCCTGGATCCCTGGCAGTGCCCGAGGCCAGGTTGGACACTGGGGCTTGGAGCACCCTGGGACAGTGGGAGGTGTCCCTGCCCATGGAAGGGGTGGCACCGGATGGGCTTTAAGGTCCCTTCCCACCCAACCAATTCCACGACTCTACATTTGGTACAACCAGGTGCTAACAGGGTGTCCTGTCTCCTTCGAAGCACGTGGTCAGTGCAGGCTCAGCAGGGCTGAGCTGACCATGGCCTCAGCTGGGAACAGGGCAGGACAGTCAGGATGGACCAGGACATATTTTCCAACAGTGCTGTGACCTGCAGCTGCTACCGAAGCCTCTGGGGCAAGGAGGGGAAATGCTGCCTGGTCAGGGAACAGCCTTGGGTGGGACTGGGCACCTCCCAAGTGAAGCCACAGGAAAAGGGCTTGATCCAGCCCCGGTGTGTCAGCAGGGCAGGAAGACAGGGCAGCCACAGGCAGCACTGCAGATACCCCCACATCAGCAAAGAAAATACCAGCCGGCTCTGCAAACACATCCAACTCTGTGTGAGTCAAGATTGTGGCTAGGGAAAGAAAAAAAATCAAAAGCTGTGCTGGAAACAAGAGAGCTGCCCCAGCTTTGCCAAGAGTAGTGCATTGTGCACTTAATTACACATTCACTCTAGTCAGTGGGATATTTATAAATCATTTCAGTTCTGTTTCCCAGTTCACAGAAGATGAATTCTTATCATTAGCCTAAGTCACTGTGGTCTTTTCAGTTCCTTATCCAAACAGATTTATTACTGCAGAAATACGTTTCTGCATAAATAGGCTTATTGTGCAAGTTTCTGTAGGACTCAAACCAAACGGTTGTCTGTGTTCCTGCCTTTCCACAGAGCTCACTCCAGCCTGGCCAAACAGAAATCTCTTTGTCACGACCATCTCTCCAAGAGTGATCTCCTAAGCTACTAAAAGATCACTTTAACCACCTCTGTGTGCAAGCAAGCCTCTGAAAAGGAGAGGAAAACGGATGTTTTTACTGTAGGGGCAGGGGATGTAAGACCAAAACCCCTGTGCTGTTTTAGGCCTGTCGGTCGGCCACGGCACCGCCAGACACTCACGGATGAGGCAGTGCATGTCCTGGGAGTGCCGGGAATTGTCTGGAATGGTGAAGTTGCCATCACAAATGGCCACCTGGCTCTCCCCAAAGGGCAGGGTGAAGTAGCACAGCTTGTACAGCAAACAGCCCAGGGCCTGCAGAGAGAGAACAGGGCAAGGATTCACCACACTGAGCCAAGCAGGGCACGGCAGGGAGCAGGAGGGTCCTGGGGATGTCTGCACCAACGCCCTGTGAGGGACCTGAGGCAGGCACAGCTGCAGGGGAAGATGAACACATGCAGAGCTCTCCCTCGTTAGGCTGAGACACTGATCCGGGGATTGTTCATCACCACGCTCCCCACAGCTCCGCAGAGCGCGGCCCTTCGTGTCATCCAACGGGCAGAGCCCTTCTGCCACACGCTGGGAGGAGAGAGCAAAGTAACAGCACAAATAAATGGCAACCATCATCGTTAATACATCTATTCTGACAAAGAGAAACCCAAACTGTTTCCAAGATTAAGCTCAAACAACCTTTCAACCGCTATAAATAAATGCCAGGGGAGTACAGCCCATTCTGCAGGCTGCCAGGTTCTACCACCCTTGCCTCTACTGCCAAGAACCACCACCTATTGCAAAAGAAAACAGTTTTTGCACAAAGGGCTAATTATGAAACACTCCCGCGATCTCAGAGGGGGGAGCAGGAAACATTTCCTAATCCTAAGAAACTCATCATCAGCTCATCCCTTTTGTCCCAGAGTTTCACAATGAAATTGCACTCTGATTTAAAATAACCTTGATAAGATTTAAGAGAAAGGGAGGTTTCCAGCAGGACAAGCACTGGAACAGGCCTGGAAGCTGAGGCCCCACTGTGCTTACCACCACGCACTGCTCTGGACACGCTCCAAATGTCACTGGAACAGAATTCCTGCCACCCCAGGAAGAGCAAAGCCTTTGGATCTCCCCCTTTCCACACTATTGCAGGAAGGAATGCAAATCCTGGCTCTCCTCTGGCTGCCTTTGAGGCCCTGTCCTTTCCCACTGTCACAGCTGTGACCTCCCCTCTCCACTCCCTCCAGACCAGCGACCCTGCACAGTGCAGGGCTGATCCTACAGACCCCAGTGAAGCCCCAGTGAAACCCCAGTGAAACCTGCTCCCACAGGAGCTGCTGCTTCCCCAGGGCCAGCCAAGCTCACTGAGGACATGGGACTCTCTCAGCAGATGTCACACCAGCAATTCTCCCTCTTGCAGATGCAGAACTATTGGAGATACATCAAAACTCTCTTTTTCTGCTTCTGCCATGTTACTTCCTAGCTCAGGGCTCCAAAAAACACAAAACAAGCTCCCAATTAGCGTATTAAACCCTTTTAAACACGTGCTGAATTGCCACTACACTCCAAGCAGCACAGACTCTTTCTCACCTCTGTCCCACCCAGAGGAGCCTTTCCCCCTTGATCAGGTTAGCCAGGCCTGGATTCCACCACAGATGGATTTTGTTCTCACCATGAAGAGCATGGCAGGATTGCTCTGGTCATCAGAAAGAGTGCAGAAGTTTGGCCTTTGGCCAATTTGACAGCTCAGCCCTGTGTTACACAGGATCAGCACACTGCTGCTGCTGGGGGCTGGGCCATTTTCTCAGGTTTCTACTCAATTCTGACCAGAACTTTGATTTCACACACTCACAACCCAGCCCAGGCACAATGAGCCACAATATCCTGAATTTTCTGGTTTAACTCTTAAGATATGAAATCACGTTTGCCCTCTTCAGCCCTGGAGTTTCATCCATCTCTAAATTCAAACCACACAGGAGGAGTACACGCGTCTTCTCCACCGGCCTCGCTGCTCAGCAGGAACTCATCAGACACATCATCCGAGGAACTCTTCATTCAGAAACTGTCCAGGCTCTTAGAAAACGAGGCCAGCCCTGCCATGGCAATGGAAGCAGCCTGGCTGGAGGATGCCCAGTGGCTCCCATACGTACCCATATGTCTGCTTTTGTAGTGATGAGCTTGCCACTGTATAGGTTGACCATCTCTGGTGCTCTGTAGGATAACGTCGTGTACCTGCAGGGGAAGGCGGATCAGGGAGTTCAAAAGGGGTATATCAGGTACGTCATATTCCCAAATAATTCAGAATTCACTCTTTCCCTATTCATTTTAGGGAAAGGGATGCCAAAGATATCTATTGGAAAAATCTTCTAACAGCATCACCTGCTACACACCTCAAACAATAAAACATCCCTCAAACTGCCCTGGGAAGCCAAAATAGTAACCACAATCCTTTCAAAGCACAGAATTCACCACAAAACTGTACAGTCATTTTAAGAACCAGAACAGAAACATTCAAGGATTCAAAGCATTAACAAGGTCAGTAATCAAATGTCCTCTGCAACGCCCTCACTGCAGGGCTGTGGCCAACTGTATTACAGACTGTAACTGGATATGTGGCTCCTAAATAGCAGATTTCCACTCCTGCTAGAGCCACTGTAAGCAAGGGAAGGGTCCTTGTGTGCCTCAAACTACAGCGAGAATCTGCCTCATCCTAGCAGATCACAACAGCCAGAAAAGCTGGAAACTGCTCCACAGATTACGAGGCTCTTCTGATAAGATTTCCTATCAGCAGGTCTGTCATTTCTGCCTGCTGCTTACCCTGACCACAGGAGAGCATTGCCAAAGGCAAAGGTTTTGTAGGTTTAAGTGTACAAATAGGGCATTCCAAGGGGACTGCAACGCCGGATTAGGAGCACTCTGAAAACTCCAGTCAAACAAATCTAGGAAATCCAGGCACGTGTAGCTGAATCCCAACAAAAAAGAGGCATCTGTACACATTTCTAACTAGCCAGAAAGTTGTTATTATCAGGAGTGGCAAGTTTGCAGCAGCGATGTTAAAACTAAAGCAAGGCCGAGGCCCTGGGGTGTGCTCCATGCCTGATCCAGGCCTCACGGAACTGCAGGTGAACCCCCCTTTCCAAAAAGCACCAAGGGGCACCAGAGATGCTGCCACAGCAGCTGGCAGTGCATGGGGCAGGAGGAGGAGCTGGGTTAAACCCCTCCAGGAGCTGACACTTCCCATGCAGAGCGGGGATCAGCCCCAGTCAGTGCCCGGATGCGCAGGGATGGGAGCTCAGGGAGGACGGGACTGTGCCATCCCTGTCTGGAGCTCAGAGAGGACGGGACTGTGCCATCCCTGTCTGGAGCTCAGAGAAGCCCAGACAGATGAAGGACAGAGACAGCCTGACCCTGCACAGGACAGAACAGGTCACTGCCTCGCCGAGGTGGGGCTGCTTCTCTGCATTAATCGCACTCTTCCAGGTCCAAAGCAATTACATCAAGCTCAATTTATTGTTTCACCTTCCCCCGGGCACTCATTCACCTGCAGCAGACACTGCCATGCAGCACAGCCAATCTGCTGCAACAGGCTGAGCAAAATTAATCCCAGCACAAGAAAAAATTACCCTTGAAATACAAACTGCAGCTGACTTGAAAAGGCAAAGCACACTTACTTCTTGATCTCCTCCTCGACCGCATTCACCCCTTCTGTTTGAGGGTTCTGGAATTTGTTAGTAGCACTTCCAAAGTCACACAGGACATAGTGGCCGCGGTCATGCAGCAGGATGTTTTCAACCTGGGAGCATCACAGACAGACACAGAACCACTCAGACAAAAAAAATATTCAGGGTTTGGGTTTTTTTTTTTTCAGATGAGTCAAGGTTTTAAGTGCCTGAAGACATATCAGACACATCTGACACTAAAGCCTAACATGACAGCAAAGAAAACAGGCATCAAAACTCTGTCACATCTCCTAAAATAGAAGTCAAATCATGGAAGCGCAGTTGTAACACTGCCTTCCATCCTGCCACCCCTCCCTTCTCCTCCTGCAAGCACATTTCTTTGCCTTCTGCAAGACTTCAGGACAAGAACTGTGTCCCAATGCCTTTGGAGCTCAACCTTCCTGAGCTACTGTGCCCCTGGTCTGGTATCTGAATTGGGGACAGGAAATCCAAGCTGTCCCAGCTTTACAAAGGGCTGTAACTCCTCACTGTCTGTGGGGCAGAGGGGAGGCAAACCAATAACACACACACTTCCATACTTTAAAAAATTAAAACACATCTCCAGGTCTTTGCCTGCATTTTACCTGTCCCTGAGGGTCTTGTTCAAAACAAACCTCAGCTCATGCTCACATTTACTTGCTTGTTCTCAGAGTCTGCAGTCCCTAAACAGGGGTTGTAGCAGCAGAGGCTCCCCCAGACTGCTGAGAAGACCCCTTTCTTTCAAATATTATTTGGTACCTTGAATCAGGCAACAGAAACAAATGCTGAAACAAACACCTGGGACAGCTGAAACAAAATCAGCAGAAACCTTCTCCTCAATAGTCACAACTGTGCATTAACAAAAATCTACCTCGCATCCACCTAAGAAAATTGCCTGTTTCAACAGTGACTTAAAACGTGTAAAACCCTGTGTTCAGATCTTTGCTTTGGCAGAGCATCCCTTGTTCCAGCTCCTCATCTGTGCAGCAGCATTAACAGCATGTTCTCTCGAGGGAACACACAATTCTTCATGTCTTTATCTTCAATCAGTGTCAAATGCTCAGATACAACAACGAGATCAAACATACTGCTCATACAGTTCAAAATAAAAAAAATCACCACATAAGCATTTGCTAACAGAACCCTTTGGAAGCAGAGCTCCCCATCGAGGATGGTCTTTACAAGAAGGAAAGAAAAAGAAGGAGTCAGCATTTTAAGCATCAGAAAATGCAGCCGAATTAGAGCAGCTGAGGGGGAGAACGCTGGCTTGAAACCAAGGGTTAAACACCCCCCTTCCCCCTCTGCCATCCATCTGCTTTGAATAAAGCACTGCACACAGATGTTCTCCCCAGCAGATCAACACTGGCGGCGTTATTCCCTGCTCCCTGCAAATACTCCTCCATCATTTCCCCAAGAGTCCTCCCACTTTATCTGGCTGAGAAGTCTGAGGTGATTTTTCACTGAAACACCCTGTAAGGTTTGCTAAACATCAGCACGGGACTATCCAGCAACCAGGTTTGATCAGCAAATGCCAGGAGAAGGAAAAAACAAACACGGCAAAAGAAATTACTGCTACCCATTGCCAGGCCAGAGAAAAGTGTCTTTAAAAGGAGTATGGAGGTGTCTTCTTCTGGTCAAACACTCAGAAATCTGCACTCCAGCTTCCAGCACTGCTGAGCACTGGTAACTCTGGCTGCAGCCTTTGACACACCCAGCACAGTCAGATTCAGACCCCAAACAAAAGCCTTTAAAGGAGATGATGAGTTGTCTTAAGTTTTGCTGGTTACAGAGTGCAGTTAGCTTCAGTCTTTCCAAAATAAATGCTTCTTTGCTAGAACAGAACCAGAGTCATAAAAACCACTGCAGAGTAATAAAAAACACTGTGCTTGGGAGGAGTGAGGACAGAGGTTTTCTTTAGCTGATGGATTCGATACCTGTGACCCTCTCCTGAGAGCAACGGCTTCAAGGCCAGTATTCCTGAGCTCAGGTAGTGATCTGGGAGGGATGTGTGACCAGGGCACACTTCCTGGCTGCTTTCCAGCACTGCCAGGTCTCTTCAGAGATGTTTCCACTTCCCTTTCTCCCCTGGCACTGTTCACTATTTACCTTTGAAAGCTGATGCAGTGTTTGATGGCACAGAGTGAGACCCATGTGGCACTGACTGATTTTGGCACAGGCACACTCCTGCCATCGCCAGCACGAGGAGCACCATGAGCGAGGGGACTGAACAATTTTACGTATCACACTCGACAGGTCCCTCCTAACAAATTCCAGGCAAAGGCTCGTTGGTGGCGTGAGGGCAAGACTTGGCATTGCAAAGACCAATGGAAGGCAGTGAGATGACAACAGCACAGTGGGACTGTCTGATCACACCACAGCAGGGCTACACTGTGAGGGCTCCTGCTGGAATAAAAGCAGGAGAAACTATGTCCTCATCCTGAGAGGACAACTTCCTGGGCACTGCAGAAAGCAGGGAAAGGAAGGAAGAGGTTTGGATCAACAGCATCCTCTGGGTTGACTGACAGTTTTTGGGTGTGTCCTGCTGTGTGTCTGCTACAGAAAAAATCATTCTCTCGTCTGCCATCCAGTCACCTGCTCCTGCAAACAGGTGGGTTCAGACCAGCAGAAGCACCACACACAGAAATGGGAGACCTCTCCCTGCAGAAGTCAAAGCTGGTCCTAAGACGGTGCTCTGAACAACACGAGCTATGGGATGTGAGACTGGAAAGACAAGGTTAAACATGAAACAAACCATGCAAACAACTGCCACCAGGTGTGGGGTAGTTGTGTAAATGTTATCATCAGCCCCAGGCAGATTTTTTCCTCCCTAAACCCTGCTCCTCTGGGGTCTGACAGGTTTAGTTCTTATATAGATCCCAACCTAGCAGCAGAGACTTCCCAACCACATGACAACAGACTGCCATAAGGTTTGGCCATTTGTTCTCTGCTGTGAAAAGGCCCAGCCCAAAGATACAGGAATTGTTCTTATTCAGAGAGGAGCAAAACAATAAACTTCTCAGGGACTACCCTGCAGCAGCAATGGCCTTTGAACCACGAGGGTGAGGAAAATACCTGCAAGAACAAGCACAGGTAACCACTCAAAGCAGACCTACTGCCAGCAGGCTGACTCTGCCTCACAGGGTCCAGTCTGGGGCAGAGGCAGTGCACGAGGGCCTTCCTTGTTTTTAGGAAAAAGCAGCATCAATATACACCTGGTTTGTGGCAACCAAAGCACATGAAACTAAACATCACAGCCTGTACTGCACAGCAGGCAGTGACACAGCACCTGAATCAACCATCAGCCCAGGAGGGGACACCTGAACACACCCAGGGGTGACACTGGATCTGTTTGTGGTCCTTACTCGCAGTGCCACGTCCCCTTTTGCCTACACACACGCTGGGTAAAGGTGCTGCTGTCCCCAGCTGCTGGTCACTTCCCACCAGCTGGGGACTGTGCCAACAGAAAGGCTGTTCTGCTTCAGGCAAAGCCTTTGGGTTAATTCAAAATCAGAGCCAGGGGCCACTGAAACTCCTCCAGCTGCACTTGTCTGAAAGGGCTGAAAGCTCATTCACAGCCTCCCCTCTGCTGGCAGAGCTCTCCGGGCAGGAACCGCCAGCACCAGAGCAACATCAAAGAGCTGGAAGGCAAAAAAGGCCTCCAAGCCCCAGGCAGCTGCCTGCAAAGCCAACATCTGCCCCCTCTTCAGCAGGGTTAGAGTCATCCCAAGAAAACCCCTACACAATGGATGTCCCTTCTCACACCCAGAACTTGTACAAAACTTCTCTGGCCCTTAAACTCTCTTGGCTTTGCAACTCCCCCTCAACAGTATTACATTTTAACACAAATAAAGTCAAAATATATATAAATATTAATTCTGTGTTAGTACTTAGATCCCCAGAGGTCACCATGACAGAAAGAATACACTACTCAAGCAGAAAACGTCTCCAAGCAGAGAAGAGCCAGCTCTGACTCTGGGCACAGCTTACCAAGAGTCAGGCCTTGCAAAACCTCCCCTGACCTAAGCAGGCAACAGTGGGCTGGACACCAGCCCCAACAGCCCATTTCAGCTGCAACCCAGGGCAGAAAGTAACACTCCAGATCAACTCACTTAATCCAGCACAGATGTCCCAGATTTATTCCCCTGCAACACACTGAGTTTGTTCTTTATTAAACCCCCCAGGGATTCACCAAAAAGGTAAGGGCAGGGGTTAATGTCAGCTGGGGAGGTTCCTGTTCCTCATCCTCTCACTCCAGTTTTCCTGACCTTTATAAACTCCTGCAAGCTGCCCACAGACTTCACAGCTTTAAATCCAGGACTCAGAATGGTAAGAGATCACCCATTTCCCCCTGGAAAGAGACACAGGAGTTGTTTCTGTATCCAAACCGACTGAGCAGTGGCATCACTGTCATTTCAAACATGCCAGAGCACACCAAACCCTGAGGATTTTTTCCCCTGCTCTACCTGGCTCTCCGTGGTACACGTGGCATCTTCGGTTCCTGTAAAACAATGGCCAGTGGCACAAACAAACATCTGTGAGGGCTCTGAAAATAGAACCTGCCCCACAAAGCACATCTGAATTTCAAATGCACACAGCAGCCTCCTTCTTGGCTGAATGTTTCACTCCGGCATTTTACGAGCTCCTTGAGAGCAAAGGGAACATCTTTTTGTTTGCTTGATTACAGGCATGGGATTTTTCCCAAGCTGTCCCTGCTGGCCCAGCTCTGTTCCCAACTAAGCACACAGAGTTTTACAACACACTTTCATGGTCAGAGCTCCAGAGGCCACTTCCAAAAGCTCCTAAGGATTCCTGCCCCAAGGCCAACACTTCTCGAGGGCTCCTTTTAATCTGGGTCCAGGAAACAACGTCACAGCACGCTTTTTGTGAGCTACCTTCAACAAGCAGTGTTTCAGGTCACCGTGAATAATTCATCAGGTACATTCTGGCACGCTGCAAGCCAGAATTATTCACAAACATTTGTGTTTAAGTAGATCTATAGATGGCAAACATATGGTAAGCAGCACTGAGAGGCTCATTTCTTTTTTTATCTTCCAGTAGAGAGGTGTGTTTATGCCCACTTTCCCTCATTACTAGCAAGAGAAGCACAGCACTGGGGCGTGGGCAGCTGGCAGACACGGCGAGGAGGATGCACCCTCCCTGCTGCACCCCTGGAGCCACAGCTCACCTTCAGATCCCTGTGGATGATGGGAGTCTTGCACTGGTGCAGCCTGGCCACGGCCTCGCAGGTGTCGCAGAAGATCTGCAGGACCTCGCTCTCGGTGAAGCCGGTCTGCAGGCGCTGGTTCATCAGGTTCACCACCTGCCCCCCTGGCAGGGACACAATCACAGCAGGGACTGTGAGCTCTGGCCATCCCAAATCCCAGCACACACACACAGAGTGAGCTCTGGCCTCCCCAAACCCAGTCTCCCCACCACCCCTGGTCCTGGGCTGCTCCTCAAACCAGGGCTCCACAGTCAGCGCATAAAGAGCTCAAATTAAATCCACAACAAACCTCCCCAGGAGGCTGTTTGCAATGCACTCACTCAGCTTGTTTCATTCCCCTGCATCCCAGGGGTTTGCAGAATCTGTGGGCAGGTGTTACAGCTCACCCGGGCTCTGAGCAAACCTTCACACCAGCTCCCACAGCCCACCTTGCCCTGGCTGTATCAGCACTCGAGTCATTCTAACTAAGCCGTGTAATTTTCTTTTTTTTCTTCCAAATAGGACTTATTCTGTCTGACTAGAGGAATAAAAGGCTGAATTTGGGGCACCCACAGTCCACAGATTAGCCTGCCACATGTAAGCAAGAGGAGGGAGGAACGGAGACACTCAGAAAACCCACACACTAAGTGGCTTGGCTAAAGCTGTTGACTGGCAAAGAAATTCAAAATCCATCTGTAACAAGGGAAACTCTGCACAAACAAAAGCAAGTTTTCATGAACGAGCCCTGAATTTGTCTCAACTTTGAGGTTTTGTTGCTGTCAAGGCCTTTCCAAAACAATCCAGAGGTTCTTTTCTCCTCTAAACACCCTAGACAGACAGAGAAAAACTCCTTTCTGAAGCTCTGGCGAAGCAGTACTGTATCATTCCACATCACAAGTGCTGGAAAACTTTCATGGTAGGAAAGAAAAGCTCAGTTTAATGAATACTACAGCTGTGAACATTTTACACTCAAAATGAATGCAGTTCTGCACACAAAGACACTGATTTGGCTTGGAAACTGTTGGCCACAAAAGGAAAGTAACAAGGGAAAATCAGCGTGTAACAACCATTGCAGTGGGAATGCTGCAGACAGCGGCTGGCGCGTGCTCAGCACAGCATCTGGCAAGAGCCACGTGAGAAATGCCACCCTGCAGCTCTCCTCCTTTCAGACAGAAGGAAACTCCTTAGAAAGATGGATTTTACTTCATCGGCCCAAAATTCGGGTACTGCAGCTGAGGGGTGCATCTGAACAACTCAGGTTTGTACCTCCCTCCACAGCAGGCTCTGCACATGGAGCTGAGCAGGGACTTAGCAGCACTCCCAGGCCTAGTGCTTACAACAGGTCTTGTCATGTTTAGGTTTAAGCTTAAAGAGAGCTTATGGAGTGATTCCTTCAGCAAAACTACACACAAAGTTCTTCCTTTCACCAGCAAACAAACCCAGCGCAAGGCAGTCAAGATTCCAGCATCAAAGCAAGGCAGCAAAGAGGACACGGCAGAACAGAAACCTGCACTGGGCATGTTTACACACACATCTACATGTCCTTGCTACATTTGACCTCAAAGCCAGACAGGCCCAAAAATACCAATTTCCATCGGCTGCCACCATCCAAACCAGCCATAGGCTCCTGAAGTCACCTGGCCAAAACATTACTTTTGCTGAACACTCTTCCTGCAAGAGGCATTTGAGCCCAGCACATGCGTCATGTTCCAAACACCACATCCCAGCCACAAAGATCAAAGCTTTGGGACAGCTAGAAGAGCCTGTCTGGCTACAGACAGCCAAGCAAAAAGGTCAGAGGTAAGAGAAATGCTTTTTGGCTTTCCATTATCCATTTCATGCTTCTTCCAGAACAATCCTAAGCCAGGCTGATGTGGATCAAAGCTTGCAATGAGACTAAAGTGAAGAAAAATTACATTCCTGGCAGTTTTAGAGGAGCCACTTCTTGTGTGGACCATTCTACAGACAACAGCAAGATGTATCTAAGGGTCCTCCTTCACAACAGGGGGCATCCAGGACCACCCTGGGCAGCAGCAAAGATGGTACCGATCCCATTAGCAGAGTCAACACAGCCTCACGGGTCATCCACGTCTCCACCCCCAGCCCTGGCTTTGCTTAGCTCAGAACAGCTTCCTGGCAGCTTAGGAACAGCTCTTCTTTCAAAAGGAAGATGTTGTGCAAGTTCCCTGTAAGCACGGACGGACAAACCCACCCATGACCAACACGCCAGGCCCCCACTCACCCCGGCAGAAGTCCATGAGGATCAGCACTTCCCACACGTCCCCGCTGCTGACGGAGTTGATACTGGAGTCGATGTACCCCACAATGTTCTTGTGGCCAGACAGATCCCGCTGCAAGACAGACAAATTCACACCATGGACCAGCCACGCAGAGTGAGCAGCGCTTCCATCTGGCTCCTCCACACTGCACAAGCTTCTGTCACTTGGGATTAATCGTCCTGCAGAGCTTGTAGGAGTTTCTGATATGAAGATCATCTACCCCAAACCTGTACCTCGTGTGGTAAACCCACAAAATGAGGATTTTATGTTTCCTTCCCCACCTGGCAGCTGCTCTAAATGCTCCTCAGTATCTTGGAATACAACTTCAAAAGTGGCACCTCCCATGTTTACCATGCAGCAAACAAGATTAGGCAAATCTATTTGGATCATCTCCGTTTTGTCTTTGTTTAGAGAAGCTAACTTTAAAACAGCTATTAAAAATAGCTATCCCATCATATAAATCCTTGTGTCCAATAATCTAGAGAAACATCCCACAGCTTATTATAAATACTTTACATTTCAAAAGCCCTGGCAGCAACTACCCCACAAATACTGTTTTAATCTACCAACCTCACCGATGCAGAGATAACCTTCATCCCGACCCAAAGGATTAGAAGATGTTGTGATATAGATTTATCTCAGGATGGAAGTCTGCCATTCATGCACTGATTTCAGTTCAGAGATATCAGAATCATCAGCTCCTTCTGATCAAGTTTAAAAGGCTGAAGACTTGAGCTCTCAACTGAAGACTGTGAGACTCTGAATTCCAACACCCCCAGCCATGCTCACCTCTTCAGCCCTTCCTTTTCTCATCAAACCACGCAGTTCACTCCTCATTTTCCTGAAATTCCCTGGTTTTTTTTCAGGTACCAGGTTTTCCTTGTCCACTGGAACTATGTGCTTTTGAAACAGTTCAGTACTAGATTTTCACACAACTCCAGGGGTCAGGTCTTTCCACACAAAAGCCATTTTTGCTAGGAAAATGCACAGTTTGTGACCTGATGCCACAGAGTTCACAAGCAGAAGGTGACCAGGCTCCCACCCCACGGCATTCCAGTCTGGGGCCCCCACACAGAGCAGTCCCTCACCATGATCTGGATTTCTCTCTTGCAGACCTGCAGGTCGTACTCGTTATTGACGTACATCCTCTTCAGGGCACATTTCACCCCATTGCTCGTCCTCACCAGGAACACGATTGCAAAGCCACCTATGGAAGACACAAAATCACCTGTTTGTTAACAAGAAACCTCTTGGTCTTTGCTCCCAACCCTGTCCCTGCCAGGGGAGTACAGCAGGAAGAGGGAGGGCACTGAGCAGCTCCCACCACTCCATGGTGGGAATGCTCCTTCCTGTGCTCATCTCCAGAGCTTCCAGCTCTGCCTGCATCTCTAGGAACTAAAAGGGATCCAAGGGGGTAACCTTCAATTAATGGCAACAAAGTTAACACTTAACATCTCCAAAAAAACAAGCAATTACACCAGTTCCTGGTCCTGCCAGACAGTCCCTCATTGCTCCATTAATTCCCATTATGAAGAAGAAAGCTGAAGGACAGCAATGCTGCCTTGGACAGAAATCAGAGGTACAGATCACCCACTGAACCACCAAAGGCCTAAACTTAAAAGGCTCTGCAACTTTGAAGCATCTAAGTTACATTACAAAGCTGATTTGTGCAAGAAGCAGAAGAAACATCTCCCACATGCGGTTTGATGTTAATGCTTTTAAATCAGGACAGAAGAACAAGGGAAAAACCCACAATTCATTCTGTGGTCATTGCTATTAGTAAAGTCAGGACTCCCAGGATAAATTACTTGTTTCAGATGAAAGCCTTTCATCTCTGTCAGCTCTCCATCCAAATACAAAGGTTTACATTTGTAGTCCTGGCAGAAAGAGGAAGCTGATGGAGGATGGAGGGATAGAGGCATCAAAAGCTTCACACCTGGCTCCAGAAACCAGAATGAATTTGGGCCGAGTGGTACAGATCCAAGTAGCCAGAAGTGTTGCACACTGGTAAAAAGGGAGGCACAATGACACTGCTGATGCCACAACCCAACAGCACCTCATGTGCTCTCCAGCACCTTACACTGCACCACATATTTCTTTTACGTTCAAGGACTCGTAAAGGCTCAGCTCACGAGTGAGTTACGTGTCTTCAGAAGTCCCACTACAAGGAGAGCAGCAGTTACACACCACAGAAGTCAAGTCACATCCCAAAGAATTCTCCAAGTCTGAGCCTTTTAGGGAATCCCATTCTTCACAGATCACCACCACACAGTTCCACTGACACGTTTGTGCCTTGTGGTTATCCAGCACTTGCATGGGTTGCCCCCATCATGTGACAAGTGACAAACAAAGCCACACTTGGGCAAAATTTACGGTTAAAAGAGGTGGCATACAACCAGAAAAGAATGAAAAAGAGCAAATAAGCAGACAACACTGCTGTGTTTAATGTACAACTCTCCCTGTTTCTTATCAATGGCTTTTAGGACGTAACAGCCCCTCTTCCACACCGACACAGGAGTTACACACGCAGGTAACACACCTGCCAGCACGGGAACTGCTCAGCAGGAATCTCTCTCAGCAGGCAAACCCTCAGTTTTACACAGCACAGCTCACCACAGAAACTACAGCAGGGCTTTCGAGGAAGCCCCACTGACTTTTAGAAGCAGCCCCAGAGATGTAGCAGAAAGATGCAACAGAAAGAAGAAGCAAAACAAACAAAAAAGCCCCCACTCCTCCTCCCTTCCCAAAAAAAAGCATGAAGACTTCAATTAAAGGTCTTGAAAGCTATACCCAGGCTGCAAAATGGACATTCAAATTCAGAAAACTGGGACATGGCCCTGGGATGCAGCACGTCACAGCTGCTCGAACCCCCTCGCAGCTCTGGAGGGGCCTCTGTGCACAGTGCTCGATTCAGACCCAAAAATAACCCTGACTCTCTCCCCGAAGCTGCTTCAAGTTGAGGATCTCAAATTACAAGTCATTTTTAAGAGCTTCTGAACCCACAGCAGTAGCCTTATTGTTCTCCCCAGCCACATTTGTCTCGTTTTTGGAGAACAAATCTGCACATCCCGCTGTGAATCTTTAGCCCAAAGGGTGGCTGTGGAAAAGAGTAACACAGCACTGCACTGATTTTTCTTCCCCCTCTTATAATCCACAATGGACCCAGGAAGAAATAAGGGACCATAACCAACACAATTTTCCCAAACTCTACTTTCCTAACAGTCTGTGTTTTTCAGAATTATTGGAGAGATCAGGCTTGGACTTCTTTTTTTTTTAATTTCTGTACAATACTTCTATAGATCTCAGAAAAATACTAGACAAAACATTAAATAAGAAAAAAACAAAAACCAAACAAAACCTCAAAGAGTTGGTTTTTCAAAGTTTATCACAGTCAGCCATACTCAAAACTTTATGGTAGTCACAAGACTTTTGGGTTTCCCTTCCTCCCCCCAAAATGAGCAGTCACCCACAAGAAGCCTCTGCTCCACTCCAGTTCCCTTTCCCAGCTCTGGCCAGGCCAGCAGGATACGGGATCTCTGTTTACAGTGCTGTGCTCAGCAGAAAGAAACACGAGCTGAGCAGCAAAAATAGATCAATTAAACTTTTTATTAAAAAAAAAGCAGCTCCACTAACCCTCAAGAACCTCCTCCTCCTCCCAAATCTTTGCTTCAGCTGAGTGGGACTGGAGCCTCTTCAGACCAACTGCTAATGCCTCATTAGCACAGGTCCCTTCCCTCTACCAGGATCCTGGGCTAATTAACAAAGTCACCTCCAGAGCACCCTCGTTAGAATATGCACATCATGCACAAGCCAACTGGCACAGAAAACTACAGTCTGTGCAAGGGAGAACACAGATAAAGCATCCCGAGAGCTCAGAGGAAAGAGACGTTCATAATATTAAAAAATAATAATACAAATTCAGCTAATGGGTTTTGATACAGGACTCAAACATCAACACAGACTCGTGGCCCGGAGCACCTTCCAAATGCAGCAGTGAGACAAAAATACATCAGGTGAAGCCACATCCAAGGAAGAGGAATCTGCAACACCTGCACTTACAGAGTCACAGTAAAATTACACCTCATGTCCTTCTCTCCCTCACCTTTGACTCCTGCAACTTCAGCTGAAAACACCACACATAAAGAAGATGTGCAAAACCGTTGAATTTATTTTGTCTGCAAATAAACCCACCAATGTGGTTACTTTATTATTAAGCTCCCACTGACTGCAGACTAAAGCACGACAATTTTGCTACACATAAAAGCAGCACGGCTCCCTCTGGAGAAAATAAGGATTGGTTCCATCGGGGAAAACACAGCAATTTTTACACAGCAATCTAGAGGAAGTGACTGTGCAATGAGAGAAGCAAAATTTGATGACCCACACCCATCTGAGAGTTTTGCTTTCTATACAACTCCTATGTCATCTGGTCCAACTGCCTCAGTCAAAGCAGATCACAGCATTCCTTCCCAGGCTTTGACTGTACCCAGGATTTAGTCCAGAAAGGCACAACACAATCAAGAACTTCTAACTGCCCACTTCACATTTAAATCAGAAGGTGTGAAAAATACCACCTGAATTTGGATTTAACCTGCATTTATTACACCTTCCACTGCTAATTGGCTTTAGCACTCCTAGTCTGGCACAGAGAATGGGACTGCAAACAGGAAAACAGCAGGAAGAGAAGGGAAAGGGAAGAAGCACAAAGGACAGCAGCTTCTTGCTGCACTCTTTGTATGTCTACAGCCCTCTGTGTGTAAGATCCAAGTCCATCAGCAGGACACACAGGTCAGTCTTAAGATGATTGAAAACCTTCCCCTCCAACCTGGCCTCCGAAAGAAGCACAGACAGGGCAGAGAAATCAGGCCATCGACTTTCACACAAATTTGCAGGAACGGGGCTTGGGCACATCCACAGGCTGGAACAAGCTGGAGCTACAGCAGGAATCCTGATCCTTCCAGGAGGGTTGGGGCTGCAGGCCCTCCCAGGCCAAGGTTAGAGCTGTAGGTACGTCTGCTTATGGGCTTCTCGTGCCACAACCTCTGTTAGACACTTTTATATAACTTATTTATTTTGATTTTTATACATATTCTTAATTTATATGTATTATTTATATATTTTTACATATATATATATATATATATATATATATATATATAACTCTGTAGATAGGTAGATAGACAGTGGCAGGGATGCTTGGCACTGCGTACCCAGACCTGGGGAGATTTCCTGTCAAGCGCCTGTGCACAAGAGGTGACTCCGGGAGCTTTGGCCCATCCTTCACTTCTCAAATGCCCAAAATGTTTATTACTGACTGCTCATGAACTGCACAATGATAAAGAAAATGGCCACAAACTGTCGCATTGCAGAAAAGGTGCAGCATTTTAAGGCTGGGGGGCAGGTGCATACAGGGGTTATTGGCCAATACACTCGAAGCATTTGAAGTACTTGAAACCTTTTTATTGGCAACTGTGGCCAAACTCACACCGCAAAGCAGTTCAGAAGGACCCGTGCTCCTCAGGCCCCTCAGAAGCAGCACTGTTTGCAGAGCAGCCAGCAAACACAGCTCAGGTGTGACAGCAGAGGGGCAGCAGGACCCACCAGATGGCCGAGAGTGTCCCTTGGCAGCAGCAGCCAGCCCACAACAGCCCAGGGAGGGACCGAGCTACCCAGCACCTGGACTGCAGCCAGCACTGCTTAACCAAGACTTCCTGATGGATTTAAGAGTCCCCCTTCACACAGCATTTCCAGCAGAGGAGGGGCCGTTCCCAGAAGCTGGTGGGTGTCTCCCATGGGTTGCAGGGTGAGGATGGCTGCAGCCCTGCCTGGTCACTGCCCACTCCACAGACAGGCTTTGCCCACACAAGTCACCCATCTGAACTCTGTTTTTCACAGTCAGCACCATGCTGAAAATCATACCCTCACCTTATCTTTTAACTGCTGACAGCTGGTTAACCCTTCCTCCTTGCCCACTGCACATCTACACCACCACCACCTCCTCAGCCTCAAGGGCTTTCAGCTTCCAGAGCTCCAGACCACAACCAATTTCTCCCTCTTTATTCCAGTCCAATCCCCAACTTGGCTAAATCTGGGTAAAGTTGAAAAGAAACAGATCAAAGACAAATTTACAAGCAATTACGATGAAGCCCTGCCAGATGCACATTACAGGACCATTTGCTTCTATTCGCAGAGAACAGCAAGACAACAGCCAGGCACTGCCAGCTCCACTGCAAGAGATGATCATCCCAGGATCTGTGCAGCTCCCGGCAGCCAAGGTCAGCTCAGGAGCCTGTGCTACACGTGGCCAGGGAGGGCGGGTCACACACAGGCACCGCTCAGAGGCAAAGCATTCCAGGCACCAGGAACATCCCCGTATCTTTGCTGGTAAAGCCTCTTTTCCAGTACACGTGTGGAAAGCAAAAGGCACGAGACCAGTGCAGGCTTCAGCTGCGACAGAATAAATAAATCCAGAGACTTGCAAGCACCAGAAGTGACAAAAGCAAGAGCTAAGCCTGAGAGTCACCTCAGAGGACAGTTTTCCACTGCACACGTGCCTGTGATTTAAGGTTCTGAAGGAAATTCAACTCTCTTCCCATACCAGCCAGCTAAAAAAAACCTAAAAAGCTAAAATACCATTCCCATTCTAAAACATGAGAAGTTATTTCTGTGTTCATCCTTAAGACATATTAACAGCGTTGAGCAGGCAGCACACAGCCGGCACTGGGATCACTGTCAGCTTAGAGCTACCACCAGCTACAGGGGTTTCTCTGGGGAAACTTTTCTTGTATCTCTTTGGCACTTTAGGCCTGCCTCAACAGCATGGAAACATGGTTATCGTGCTACACACTGCTGCCTGACTGTTGTTCTTGCTAAAAGGTTTTAGGATAAGCTGAAAAAATACTGGGAAGTTCCAATTATCTCCAGTCAATATAGATGCCAAAGCAATTTTCCATGCAGATTTGTGTCAGGGCGCTGGCCAGCTGCCAGCTCTGGTAGTTATGTTTTCAGCCCTTCTGTAATTTCAGCAGGATGCAGAACTTCTCACAGCCAGGCAAGCACTTCTAAACTAGGTAAGAGCAGCTGCACAGAGCTGCACGTGATCCCTCTCAGCTCCTCCAAGGTAAGGAGATAGCGCTGCGCTGAGTTTAAGGGGTTCACGTGGATTGCAAGCCCGGAATCCTCTTGCAGCCAGCAAGTCCCAGGCAGGCAGCAATGCCAACCTGCAACCAAGCACAGCATTGTTACTGCACGGAATTCGGCATGTCCATGCCAGGCCAAAATAAAGCAAGTTCAGCTGCAGCCCAGACAGTGTTTGAAGCCCCAACTCAACAGACCACTTCACCAGAGTTAATCATAGTCCAGGAGCGGGGCTGGACTCTGCCCTGTGCACACACAGAAAAGCAGGCTGGATTTCATGGGATCTGCAGGACCAAAGGCCCTTCCACGAGCCATCAGTGTTCCCAAAATACACTGCATTCCTGTGCTACCCAGCTATGCTGATCCAACAGCCTCTGCCAGAGACAGCAGGTACACTGACAAAACAGGAACAGCCTCATCCAAACACAACTAGGCAGAACCTCCTCCTAAAATCCTGCTGAATGTTCCTCACAGAGACATGAGTGCTGCTTGTCCAGGAGCAAAGGAGACACACAGCTCCATGACCTCCCAGCTGCACATCTGAGCTCTGCAATAGCAGCTACAAAAACATCTCCATGGATGTGTCTTCCCTCTGCAAACACTGTCAAGGTTTTCCCCCAATCACATCCCTCATTTTTTTCCGAGGCTATGTTGGGTTTGAGGAGGAATTGCTCCTCTTTTCAGTTAAGGCAGTCAAATCATCAGGCTTGAAACTATCAAGTCACCAATTTCCACTTTCAAAAATAAGTAAAAAAAGACTGTTTCATTTTGGATTTTCTCCATCACCCTTCCACAAACAAATTAACAATTGGAATTACCATAGCTCCTGATAAACATTGTGAATGCCACTAAAAACTTTATTCCTCAGGGGTGAAATTCTTTTCCGAGGTGGACAAACAAGATGTGGTTTTCCACTGAATTGTTCCCATCTTGCTGTATTTTAGCTCCATCTCATCCCCCTCAATACCCTGCATGCAGACAGCCCACTGTGCTCCAGCACTGCAGCTGAGGGGAAGCCAAGTGCTGTTCAGATGTCCCCAAAACTGCCCCAGGAACATTCAGCCTCCAGGGACAGCCAGCGAGGCATTTTAAGCTCCAGCTGTACCAGCAGGCACTTAATTTTAAGTGCTCTGCTGAACCAGGCACAAAGCCACTGCATTTGCACAATTCCAATACTTACTGATTCTTATCCATCAAGAATTATGTCATATTTTGCCTTATCTCACCAGCCAGAAGAACTTCCTTAGCACTTACCTTCCTAAGTACAAGGGCAGGCTCACTCAGGTTTTGTTTTTTTCCCCACAGTCAGGATGCTGTGATCCAGTTACAGGAAAATCATAGTGACTCCCTTGCATGGGGTGTTTCCAGCTCACCATTCCCAAAGCTTTACTAAAACACAGTAATGCATTTTTCCCCCAGCCACAGCCACAAGCAGCTGTCACACAGACACGGCACATTACCCATCACTGGACATCATCACCAGGCAACACCACAACCATTTTCTCTCTGCTGCTGTCCTGAGGAAGGCATCCTGCACCTCTGACTCCTCTAACTGGAGCAACATACAGTCATTCCAAAAAAAAAAAAATTTCCCCCTAGTTGTGTATATACAATATTCACTCCTTCCAACCCAAACTATTCTATGATGTGGTTCTTGATCCTAAAGCACCCATGTTTTTGGGCGTCTTTTCCACAGACAGAGATGGCTACAGCAAAACTCAGCTTTGGAGTCACTTAAAAAGTGAGTGTGGAGTCACCACAAAGAAAAAAGGCCAAGGAAAACAGTTTGGCCAAAGTTAAACAACACAATCATCTGTAATCATTTCAGGCAACAGCCAAGCTCAGCAGAGCTCTGCAAGCACATCAGGGAAAAGCTCTCCATGTGCCAGTACTGCTCCCCTACAGCTCTCCAGGCCAGCTTTCAAAGGTGAAGGGATACCCTCAGCTTGGTCCCCCAACACCTCCAAACCCAGGATGAAGATGGACAAGTGACTCCTCTGTAGACAGGCAGAAGAGGTGCCCTGGGATCCAGTCTTCTGAGCACACTGGGGCTGCTGAGCTGCAGAGACCTCCAGAAAACCTTCCTGTGACTGCTGGGAAGTGCTACTGGGACCACACCACGAGTCTCAAGGAGACTCCCCAGCAGCTCCTATAAAAAGCACCACACTGTCCCACAAACCCAGCAGTGACGGGGAGGGAAGCCAAGGAAAACAGTCCTACTGATCCTGCCTCGTGTCATGATCTGGTGTGACCCTCCACACAAGCAAGTATTTGCTGGCATATTTTAATAGGGGCTTTTTATTTTAATAATAGCTCCCCATGATGGGCATTAGGATTATAGTGCTATTTTTGTGGCTATTAATCTGCACCAATGTATTCTTTCTGATGCCTTTATTCCACTCTTCCACTGCCCAGCAGGAGGATATTGCTGCACATACCTGCTGAAAACACACCATTTCAAATCCCATTTCCCCCGTCTTTATGCCACTTCTGCATCACTTCTGAGCTCTTTGTTTCCAGGACAGGATATTTCACCCCAAATTAAGTTTTCTGTTCCAATATTATTCCTTGTTATTACCAAATGTGCCCACAAACCAGAGGCAGCATTGTGAAGGGTTCTACTGTGATATATAACAAGGGGTTGGAATGATCAGGATCACTGCACATTGCTTTTTCTGCTTTATGAAGCATCTGCAACACCTTTAAACTCACAGAGTGTCAGCAGTAACACCTCTAAAGAAACATACAACTCCCTCATTTTGCTTTTGAAGTCATTTGAGGTGTAATTCAGAAGGCACAGTAATGAGGCAGACTTTGCATTAGGGCTGTAATATCCAAGATCATGAAAATATCAAAGTAAAGACAGCACTGGTACAATCTATGATTTACTGAGTTCAACCCGAAACATTATCTCTGCTCCCACTTCCTTCAGATGGAGACAGTCAGAAACACAAGCAATTTGCAAGTAATTTCTCTGTTCTTCAAGCCATGGTGTTAAAAAGGATGCTACTAGGGTGGGACAGCCTGTGATTAATAAAAAAGGGCAAAAAACTTAGAACTTGACCAGAGAACATTTGGGTCAGTTTGCCAACACACCGCAGACAGCGTGTGAGGGTGAGGTACAGGCCCTGCTCACCCAGCTCACACCCCCGAGACCTCCTCTCACACAGGAGCTCTGCAGCCTGGCTCCAGAAAGCAAATTTGTGCTGGAAATGCACCTTCAGGCGGTCCCAGCCCAGATGAGACCCCTCAAACCACAGCATCTCTTAGTAAGAGACAGCAGCAAGTCATCCCAACAGGATGGGACAGAAGGTTCCCCTTCTCCTGACATTTTGGGTACGGCAGAACATGTTACCAACAGGAAGAAACATTTTTAGAGGTTTCCCAGCACTGCCAGGTACCACAAAGGATTTCACCCAACTCAGCCTCTCTCTGGCAGGACTGACACTGCCCACAGTCCCCCTCCAGCACATTCTCTAACCTGTTCTTTCACCACTCTACTCACACTCCCCCATGCTCTGCAGCAATTTATTCCTGGGTGTTGTCACCCCGTCACCACCAGGAAGTCTCACCAAAATCTTCACTGGATCTCAACCCCAAGTTTTTCCCCTACATGCCAATGTAGCTATAACCAATCTTTTCTCCACCAGCTGGAAGGATGCTATCCAGAGTCTTTTCCAGATTATCCAGCACAAGAAGACTAGAAGGACTCAAAGCAGTGGTGGTTGTACTAATGTTCTCCTTTGTGTTTGCATTTTGTTGTTTCAGTACTACATGTTGGAGAGACACGACACTTGGGGTTTGGGATTTAATTAATGCCTATGACTCACTCTCCCACCCAATTCCATAATCCTCTGGTTACATTAGGGTATTTACATGTCATTTTATATCCATATAAGTGAAGATTATTCACCCTCAAGTTGCAGGCACAGAAAACACACAGCCTGTCCCAAGGCACAGGCTTCCATCACTTCTCAGGAGAAAATGGACAAAACTGGTGTTTGTTCCCCACAACCCAGGCTAAAAAAACAGGATTTTGTTTACCTGGGCTAAAGCGTGTCAGCAGCCTGCAAGCTGAAGCACAAAGCACTGACAGCGTGTGCTCAGCCACAGGCTCACACACAGACCCACAGGTGTGAGTGGCACCTGCACAGCTGTCTGAAGGCGGCAGTGAGGACAGAGGTGACACGCGGGACACACCGCACACAACAGCAGCAGCAGGCTCTGTTCCAGGAGGGCCTGAATGTGGATCTCCTGGTCTTCCTACACCCAAATGTCCGTAAACAGTGCATGTGTTTGTGTACATGTGTGTTATAAAACAGGGTCCAGTTCTGAACAAGAACAAAACAAACCCTCATCCCCTGCCAACAGCCTCCCCAGCTGAGAAGAGCAGATAATAACACTAAATTAAACAGGGCCTCTCTCAGCCCAGATCTTCTACCTCAAAGGAAATAACAAGCTTTACTTAGCTGGTTTTTGTTGTATGTTTTTAAGTCCCTTGACTTATCTAAAGCATAACAGTGCCAAGTTTAAGGGACTACTTCAATCTAAAGGCCTGTCCCAGCATCTCCCAGAGCAGTATTTGGAGCAAGCTATTTCAAGGGGCTCTGCTTATCAGCAACACAAACCACTGGTCTCTGCAGGGCAGACAGGAGGGCTCTGGGCAGTGCTACTCTCCTTCAGCTCAGGGCTCTAGACCACCAAGACACAAGTCCTTACCGTGCATACAGGTCTGAAAGCTACAGAGCACAGAGACTGCAGAAAACACTGTACCACACTTCCATCGCAGCCCCTGGGACACTCCCCATGTTCATTTCCAAGAGGAGAAGTACAGCTCTCAGTGTCTGACCTCACCATATTCACCTGTACAGGGAGTCGAACACACTAAAAATCAACAAAAATCAGTGCAGATTCTGGGTGGTTCACTGAGCTTTCAGTTGTGGCTTTGTCTGTTCCTTTGGGCTGTTTCCACTGCCCCTAAACAGCACTTTAAAAGGTTTCATCCTGGAGCGGAGATAGAACTGCTCTGGGAAACTTATCAAATCAGATCTTGAAACATCGACCGCCAATTAAATAGTCTGAACATTTAAGAGTTATCTTGAGGGCAACAAAGAAAGGGCACACCACTAACTCCAGCTGAAAGAGCCTCGTCTGTGTAAGGAGCAACGGTCACAATAACTCAAATTTCAACCCTGTTCTGACCATTTTAAGTGGCTGTAGGAGGCAATCAGAGCTCCAGAACTGCAGGGAAAGTAGACAGCACCTAGATAAAGCATAGAGGACGTCTAGTATTTCATGACAGGAAACCTGAAACAGGCACGTATCAGGAGAATCAGCTGAATCCTGCAGCTCCCCAGATGGAAAATTAGCTAAGAAGGTATTTTTGCAACAAGATCAGGAATTTAATAGTGAACATACTCAAAAGAAGATTGTAACATTACAACTGTAAAAAGTCAGGAGAGCTCAGAGCTAAAGTGAATATACAGGAAATGCAGCTTCTATTTTATGACTATTTCTAGTGATACTTTAGCTGAAGGAACCATACAAGGGACACAGATACAGGTTGTGTGTCAAGCCAGCCAAGGACAGAATCCTCCTGGCATAGGACAAACTCTTGAAGAATATTAAAGCTTTGCTGGGCAAATCACCAGCTCCCCTTCCCTCCCTGCAGAGCATGTGCATAGCTCGTTTCCTCCTAGCAAATGCTGGGGCTTCCCAGGCTTCATCCTACTGCCAGAGGAAAGCAGTGTTGGGAAACTGAGGTGGATTCTGTGCTCACCTGGTTCATATTCACAACAACAGCAGCTCTGAGCAGGGCAAGTAATAAACTCACTGTTCCACACAGTCCATAGCAGAGAAATACACGTGCAGCCCTAGAACTCCACAGCTCCCAGAGTTAGGCACTGTCCTTCCAATAATAACCATTTTAAGCAGCCAGAAATTCTCCACACAGCTCACATTCGAGCTGGGAAGAATTTGATCTGCACAAAGTCAATCTGCACATCAGCAACAGAATTTCCATGTTAAAGCAGCAAGCAGAGGAGCCTCCATGGCTGGCCAGCAGAAATCCCTCAGGCAGCCTCACGCTGAGCGAGTTCTCCGGGCACGGAAAGCCAGGCATCTGCGTCAGCCTAGTGCCCACACAAAATGCAACTGGGATTCAGTGGGAGGCAGGAAGAAAAAGGGGAAAAAAACCCCAAACAACCAGCTTCAAAGATACCTCCAGAGTCCATCAGACAACACCTATCATCAGGGCAAAGGTCTGCTTCCAACAGAGCAGAACAGGCCAGGCAAAGCCCTGCTGATCACAAACCCTTCTCACTCCCAACTCCAGAAAGCAGCAGCTCTTCCAGCTCCAGCTGCAGCACTGCTTAAACTTTAGGCTTCAAATACCACCAGGAAAACCTTAACAGAACATCCAGCACGTCTGAGCAAAGGACTTCTCCCCAGGTAAAACAAAGGCTTGAGCTTACATGGAGTTTGTGGGTCAGACTCTCAGCCAGGGGAAAGCAGGGCCATAGTCAGCCCTACACAGATTTACCACAGCTGAGAATCCTAATGCGATTATCCAATATTACCAACATAATTATAGGGCCCTTGCTTAGTGTCACTGCTGCAATATCTAGGCCATGACAAGACAGATTTAGACTTACAAGCTCCACCCTCTCATTTTAAATAGGCAGGACATCACCATCATTAATGTTGGTGTGGCAGCCCCAGCCACGAGTGCCTGAACTGTGCAAAATAATACAACCAGGAACCTCATCCAACACACAGCACAAGCATGGCCTCTACCTCTTCTGATTTTAGGAGAGTAAGACTGGCTGTCTATGGATTGTGGCAGTTTTGGGAGTGAACATTCAGTCTATCAGCTATGATGCTCACAACAGCAAATAGACACAAAATAATTATCTAGTTAGAGACATTTTCACGGCATGGATGATATGGAAAAAGCATAACTGCCTCTTGTCACTTCTCTGGGGCTTTGACAGAGCTGATTTAAAACCATTCAGCTTCATTTCTTTGAATGTTTCAGGACCCCATCTCATTACCTCTAGGAGACACCTCACTCCCCACACAATCCTCCTGCAACTCCCAGCCAGGTCCACGGAGAAGGACAAAAGAGGAAGCTGTAAATCACAACACAGCAGAGAAAGGAGGGGAAGGAAATTAATCTCTTCCATGCAACAGCATTTTAGAAGCCTAAAATAATCAGTGGGCAAGATCCAGCCTGTGCATTAAATTCACACTCTTGTCAGAAGCTCTGGTCCAAGGGCAGCAGCAGCTTGGCACTCTGAGAGCAGCAGCAGAGCACAGCCCAGACACCCCAGTTCAGGGGCATTAAAGTCTCCCAGTATTTGCAGTATTTGTGACAGCAATTTCATAACAAACAGCAGCTCACTGGAGGCGATGAAACTGTACTGGCTGTCACAGCAGGAAGCATGTTTAGGTGTTCACGTGGGTAGATTTGCTGGGCATGTGCTCTGCTGCACATCCCTGTGCATCCACTCCATTCCTCCCTGACAGGCAGACTTGGAAAACCAAAGCTGATAGAACAGTGTTTTATTACTATGCAGCAAGACACGCTGCCTCCAAACAGATTACTTGGCAAGGCAGACTCAGTCCCTCTCAATTGTAACAATTTTAGTCCTTGAACTTCCACTGTAAGCCTGAAAAAAAATAAAAATTAATGGGTTATGAATAACTCACAGCTTAAAAAAAATTAAAAAGAGTCATTTGTTTAGTTATCAGTCAGCCCTTTAAAAAGCACATTTCAGCTGCTATTATTCCAAGCAGCCGCTAATAGCATCTGAGCCCTTGTTCATCTCCAAGTGAAATTAGCACTGGCATCAACATGCTGCGGAGCATGACGGGCTCTGAGTGAACATGACTGGAACTGCAAAGCCAGCAAGAAGCTGCAGCAACTGTAGGCAGCTGAAAAGCTTCCCTGGAAAGGCAAGGAAGCGGTGAATCACGTCGGCAGGAGAGGAGAGGAAAAAAGCTAAACTAGTCAAGCAGAGAGCAGGTTGTAGCTGGAGGTGTAGAGGAGGGAGAAAGCAAGATGAAGGCCAGGGCTGGGACTGGTCTTTAACTGGACTGGCTTGCAAGGGCCAAGCAGAGCAGGCCACAGAGACCTGAAGTGCCATGGTAACAGCACACTCCATTTGGGAAGCAATTATGCAAGGATCCGAGGACAGCTCATGGCAACAGTCAAGTTAGGCATTTAGGAATTTTGATTACTATGGCAGCACCCAGACACGCCTCCTGAGCACAGCAGCAGGAGAACCACAAGCAAAACTCCACTACATACATTCCAGGAAGAGCCCAAGCTTACAGCCAACAGGACACTGTCAGAGCTTCACAGCAGTGTATGAAGGCTTCTCTCCAGCCAGCTTCCTCTCCTTCAACCCAGGAGTCCCAAGTTCAGCCTTTCCAGGAACGCCATATAACTACAGGTTACCTATGTAACTACAGGTTACAGGTACCCTTGGGCCACTGAAGTGCCACCTCCCTGAGTAACAGGAAAACACAACTTAAGGACACATCCCATTCCTCTGGAAGGGCACATGCTAATCAACCCCTGAAGACAGCAATGAACTTTTCAACTCCTCAGTACATGCCAAGCATGGAGACAAGTATCCACTATGCCACCAGGCAGGCCTCAGGGAATTTAAACCCCCAGGAGCACACAGTATCCAGCATTCAGCATTTAATGGGGAAAAAAATCAGCTCTACATGAAACAGGGCTTTGAGTTTTCCACACATACACAGGTGGGGAGGGAGAGATATGAACTATTTGTCTGTCCACTTGTCAGATCTCCAGGAGCAGGAAACAGTTGCAGGGGTCCAGAACCTGCAGTCTTGTGACTATTACTAAACAAGCCCATAACCATCGGGGATTGAATTCATCAGCTCAAATGAACTTAAAGAATTGCTTTATTTATATCCCAACTTAAATATAATAAATATATTATTAAATGCATCATTAGCAGAAAGACTTTCAAAGGTAAGACTTTTCAAGTGTAAGGGCTTGTTGTGTTGTTAAGTTTAAAACAAAAGCAAAAGGTAGAAAACCACCATCTGCCCCCCTTCAAAAATAGCATCATTTTAATTTTTTAAAATATCCGATACATTTAATCCTGTCACATGTTCTGCTGAAAGCTGGGTGAGCAAGGCTGAGTTTATGTGCTTCCCGTGGCCTCTGAAAAATATCAGATCCCCAGAAGATCCTGTGTATCAACTCTCACACCGTGACCAGCTGTACCGTAATCACAGCTGCTTGTACCTCACACCCTCTCTCTGAACAGGCCTCCTAAGGCAGCAGCACACGAGTGTATTCTGGTACCAAGCACGGTGCTGAGAATCAGCAGGCACAGGGAAGGGCCAGGAATCTCCAAGGAGCAGGGACAGGCTTTGTTCTGCATTTGCATTATGTGACACAGAGCCCTGGTCCATGATAAAAGTTCCTGGATACTATGGTGACATGAATATTAATGACCCTGTGATTAAAACACCAGGCAAGGAGTATATTTGCATTTAATACAAGACTTTGTCCCTGCTCTCCTACACAGCCCTTATCAAATGGCTTCATCTTCATGGGCTTCAGCTTCTCATTTGTAAAATAATTTGATAAGCCTCCCTCCCACCATCTGTTTGTCTGCTCTGCAGAGAGGGGACAGGCACAGAACCACAGGTTGTGTGACACCTTGCACACGGAGCCGTTGTGTTCTCCAGAGAGCAGACACAGCTCAGCAGCTCAAACTACAACTGGTAATGGAGCACAGAAACAGAAGGATAAACTCATATTCACATGTGCAAGTACATCTTCTGACTCAAAGCAACAGGTAAAGGCCAGAAGAAAGGCTGATGTTCAGCAGATTTGTTCTTGCCAGAAGTACGTGCCCAAGGATCACAGGACAGTGTGACCTGCCTGTACTGCCCCCTCCCCTTCTCTCTGCCACACTGTCCCTCCTCCATCCTTTGCCACCCCACAACCCACACATCAGGGCTCTGTGCATTTCTTTATCTCCTTATAAACATAACCAATAAACACCACAAACATAAGAACCAGCAGGATCTCAGCACCTGACAACTGGGGCTGGCCTCGTGTGTCATCTTACACTGCCTGCCTTGTGAGAGGGCTGTGACAAATACACAGCCACCAAAGAGCTCCAGCCAGAACACACATTACTGTGCAAACAGCACTGCCTGGAATTCCCAGGGAACAGCCAGTGTACACCAGGCAGAGTCCACATCAGCTGCTCCCAACACAGCCACGAGCATCCCACTGAAGTTTCCTCCACTGTAAGGGGGAAATAAGGCACAGAGACATCAGAGGAGTTTAGCAGGTTCCTCTCAAATGCGTATTTGCCTAATGGGACACTGGCAGAACCTTAGTCAGAGGATCCTATGGAATCCAACAAAGAGGATCCATCCCAGCCCCTGAGCCATCCTTGCTATATCCTGTCTTTCCCCACCTCTCTTCCAAAGAGACATGGCACTGCCTCTTCCCTCCAGCCAACATCTCCTGCCTGTTTGTGCTGTATCCCATCCCCACTCCCTACCCACCACCCAGATGCCTGTCCAAGGAGAGTTGCTACAAAATCTGCGTGAAAAGGCAAGTGTGCAGCACCCGAGTCTCTGCACACACACAGGTGCTTTCACAGATCCTTCTAACTCCAGAGAGTGTTTTCTTTAAGAATCTCACGGTATTGTTCATGCCACCAGCCATTTGCATACCCCCGGTATCAGACACTTCTTGCCAAAGTTCATGAAGAGAGTTATTAGAGCAGAGCCAGCAGCAGCCACAAATAACCTTCATGTGGACACACTGCAGCCATAAGTGAGGATTTCCCATAGATCCAGCTCCCTCCTCCCAAGCAGCAGCTCAGTGCCAGAGAGGTCTTTATGGCTGAAGCACTTCCCAAGTCAGAAGCCATTAATCCTTCAGAGGGTCACAACAGGTAACTAAAGTAACACTGAATTAGCAGGTAGGTCATGCGGAGAAGGCACATAAGGCAAAAGGTCTGCACTTCTGTGCTTCTCACATCAGCACTGATTTCTTGTATTCATTTTAAGTATTTCAAACCACTTTGAAATTCCAAATTTTGCATCACTCTCATAAACATCTGAATAGCACCCACATGCAACCTGGGATAGCAGTGAAGTCACAAAACATGTATAACACACCAAACCAAGGGTTCCTCCTGCTTGCTCTGGTGCTTTGAAGAGAGACTGATGTTCAGTGACAGCCACAGGAACCAGGAACATCGTGTCCTCATGGAGCATTCTGCACATCTTTGAGACAAGCTTGAGTTTATTTTACTGCTGCCATTTGTGCAGCAAAAGCACATGTCAGCCCTGCAAGCATCACTTCGCTTACAGAAGGAGAGACAAGCTAAGATATCATCTGAACAACAGCTGTGCAATTAGAGAGCCCCAGAAGATCTTGCATTTTGCTCTCACACCCTCGAGAACAGCTTGTCAGATGGCTTTGTAAGTTCACATAGGCACATTTTGGGGCCCTCTAAAACAGGCCTATGACGACCTAACGGAAAGGGAAACCGATGTGTGACTAACAGTGAATGAAGATCAGTTCTACCTGCCCTCATCACAGCACCAGCCAGCTTCCAGCTCAGCTGTGGGGGGATGCACATGCAAATCCCTGCTCAGGGAACTCAGCTGCTGATGGCTTTTTTTATTTTTAATCTATGAGATCACCCGTCACTGGTACGTAATTTGTTTCCGCAAAATCATGAAGCAAACCAGATGCTATGAGCATCTTGTTCGAAAAATGTCTTTAATCCAATCCTGCAACACATGGCCCAGGGTCCTGGTGTCAGCAGGGGTTCTGCCACAGAGCAAGCGTGAATTTACACCCAAATCACACGTGTGCCAAGAGCACACTCACTGAAATCACAGAGAGGCAGCACTTGAGAGGAAACACAGACTGCAATTAAAGCACCCAATCTGGAAGGCCAGAGATCAATTCCTGACTTGGCCACACATGCTCTGCATTGCGTCACCTCCCTATCTGAGTTCCCAGCAGCCCTAAAAGGGATGGAAGGACACATTCACAGACTGTGCCAGGGCTCAGATACTCTGGGTAGTGAGAGCTCCTCACATTAGAGGAGCTGCAGTAGCTCCCCTCTGCTTTCACTCTGCTGCATCACACTGTAGGCAGCTAACAATAACCTTCATTTCATTTAGTGGCAATTCCTGGACCTCCTACAAAAGCAGAAAGTTTCCATAATGACAAAAAGCCACAAATGATAATTACCTTGCAGTGCCTCACTTAAGCCTTTCCAAATCTTTTCCTTGTGCTTGTAAATCACTGTCAGTATTGTTCCTACTCTCAAAAAGTACAGCAGCCAGTATCTGATCCAAGGAGGTTTGCTTCCAGCATGATACCACCACAAGGACATCCTGTGCTTCCCCCATCCAAGGAAGCCAGCACCCTTTCCTGGGAAACGTACTTAGTTACCTCGTTATCAGAAGATAACTCCTCCACAAACCGAGTTTGCTTATGGCATGGTCTCCTCAGAGACTTCCTGTCTCCTTCCACATGTGGAACACAAGTACACACTTAGCACAAGTGAAGGCAAATTGGTTGTGACTTTCCAGAGAAGCAGCACCAGCCCTGCAGCTGGCACGCTGCCTTCCCAACGGGCACAGCCTCAGCCTGTCCAGAACACTATTTACACTGAAAAAAAGTCACCTTCAAGGGAAGCAGCTCCCAGTCCCAACACAAGTGTGCAGCACCTAGCCAGTCCTGACCCCTTATTAGCCATGATTAATGCAGGTGGGTGAGCTTGGAAGGCAAGAAGTGCTAAACCCAGAGTGGATTCCAGCTTGTCTTCAGCACATTTGTAACTTCCCACCTGCTCTCCTCGGCTGCTGACAAGCTCCTGCACAAAGGGGAGAAGGCCCACACCACAATAAAAACATTATGGCAGTGCACGTTCTCCTGAGAACCACAATGTCAGTGCTGATGTTGCAACCGGAGGTTAGAAACCTGTTCCTTTATAACTACAAGAACACTTCTGCAACACCCCAGCTGGAGAGTTAAACCATGTATTACCCCCAGCCAGAATCCCAAAACTAAGCTTTCTTATACTAACCAGCAACTTCATAGCAGGACTGCTTGTCACAGAAACTATTTTGGTTTAACATGGAAGGTTCCTTCCTGGGATGATGACTGCAGGAGACTTCCCCTGCCATGACTGCCCTGAACTAACACTGCCTCTAAACGAGTTTCTAGGTACCACCAGCCCCCTGGGTACAACCCAGACCCCTTCTCTGACAGGCTGCACAAAGCTCACAAGCCAGGCCAGTCTATGACCTACACAACTTTTTGCACATTTAAATCCACTAACACCTGCCTTTCCTCCCTGATTACATCTCAGAACACAGCACACACTGTCCCAGCAAAAGCTGCACTGCTAAAAGCACCAAAACATTTGGGATACCTCAACATTTACCAAATAACTCCCCTGGGATTCTTCACAAGTTCCCCTGGCTTCTACCCTCAAAAAACCAGACTGCTAGAACACAGAATCAAACATCCTACCTAGCACAGCAGAGTACATGTTCTGCCTCACAAGAAACACAGAAAAAGCAACAGGGAAAAACAAAAAAAATTAAAATCACATGTCCCATTCCAAGAGGAGAAACAGTTTAATTCGTAATCCAAATGTCACTGGTCAGCTGATTAGCAGCTGGCCCTTGGCTGAAGCTAGAAAGCAGTAACTCACAAAACACACTTCAGAGCAATGTCTTGAACTCAACCACACTGGAATTGGGTTGAGGATCACATAAATCTGCAAAACGTACCTCAGATGGGGTTTGCTTTAAAGTGAATTTATTTTAGAAGAAGCTCAGTTGTATTTTCAGTGACTTCAGGTTATGGTGCTGCAGGGAAAGGAGGTGCCAAGGGTGAGCAGGGCAGGGGTCAGCAGAAATCCTCTGCACTCAGCCCAGCCACACCAGTGGGCAGCTCAGGGAACACCCTTCCCCACCAGGCATGGGTTGGGCATTCACAGACTCTCCCAGATGCTTCCTATACGCACTGGCCTGCAGGTCTGCTAAGGAAAGTCAGAATGAATCCCACAATGTCCCTCTTTTCAAAACAGAGGAAAAAATACATCTGGAAAACGTAAGATGATTTGGTGACTTTGCACTGGTTCGCAATATCAATCATTAAATGCTTTCAAATCAACGCTAGCTACCAGCACACAGGCATGTACCTGAAAAACTCCAGTGAGATATCCAACAACTACTAAACCTGAATCCCTTACTTACACACTTCAAGGGGAAAAGACCTTCAGAAAAAATAATACTGATTTTAAAAGTAACTTTTCACAGACCTGCAGCAATGCAGCCTGTACCTTTTGCTAGAAGCAGAGCGAGACAAACAAAACCCTGCTCAAACACGTGCCCCATCAATGTTTACACACCTTGGGTCAGCTCAACACTCTCTTGTGAGCACAGTCATACAAAACACAGAGGCCCCCAGAAATGGGACACTGGGGCAATCCCCACCCTGTTTTAGCTCGGAGGAGTACCCGTGCCTTGTGGTACTTGGCCACACATGTACGTCTCTCAAACTCCTTGGCAAATTCCTAATTTATGGCAACATCCTTCTCAATGTTTCTGCTGCTTTGATCCTCATCCAAGGGACACCAACCTCCCTACAGCTCCAGCGTGGGGCTCTGGGGTGGGTTTTTGTTGTTTTGGTTTTTTCCCTACACACAGGCAGAAACAAAGAGCAGCATCTGATTTGGTCCAACGCTGTTTTGGTTTCCTTTCAGAAGGAAAACAGCAAGACAGCAGCCTGACTCAGTCCCATACTGCAACAGCTCCTTCAGCTCTGTGAAACACCACTCATCCCAAAACCAGCCACAACACCCCTCAGCCCATCCTGGGGCACTGTGTGACTTTAAACCTGGCCCTGCAGACCCCCAGGGCCAGCAGCACTGCCCTCCCACCAGAGACAATCCTTGTGCAAACTTTGAGGGGAATTTTTCAGGAGATTATTTGTGCTATTATATGGATTAGAGCAGGACAGCTACGAAGACCCAACCAGGAATCACCTATTGCAACACCCTGTTTGCAAAAAAAACACCGATTCACCAGTATCATAACACCACAACCAACCCCACAAATTCCTTCTATATTATTCCCATCTACTTCCTTCCAAAAGAAAGGGATGTTCCTCCCTGCCCAGGAAGGCAAGTATCCAGACACAACTATTTTCCAGGGGTGGGGGTGCACCTAACCACAGCAGATATTTTGGGGGATCTACACAAGAGCCCAGAGGCACATGGAGCCATTTGCCACCTGGCACACGCAGTGCTGCAGCCAGGACACACTCCTTGTCAGCAGGGTTGCTCAGCAGAATTCAGGGTGACCAGGCACAGCTCTGACAGAGGTAAATCCCAACATTTCAATTCCATTAAGTTCTGGTTCAACTCAAGTCTCCTCCACACCATTCATCACTTCATTGATTCTCTCTTTTAAGCCACTTTTACATCTCATTTTTTTTAATGTTTCACATGCTGCACCAAAACACAGGCCTCCTCACTCCCTCCTAAAGCAACGGGAATGAGAGGTCTTTCCTTCCCAGACAGGATACTCCTCCTACAAAGTGCTTCCCAGGGGACTTTTCCTTTTAGCAGAAATAGCCAAGAGTTGCCTTTTCAGCACTGCTGAAACACCACTGCAGATACAGAGAGGTTTTCCAGCCGAGGTTTCAGACGTCAGGAGCACAGGGACCGGGCTGCCCACAAGCTCCCCAGGTCTCCAGCTGAGTCAGGGAGAAAAGGCTGTTTACCAGCACACTCAGACACAGGCATGCAGAGCTGCAGCACTTCTGACCCACACTGCCTCCCCAGATGGCCCAACTCTCCTACAGAGGAAATGGCATTTTCACCTCTCTGTTCCAAAAAAAAGGTGACAACCTGCAAACCAACACACACCCTCCTGCTCTTGTCCCCTCAGAGGCTTCACTCTGCACGCAGAAGGATTTCAGACTGCCCACAGCAGAGTCTCACTGTGAGGAAGATACCTGTGCAGCACCTTTCACCAGAACTCCCTCTGCCTCACAGGAACAGAACACAGCACCTATTTCACAGGTGTGCTCAGCCTGTGTGTGAGGATCCCAGAGCTGCAGGCCACGCTCCATCCCACAGGCCAGCCAGGAAACCAGGAGTTGCAGGGAAAAGCCCCCACAAGCAGCAGCTCCCCCAGGACAGCGAGGCAGGAAAGGGAGACACTTCTCTCCCAGGCAATCTGTGCTACCACCTCCACCTCTGCTGCAGCTCAGCCCTGCCGAGCAGGAGAGCCTGGTGACACACGGCTCTGCTTCCTGGGGCTGTCAGCACGGGGCAGAACCTGCCAGCAGATTACTCATCAGCAAAAAAAGCCTCTGCCTTCCCATGTTACCAGGATGAGGCCATCCTGCATTAAAAAGAGACTGACAGCTTCTCAAGTTTAGCTCATGCAGGTCCTAAGCTTCCGGGGCCGAAAGGGCCTTGGAAATATCAGTCAAGGCAAACCTGTATTGCAAATTTCAAGAAAAAAATCACTATAGTTACTAGTTAAAAGCCTGGTTTCGGTGCTCCTCTCAGCAGAACATATCAGAAACCATGTCTAAAAAACAAATCACAGACCTATTTTCTTGTACACCATGGTGAATTCTTACAAACCTGAACACAAGCAGCATACACAGAGTCCCTTTTCCATTTTAGGGCTCTTTCTGTAAAAGCCAACACAGGTCCTCCCACTCAGCTCTCTCCCAGCAGCTCCCCTCTCCTTCGCCATCAAAACAAAACACTGTTTTGACTAAAATTGCCCAGGATGCTGCGCAGGAGGGACCAGGAGCAAGTCTAAGGAGGCCAACATCTCGCTGAAGGTCGGGGCTAAGGTTACCAGCCAGAGCCATTCAGGAGGTTCCTTACAACCCCAACAAATGAAATGTAAAATGATAGTTCAAGCAGCAGAGCCGGTTACAATTAAACAAATGCCACCAGCAGCTTGCTGTACTGCAAGGCCTGCACACGTTATGAGTTCTATTACCCCTACAATTCCTTTTTAGGTCTTTAACTGTTTTATTTGGAGGAAAACAAAACAAACAAAAAAAAGCAATTGGGATCACACCTTCCTCATGCAGAAACCGCCCCCCCGCCCGAAATCCCTCATCCCAGGTCACAGCCAGTCCTGCTCAGCCTACCTATGTGGATGACATAGCTACAAGGAATTTACTCCAGTGTTTTAATCCTCTCTGCTTGAGGTGGGAAAGGAGGTAACAGCTCCTTTCAGAAGAAAGTTTAAAAGTGAAGGACACTGCTTTCTTTATTCACAGCACCTTGTTCTGCACCAAAATATTTGACAATATTTTGGTGGGGGTTTCTTTGTAACTCCCAGTTTAGGAGAAGCGGGAAACTATTAACTTCTGAAAATCCCCCAATTTCTAAAGCATTAAAAAATAAGCCAAATCCAGCAAACCCACACTGGATTTACAGATGGGAAGACCAGACACGTCAGCTTACAGACACCATTGAGCTGCAACTCTGTCAAGGACAATGAAATATTCGGGAATCTGGGGGTCAAGGAGGAGGCTGAGTGCCCGGGACAGCTCAAGGCCTCTCTTTCAGCTTGGGGAAGGAAAACCAGCATACGTCGAGCGCTCTGAAAGGCACCGGGGTCTTACCTTCCGCCAGCACCTCGTCCACAGTGACCTGGTGCCGGCCGATGCTGAAGACCCGGCCGATGTAGCCGCTGCCCGGGCCGCTGCTGCCGCCGCCGCCGCCGCTGGTGCCCGACCCGGGCCCGGAGCCGCCCTGCTCCCGGCGCGAGTCGAAGAACTTCTTCATGTCTCAGGAGGCGGCAGCTGCCGGCGATGGGGGCGATGCCGGTGTCAGGTCCCGAGCCCCTCCTGGCTCCTGCCGCGGCCGCTGAGGGGGACCCGGGGCCGCTCGCCTGGCGGGGCCGAGCCGCGCTGTCCGCCGGGGACTCACACCTGCAAAACCACAGGGGATGACGGGGGCGCAGCGTTACCCCCACGGGCCGCCGCGGGCCCCTCGGCGAGCCCCGACCCACAGGGACCCTGCCCGGTACCTCGCAGAGGGCGGCGGGTGCCTCCATGCGCCCCGCGGGGCCGGCGTGCGCAGCCCCACCGGGTCACGGCGGGGGCCGGCTGCCGGCAGGGCCCGGGGCCCGCATCGCTGCCTGGCGGCGTCACCGGCGGCCACCGAGCCCGTCAGGGACAGGGACACGGACCGACGCCGCCGCCGCCCCCCGCCGGCCCCATCCGACCAGGAAATGGGCCGTCACAGGAAGTCCCGGCTGCCGTCGGGAGCACCGCCCCCGCGCCTCCGCCAGCTGCAGGGCCCAGCCTGGCCTCGCCGCCTCGGCGTGTCCCGTCCCGTCCCGGGCTGTCCTGTCCCGTCCCGCTCCGCCCCGCTCCGCCCCGCTCCGCCCCGCTCCGGGAGTCGCGTCCCAGAATGTCCTGTCCCGGAGCGCCCGGAGCGACCCCCGCCCCACAGCGCGGCGGGAGGGGGAGCGGGGGCTCGGTGGGATGGCAGCGCCGCGCACTGCACGCTGGGAGCGGTAGTTCCGCGTCGCGAGCGGCGGGGGGCCCTGGAGCGGCGAGGACTACAAGTCCCGGCACGCCGCGCGGCGCTGGCCGGCAGGGGGCGCTGTGCCGGCGGGGCCGTGAGGGGGCTGTGGCGAAGTGTCTGGGCCGGGGTCGCCCCTCAGACCGGCCAGGACCGGGGGCCGCCCCAGGGACAGCGGACGAGGCCCGAGGGTTCTGTGTCCTCCTCGCCGCGAGGGATGAGTGCAGAAATCCTGTCCGTGAGGAACCACGGCCCACATTGGGGCTTTGCGTGGTGACCGGTATTTACGTTTATCTTTGAAATTATGCGCTGAACTCCATGTTTTTGTGATATAATAATAAAAGGCCACTGCTGTGACATCTTGGGATTAACCTGAAGCACAAGGCTTATCTTCACACAGGGCCTGCTAGCGCCTGGTTTGAGAGCCTCAAAAAAAAATGCTAAAAACAGAGATATCCCAAGCCCTCAAAATGTCTTTAGTGTTTTACACCTGGTAGCTGGTTTTGTAAAGGTTGTGCCTTGGATTTGCTGTCAACTTACAGCTTCTTCCTTCCTGCCCGACTACCGGCACGATGCTCATCAGAGGCGCTGCAGCTCCTCCACAGCCCAAAGCCATTGGGTCAGGCTTCGGAAAGGTTCACTTTTGCTCAAATATTGGGAAACTTACTTTAAATGCACTTTGGGTTCTTTTCAGCATTTTTTCCTCAGAAATCAGGAGATTTTCCCAGCCTATTGGCATGTATTATTGAAGGCCAGAGCTGGGATTTCAAACAGCTGAGGGAAATGCTAGAATGGCAAAAATTGTTTTTTCCAGAATGAAGCCCTAAAATACAAAACCCAAGCAGCATGTGGCTGCCAAATGAATACCTCCGTGACACACCACTCTCCTTCCTCCCCTCTGACTGGGATGGAACAGGAAACCAAAGCATGGTCCCATTTTCCCAATGACTATTATTTCCTGTATTACGGTAATAACTACAACCATCCTGCTGACAACCCCTGTCCCCAGCAGATAGGCCAGGCCCGGTTACTTTGGGATGACAAAAATGTTTACCCTTCACACAGCCCTTTTCTTCATCCGGCCTCGCTTTGGTCACGGGCTCCCAGCAATGCCAGTGAGATGGGATCAGCATGTTGTAAATGGATCTAATTGGTCTTCCCTCACAGTGTTTGAAGACTTTTAAGATGCATATGGTTCTCAGAACAGGCAGGTAAAATTGCTGGTGGTAACATTTAGCACCTGGATACACAGATCTGACAGCACGTCACGGTACAGTTGTTTTTCTGCTGAGCCACTGTGCCTCTCCACTGTGGATAATGCTACACCTCTTCCACCATCCTTGTCCTCAGCAGGTGTTATCGGTAAGGGCCCACAAGCCCACCCTGCAGACCTCAAAGTCCTCCTTTGACCATCTTCAGTCACTCATAATTTGTAGGGTGGCTCCTGACTGCACTTCATTTACAAGTAGGCCCCAAGTCCATGCAGCTGAAACTGCAATCATTTCAGCCAGGCAGCTAACACACGTGTGAAAACAGTCCCTTTTCCATTTGCAGGCTTTAATCTGCATGGAACCTGCTGGGCTGTGGTTTGGGGCTCTGTGATGAATTAATTGCCAGTGGTCAATACAGAAGGTTCATGCGCCCTTCAGAAAAATATGAACTGAGTAAAGTCTCAGTTGCTTCTATCCATTATTTTAAATTATTTTTTTAATTCCTCTAACCTGTGAAAATCTCCAGGCATCTCTCAAGACTGAGGTAAAACACCCAGTGCAAAAATTGGGTCCCATCAACGGGGATTTCTGGGGACTCTGCAGAACTGAACAATTTCCAAGGAAATTGGGCATCTCTGTACAGTACAGGGAAATGACTCATTTCCAACTACAGAAGATAAAAGCCACTGCGTGCAGAGAGCTGCAGATGCACTGCTGAGCCTCCTCCCTGGCTCTGAGAGGGCTTTTTTTAACCATACCTGCAGTGCAATGCAGGGAGTGTCAGACCCACGCACGGCTGGGGGCTCTGATGTTCAGCCCACGGGCACACAAACCCCATCCGTGACCATTTTGGGGAGCAGAAGCACAGCAGGAGCCATCCCCGGCTGCAGATGCTGAGGAGATTCTTTATTCCAGAAGGCACAAGGCTTGGCTGCACTGCTGCAATCCCAGTGACCTTCACAGGGATCAGAGGGAACTGAGCCTGAAAGCTCTAAGTGAAAAAGCTGATCAGTGGCTGCAGCACAGACATGGCCTGGTGCTTCTCCTGTGTCAGTCCAGAGCGACTCCAGAGTGCTCCCAGACTTGTCCTGCTGCAGAGAGGAACCTCAGTCTGACTAATACGCTCAATCCTAAACACCAAATTTTAAGCTGCTAAAATCCCATGACGCGAGGTTTAAAATATCCGAGTGTGGTCAGCAGAGCTGCTTCCCTGCACATTGTCTCCCTGATCCCTGATTCTCCTGCACCGCTCAGAAAATGCATTCAAATCCCCAGGAAGAAGCACATTAATACAGCTGCATCCCTCTTCATCAAACTTTCCAGACAGCTCAGCATTTTCTAAATAAAAACACAGGCCTGGACAGGTTTCCTGCGGTCCCCGAAAGGCGAGGGCACACTGGCCCCTTCTGGAGAACTCGAGGAGCGGCAACGACGGAGGAAAGAGCCGGCACAGCTTCCTGTTCGTGGTGACACTTAACTGTCCAGGGGAAACAAAGCAATAGTCACATTTTCCTGAATTCACCGCATGATAATTAAGTCTTAATCACACGGTTATGTTTATCTTGATACGGATCTTGGGAGAGCCACTTTTTACACAGGCAGACAGTGATAGGGGTAACTGTTTCAAAGTAATGGAGGAGATATTCAGATTGGATATAAGAAAGGAATTCTTCCCTGTGAGGGGGGTGAGGCCCTGGCACAGGGTGCCCAGAGAAGCTGTGGCTCCCCCTGGATCCCTGGAAGTGTCCAGGGCCAGGTTGGACGGGGCTTGGAGCTGCCTGGGACAGTGGAAGGTGTCCCTGCCCATGGGGCTTGGAACAAGATGAGCTTTAAGGTCCCTCCCAACCCAGCCCAACCCATTTCACAATTCTGTGTCTCTTTAAACATACATTTACTGCAAAAAATTCTGCTAAGCTTGTCACCAGCTAAAGAATAGAGCCACTGTTCTATCCATCTCTCTGCCTGTGATTTTCTGGATTTCAAGGATTTCTTTCCAAGTACATAGTCGTGCACTATTAGTATGACCAGAAAAACCATCACTGTTCTTCATCACCCCCAAGAAAAGGTCAGTTCGCAAGCATATTATCATGGAGCTGGGCTTTACTGGGTTCAGAGTTACGCAGAGGAACAAAAACACTCCAAAACTCAGATCTGTATTTTACATGTTTAAAAACTGGAAGTTTCCACCTCCTTGGTGCTCCTGTTTGCCCTTGCAGGACCTCCTCACTGGCTCCAGCAATGGTTCTGCTTCCTGTGGCTGGAAGCCAACATCTTCCATCCACAGTAATGGTACTCTAGTAGGCACACCCAGAAATAATGGAGCTGATGGAGCTCTGGAGGCTCATGCACGTGGGATGCAATAGCCTGGATTGACCCCGTGTACAGCCAGGGGATGGAGCACTGGGTGGGAAAGAGCCGTGTTTCTCATGGAGCATGACTTTGCACCACAGCTCCACACTGCCCTTTAAAGCAGCTGTTGTTACACTAAGGGAAATTTGTGGGTTGGGTTCTCCCTGAGAAGGGATTTAGCAGCTGTGTTTCAAGTGTCGGGATCCTGCTGGGGATCCTGCTGGGGCTCCTCCTGCCCCCAGCTACCTCACCGGGGTCTCTGCCCACCCTTTGCTCACTTCTGTTTAAATGCAGGGTCAGGAGAAGTCGTCCTGAGCTGGGCAGCCGTAGCTATGTTTCCATCCCCTAGAGCTGGGTTATAGCCAAATTACAGAGCAGCTAAGTAAGATAAAACTACATGGAGGCAGATATTAATTAAGAAGAAAAAAGTGAAAGCTACTCATTTCCTCTTCAGAACTATATGTATGCTAATTAAAGTAAACATTCATTAAACACATTAAATGAAATTTAAGTTTGATAATGCATTTAAAGCTGCTGAAAGCAATGGTGTAGCAGTTCATAGCCTGCAGCTCTGGGGAAGGAGGGGCCACAAATAATTTACAGCTTCCACAGGGCACTGGGAATTTCCCTGACTGTTTCTCCATGGAGCTGGCAAATGCCTTGAGGTCTGGGGCCTAAACTGTATCAGTTAGTCTTGATGGGGAGTAGCTGTCCAAGAGAAAATTATTATATTTGTACAAAAATTGTAATGTAAATGCAATTGCAGTGGTCTCTAGCCCGTCTCTTGTCTTCCATGTAAACAGGCTATAGCACAACAAGCAGTGTAATTCAAAGAATCTTGGAATGGTTTGGGTTGGAAGGGACCTTAAAGCCCATCCAGTCTCACCTCTGCCATGGGCAGGGACACCTTCCACTATCCCAGGCTGCTCCAAGCCCTGTCCAACCTGACCTTGGACACTTCCAGGGATCCAGGGGCAGCCCCAGCTTCTCTGGGCACCCTGTGCCAGGGCCTCACCACCCTACGGTGAAGAATTCACTTCCCAATATCCCATCTCACCCTGCCCTCTGGCAGTGGGATGCCATTTCTCCTCTGTCCTGTCCCTCTGGGCCCTTGTCCAAAGTCCCTCTCCAGCTCTCTCAGAGCCCCTTTAGGCACTGGAATGGGCTCCAAGTTCTCCCCAGAGCTTTCTCCTCTCCAGGCTGAATAAGTCCAACTCAGCCTGGCTCCATAAGGGAAGCAGTCCAGCTCTCTCAGGGAGTAATGGGAATGGCTTGTCAGGCAGCCGTAGATCCTGTGAAGATTCCTGTGCATCTCCTGCCACAGCCTGTGCCTCAGGCCCCGCTGGAGATGTTATAGCAGCCCTGTTTTCACTTCAACAGCAAGTGAGACAATACAAGTAGGATCAAAAGCAAGAGACAAAACGTATGACAGCAAGGGGCTCTTTTGATGGGAAAAGTCTCACCCCACAAGTGCCTAGTCATCCTCACAACCCCGCTCTGGAGGTATTTGCTGACACCCATTCCCCTATGGATGGATTCATGGACACAGGCAGCCAACGAAGCCATCAGATCACTGATGGCCCCGGACTGTTTGCGTTCCCTGCTGTTTATAGCTTTAGTGTATAAAAGAAAACAGCAGACTGGGCCCGTGGCCAAGTGCAGCCTTCAGTTTCTCTGTGGGAGAAAGGCAGAGTGGGTGGGCATCTCTGAGGCAGTGTCAGCACAGCATATGCTGGGGGACAGCAGTGTGGAGAGCCCCCAGCACCCGAGATGCTGTTAGAGCTGTCAGCGTGAGGAATTGTGAGAGCATCCGGGATCCCCTGCTGCGTGCCTGCCTGCAGAACACGCGAGCATCCCCACCTTAAAAACCTGGTCATTGAAGCACACTTGAAACGGGGAATTCGACTCCTGGCTGTCTCATCCTTGCAGTGCTCATTGCTGTCTCCCCTTACAACTTATTGTCTAAGGCATGTGGGCCCCCGTGTCCAAGTGGTCTCTTGTTTTAAAAGCATCTTGGGTTACAGGCATTTTCTCAAATCAGTTCTGCTCCCCAGTTTCTTCTTGGCCTTGTGTGACATTTATGTTTATGTAATCTACCCAGAGAGCCTTTGAGTTGCATAGCAGTGCTGGTATGCTGTGCTCAGGCTTCTAAATCCTGCCTGGATTGCTAAAAGGGAGAGTGCTGCGCATTCCCCTGATAATACTGAGTGCAGAAGCAGTGCTTCTAATGGTTATGAAGAGCTAAGGGCACTCTAATTTCTTACGTGAATTGGAATAGTTCTGTTTTCCCACCTCAAATAAGCACTGCTTACCTAGGTCTGGGAGTGTGTTTCACCTTCCTTCCTCTCCTCGTGTTAAAAGGGCTCTACTCCAATCATAGATCAAAAGCTCCAGGCTGCCTCTTCCTAAAGGTCTTCCCCAAAACACCTCTTCCCAAAACACCTCTGACTTGAGGAAATGGCTGTTTCACCTTACACAGTGCTGAACAGCAGGTAAGGACACACCCTTGCTCTAAGGTCAGAAGTGCCCCTGGATGTCTGCGGTGAGCCCTAACAACTGCAGTTCACTTTGGGACTATTGTGATATTAATACACGGAATGTGAGAATTCTTTACCCTCTTACAAGCACACAGAACTCAGTGCTTTAGAAAAGCAAGGGCTGGTTTTCAGCCTCCACCCTACCTTCGGGTACTGCTGCTATGGAGACAACACTGACTGAGCTACAGCATCCAACACACTCCCACAGCACTTGTGCAACCTTTAAATAACCCCATTTTAAGGGGCTGCTGCTTGCAAACTGCCAGTGGTCAGGTATGAAAATGAGCACTTCCCTTATGAACCTCCTAAAAACACCTGCTTAATTCCCAAAGGCCCAAATTCTGACCCTCACTTGGTGAATGACTTCATTAGTGTCAGAATTTGGAGCTCAGTGAATGAGGTGAGGCTGTTTCTCTAAAGCTAAAGGCAGGTACCTGCTAATTAAAGGACACACTGAAAATCTTTCCTCCTAGCACAAGGCTCCTTTGCTCTCTGAGGTGCAAATTTAAAAGGTCAGGTCCTTCAGGCAAAAACAAATGCTGCCATTTTCTAGAGGTTCAGCCCTGTTCTCATTGTGGGACTTTGAATAAATACCCCCTTCCTAACGGGCTGCTGCTTGAGCTCAATTTATTTACTTAATGCACACTGCCCTCCCTGTTTTTCTGTGACTTTTAATTTTTATTAGGTCTTTTGTAGATGGGAGAACAGCAGGATGCAATGGGAATAGAAAGCATGTAGGTAACTGAGTAAAGTCTGGGGGGTTGAGAGCTTTATAACAGGGGTGGCTAAAATAATTGACAGGACAAATGAAATATCCACAAACGGAAGGGCAATGCACTCTGTCACTGCATGGAGAGGGACTGTGGGCTTGTCCCTTGCTGTCCCTCTTCTGATGCAAAGACAGCAAAGCTATGCCAGCCAGTGCTTCAGCTGGAGATACTGAAGGATAACCATAGCCTTTCCATCCTTTCAGAGATGAAGACAAAGCTGAAAGCAGACCCTACAAAGAGCTCCTGGAGAGACAAAGCTTTGTCACCTGAACCTTGTATAGGAAAATACAGCAACAAACCTTCTCCCTCCTGAAGGGAGCTGCTCCTGTAGCAAGGTACAACAGGGTTCCCTAAATCCCCTGTCATTCTATCCACCTTCCAGAGAAGCTCAGCCAGCTCTCAGCATGCTCAGAAGTTTTTGTGCCTATTTTTTTTTTCTTTCTGGTCCAAATAATCGTGACTGAATCAGATGGCTCCGGAGCCAGCACCCATAACCAGCCAAGATTACAGGGAACTTGGCTGTGTGTTGCATCAGGATCTGGCTGCTGAATGGACTACACTTACATGACTAATTCTAGGTGGCCAAAAACATCCACACAAACACATCTTCAAGTATTCCTCCTACTTGGTGCCTCTCCCAGGGGGAAAGAAAAGGTTAAATTATGAAAATCATGAATGGCAGGATTGGTGCAATATTTAAAGGATAAATAATTTGTAAAGAAAATTAATAACTCATGGTCTTGAATAATTACTATTGCATATATCAGTGACTGCAGTGACAGAGCCTTGCAGTCTTGGGGGCTGAAGAGACTGGGAAGCAAACAGAAGGGTGGAAACACACAGGCTAAAAAAATCACTGGCAATGTAAGATGGAGAAACACAGCAGTTCTGCTGGTGGATTAAAATGGACCCCGAGCAGGGACTGCTGACGTGAGAAGAGATGAGAATGGAAACTTTCACAGATGTAGGAAAGAGAAGAGTTTCTCCTTAGAGACAGTTTATAATGTGCTGGTCCACACAGAATCCTGGTCAGGGTCAAGTGCCAGATTTTGCAAGGAAGAGGCTCTGCAGTGCAAAAGGAGAGTGCTTGAGGCTTGAACCTGTTTTTTCTGTTCCCCTGGTCCATGTCCCCTTGCATGAGCAGTGCTGGGCTCTGTGGAGCTGTTTTGGGAGGCTGAGCTGCAGCGGGAGCTGTAATAAATAAACCACACAGACATGCTCACTGGGGCACAGCCTGCCTGCATCCAAGCTGCTAAATTTAGGTCCCTTCCAGCAAACGAGCATGTGCAAAGAGGCACAGGGATGAGACAGGCTGTCGTATGAGCTGGAAAAAAACTGAGACGGTTGGTTTACCCATGATAATAACAACACTTTTGGCATGAGAGGAGACCAACGGTCCTGAGGATAAACACTCGAAGACAAGATATGTCTATTGCAAGGCTGATTTCTCTCTGTCAGCCTTGTGATCATGCCTATGGCTGACCCTGGCAGGGGCACATCGGGGTAAAAGTGAAGTCCCTTTGCCTGAAGGGTCTTGGCTTGAGGGCACTGACATTTAATGGGGCAAAATGAATAATCTTTATGCAAAGAATCATCCTTACTGAAATCATGGCTATTTGCAATGCAGAGTTCTTAGGCAAGGGGTGAGGATGCTGAAGACCCAGAGGGGTGCTGGGGGAGCAGAGGAGGCACGATACAGATAAGAAATCCCCACAAACAACACCGGGGGAGGAACAGGACTTCTTGCTCGAGGATGTTGGTGCCTGTGCGCTCCACGCCGTCGTCCCCCTCGCTCCCCCCTCGGGTGTGCCCTGCCGCAGACGTGAGTGAGAGACCAGAGCCTGCAGCCAGAGCCCCACTGTTCGCAGGGATTTCTACAGGGAATGCCGGGGAGCGTGGAAGCCGTCCCAGCCTGCCAGTCCTCCGTGTAACCCCAAAAGTGCAGTTTGGGGTTACATCCCAAACGTGCAGTGTGAGTGAGGCTCCCTGCAGAACTTCTCCCTGCTCTGGATTACAACCAACTGTTTAGGGATGGGCAGAGCACAGGGCTGGAGCTCCCTCACGTCACTGCTGCGTGGCTCCAGGGCGGGGACTTTGCCACCCAGGACAGCCACCAAAGCTCTCCTCATCTCTGCCAGGGACCCGCGTGGGACAGCAGGTGAGTGCCAAGCGAACTGGGGATCCGCCTTGGCGTGGGGACGGGGCTGCACGGCTGGAGGTGCCTGGGAAGGTGCCAAGCGCCGTCCCCGCTTTCCAGCGCGCAGTGACGGCAGCCCCGGGCTGGGCGATGCCCGCGATGCCAAGGCACTGGGGCAGCCCGGGAGCTCCGGCCGGGGCTGAGGAAGGACAGTTGTGGGATGGAGGAAGGGCTGACCGTTCCCGGGCACAGGGAGTGCGGGTTTTGGTTCCTATTTGTGCCGTGCCCAGGCTGGCACGTCCTCCTCGCTGGCCGCTGGAGCGCGGAGGGCACAGCCGGGGGTGACACGGCTCGGGGTGGGCGCACAGGCTGAATGAGGCGCACAAGTCTATAAAATCTTATTTTTATTCCTTCTGAGAGCAGTGGCCAGATAAAGGTCAGTGTGTGGGAGGCGCTGGGATATTTCAGCTGGCTCGGGGCTCGTGGCAGACGGGAGATCCTTTCCCGAGCTGCAAACTCGGCGTCAGTGACCCTGCGGCGAGCCCCAGCCCCAGCCCGGGCACCCCAGGAGCACAGCCAGGGCTGCATCCCGCGCACCGGGAACAGCTGGCCGTGACGGAGCAGTGGAAAAGCTGATCCGGCGCAGGGTGTGGGTTGTGTTTGGGTAAACGTGCACAGCATGAAGGAACTCGTCAGACAAGTCCAGTGTTTGCCTCGCAAGGAAAAGGGTCACGAAGCAGTGGGTTTCCATCCAGATCCGAGGGGTAGGACAGGCAACGCTGCGAGCTCAAACTGGGGGGGAAAACGCCCTGTATTCATATCCTCTTAAGCTGTTGGAAGCTTTCCTTGCTGGTTCCTGTGTGTGTGTGCTCTGAGCACAGTCAGGAAAACCTGATTGTGTGCAAGCCTAAACTTGAACTGGCCAGCACACGTGATAGTCTCAGCACTTTTCTGATAAATTAAGTTTATTCCGGATTCAGCTTTTAGAGGATGTTGATCTGGACTTAAAACAGGCTGATTAGCTGATAAAGCCTGCCAGGAAAAGATCATCCGTGGAAAAAACATTGAGTAATGGGAGGGATGTCTCCTACACTTGCACTCTATCACCTGGGCACAGCGTTTTGAGCCTGTTCTAAGCCAGGTTTACTGTACCAGGCCTTTATTCTGGGGTGAAGCAAATAACATCAGGACCATAGCACTGGCTGGCTGACTCTTGCATGTGTAGTTTAATTCTTCAAAACACAGAGCGAAGTATTGTTCCTATCCTGAAGCTGTTTTTCCTGATTGAGCTGCAGGCCAGGAATTGTGTTAAGCTGCTGAGTGCTGGCAAATCTGCTGAACAATTCCCTTCTCTCTCTGCTTGCCAAGGGGTGGCTTAGGAGAGTTTCATTCATCTAAAGCCCCAGCTGCAGACCCCTTCAGCTGTGAAAGGGTTACAGGGGCCATTGCTGGACAGCCTGGCTGAACTGCTGAGCTCTCCCACCTGTAACTTCCGTGGCTCCTTCTCACACAGAAATGCACCAGGAGCAAACCAGCATTTGCAGATTGAGCAGTGGGGTTTGCACTGCTGCCTTTTCAGTGCTCTGCTCTTTCAATTCCCAGTGATGTTCACAGGATGAAGAAATCAGAATCTTGCAGTCAATATTCCGTGTGGTATTTCTGCTGTAAATGGATGTTGTGAGAACATTTGCCCTGAAAACAGTACATGCAGCCTCTCCTCATGGTTTGGTTTCCTTCTGCCAGCTCATTTGCACTCAGAATTTCTCTGCTTCCCTTTCCCTTGCTACTGACCTTTATTTTGCCCTCTAATTGACTTGCTAAACTTGTGTACAAACCAGCTGGATGGTAAAGCTGCATCATAAAAACAGCAGTGAAATTCGGAGCCTTCATTTATTGTTTGACTAAAGCAAACAGAACTGGCTTTTTACTTCTGTAAAAGATAAGAGAAGAGCAAAGATGACTTTTCTGAGGTCTAGGTCATAATGTGATCGCTGGAATTTATGATCAGATGAAAGAAAGCAAACTCAACACTGCTAATGGCCGGATGTTGCCTGATTGCACGGGGTGTAGTAAGGTAGAGGTGCACCCGGGAGTGCCTGTGTGTAACACATCCACGGCAAGTGCCACACTGAGAGTTAACTGGCCCGAACAGCACACCCAGGGCTGTAGGAGTCATGTGGAGCATGAGCAAACACACTCCTGTTCTTGCACAACTGTCTGGGCTCATGGATAGCAGCTATTAAGCACCACAAGTAGAACTGGGGAGAGATGTCATTCGCTGCTGGCACCTCTGCTTCTGCTTCGGGGCTTTAATGAGAGAACTCACTCAACCCTGGAATAAAACCACACCTTTGGTGGGTGGACTTTACTTGCTGTCACTGTGTTTGCATATTTTGAATTTATTTTTTATTTAATTCAACGCTACTGTATGTAGGTATCTCTTTGAGTCTGTCTTTCCTAACTCCTCTCCTGAGATGCTGGGATAAACTTGAATTGTGGGGAAGTAAACTTTGTCCTGGTATGTGACGTCCTGTCAAGTGACCAGGGATACAGGAAAATTTGGGTGTGTTCATGCAAAGGCTCTATGATTGAAAACAAAATTATGAACAGAACTAATAACCCTGGGCAGATGGCAAGTAAGCTTTGGGGTTTTTCAAGGGTTTTGTCAGTTAAAACTGCAGCCCTACAAGGAAGGACACAGTGCACCAAACTGAGGGGATGTTGAATATAAAATGTTCTATTAAAATATTAAGAGGAAAAATAAGTCTCCTGCTCAGTGCTCAAGTGAGGTTATCCTTTGTGTGCTCACCTACACCACGATGTGTCTGCCTCCCAGGAGGGTCCATGAAGGCTTAGGGCTGTGTGGGCACCCTCACCCTACTTCATCCTCACCCTACTTCATCCTCACCCTGCTCCACCCTCAGGCTCTCACCTGCCAAGGTCAAAGCTATGTGTTTTGAAGGACATGGGAATTAAGTCTATTTTCTTTGCTCCCAGGGCAACACTGTCTGCTTCTCCTTGTAGCCTGAGCCAGGCTGTCACGCTGGCAGTAGAGAAGAATCATATTAAATTACCAGTGCTAATCACCTGCCTATCCACCACATGCCTTCCAGCCTGGCCCTGGCCCTGTGCTGTCGTGATCCAGCCTTTGCTCAGCGCAAAGCAGGGCTGGACACTCCGGGAAGCTGCTCTGGGTGTTGACTTGAGCTGTTCAATCTTGCTTTTAGTCCTCAAAGAATTAGATGGTTACTTAACCAGCTTCATTAACCTTCAAGGGAAGGTGTATTCTATTAATTATTTGCTAGAAAACTAACACTCCCTGTGTTTTTTATTACAGCTGTCTAAGTGCCCCGGACGCAGACAATAACAGATTGACCAAATCGGAGACGATGGTGAGTGCGTGTGTTTGCTGTGCCAGGCTGTGCTAAGCCTTTGCTCTGACCTGATAAACGTGGGGAGTGTAGCTCAGATAAGGACACAGCAGGAAGAACACTGTCACTGTCTGTCCCTTCAAGGGGATGAATTTATCGCCTCTCTCTGCTTCCTCATTATAGAGGAGAATGACCCACACATACAGGCTTTTGCATTTGGGGAGTTAATGGAAAACCTGATCAGATATTAATTCAAAGAACATTAATTTCTCCAGATAAACTTCCTGGGCATATTATTCTTTCTAGGTTGAGCCTGCAAGGCAGCCATTTCTATGGTTGTTATTACAGAATCTTGGAATGGTTTGGGTTGAAAGGAACCTTAAATGTCATCCAGTTCCATCTCCTGCCATGGGCATGGACACCTTCCGCTAGACCAGGCTGCTCCAAGCCCCATCCAGACAGACTTGGAACACTTCCAGGGACAGGGGAACATTTTTCTGCCCATTGAATGTTAAGTAGTGTTTTGCTGATGATTTTCTTTCTCTTCTCATGAAGAGCTTTGTAAGAAAAGTGTATTTCCCCAGAAATGGCAATAGACCAGAGGCAGGAGAAACCCATTTGTGAATCACCATTTCAAGTAAAACACTGCACTTCCTGGTGTGCTGTTTAACAGAATGGTGGTCCTTGACTGCTCTTAGAGAAGCCAGGAATGGGGCTTTGATGGGAACAGCCTCTTCTATGATTTTCACGGAAAACTGCTGGTTAGAAGCTGGACGGAACAGAGATGTCAGGCTGTGTGCCCTTATTTAACTGGAAAGCAGATGCTCCATGGGCAGCCTCATTAAGATATTTTCTCCTTTCAGTTGAGTCCCTGTGACTTATTTCTTATGTGGCTGGGAAGTCCCTCTAGAACAAACCATTTCTTTTTAGGATAGGATGGAACCTGGTATAAAATCAATCATGTTTGGAGGGTGGACTTTACTTGCTGCCACTTTCCAAAAAAGATGTTTGCATCTTTTGAATTGTCTTTGTTTTTTTAAATTCAACTCTACTCTGTGTGTGTCTCACTTTGTGACTACTTTTCATCACTCCTCTCCTATGGGTTTAGGCAACAGTCAAGGGCGTCTCAACTTTCAGTGCTGAGCAAGAAGCACAGGCACTAAGGAAGGCCATGAAGGGATTTGGTAAGTTGCTCTCCCTCCACTGTTACTCCTTCTTTTTTCGCTTTGGTGGTTGGTAAGGTTTTTACTGGTGCTTTTTTGGAAGAGAAGTTTAGCCATTTGCATCACCTCACTGCCCTGTGAGGGCATTGGAGGGAATTGGGCAACCTGAACCCCCCCCTCTTTTCCTTCAGGAAATCCAAGTCTTGGCCATAAAAACATCCTCAGTCATGCTCTTGTTTTCTCTCTCCTGTGGTGTGGTGCTGCTGGGCTGAGGCACTTGTGCACAGATGAGGCCCAGGTTGTGCAAGGATGTGTGTAAGGTTGTGTGGCCAACGGCACACCCTGGGCAAGGCCAGAGCAGGCCTCTGGTTCTGGTACAAGCAGCTTGACTGGTTTTCATTGGTTCCTTCCAGGCACGGATGAAGATGCCATCATTGAGACCTTGACCAAACTGAACGCTTCCCAACGTCAGCAAGTTCTGATCACCTATAAAAGCACTATTGGCAGGGTAGGTCTCTTCAGAGATCAGCGGCTGTGGCTCTAACTGGGAGATGTGGACTTTTTTGGGTTGTATCACTCAGGGAAAATGTGAAGAACGTCCCAGTCTCCACAAGAGTATGATTGGCACTGAACACAAACTTTCCTTGGCCAAGTTATTTTTGGTCTTGTTCACCTCAGAGTAACTGTTCATCCAGGGAGGGTTGGAGCATGAAGAAAAGTGGTGAATGAGTTCTTCCTCTTCTCAAAGGCTGTGTCTTCTTCTCCTTTCTTCTCTTTCTGTCTTCTAGGATTTGATTGATGACTTGAAGTCTGAGCTGAGTGGGAATTTTGAAAGGGTGATCGTTGGTTTGATGACTCCTACCACCATGTATGACGTGCATGAACTGAAGAGGGCTCTAAAGGTTTGGAAATCTTCTTTTATGTTGCATGAGTTATGGTCAATTCAGTATGCAATGGCATAATTGTATATTAATTATTAATTTCTTATTAACCTAAATATCATAAACAAAAGTCATAGTTGCCCTTCAAAACAGTTGTCCTAATCTTGGCTCTTGTCTCTGCCATTCCCTAGGGAGCAGGAACAGATGAAGGCTGCCTGATTGAAATCCTGGCTTCCCGCACCAATGCAGAGATCCGGCTCATCAACGAGAACTACAAACTCCGTACGTAGCTCACTCTGCAATTTCATACTGGCTGAGAAGCCACTTGTGTGTGTGCAGGGGTGTGTGAAGAGAGAAGAGTCTGTCAGCATCAAGGACTAGAATTCCACCCAGAAATTGAGTCGGTGTAAATATAATGGGGTGGGGTGGTTATGTCTGTCAGCTGGAGGTCTGGCCATGGTGGATCTTCTGCCAGTTTTATGCTGGCTGTGCTTCTTAATTTTGCCCTGTACCACTCAATACGATAGCTGGATTGCTGGGATGAAAGCCAAGAAGGGCAAGGGCATCCTGGCTTGTCCCAGTCACAGTTTGGCCAGCAGGACAGGGCAGTGCCTGTCCCCCTGTGCTGGCACTGCTGAGGCAACTCAAGTCCTGGGGACAGTTTAGGCTAGATATTAGAGAAAGGTTTTTCACCCAGAGGGTGGCTGGGCACTGGAACAGGCTCCCCAGAAAAGTGGTCACAGCACCAATCCTGATGGATCTCAAGGAGTGTTTGGACCACATTCTTGGGCACATGGTGGGACTCTTGGGGATGGTTCTATGCAGGCCCAGGAGTTGGACTTGGTGATCCTTGTGGGTCCCTTCCCACTCAGCAAATTCTGTGATTCCGTGAGCTGTTAGTAACAGATCTGCTGTGTGTGTGTGCTCTGGCAGAATACGGCTCCACCCTTGAGGACGACATTGTCTCTGACACGTCCTCCATGTTCCGCAGAGTCCTCGTGTCCCTCGCTACGGTGAGTCCAGGATCGGGGAAATAATGGGAGTGAATCTGCTGCTGGACATCTCTCACTCACTGATGAGGTGCTTCAGGCTGGCTGTTATTTCACTTCTCTTGCATTTCACCTCACCAGCATTTCACACCAGCTTCTGCAGGGAGAACAGCCTCACTATGGGCATGCCTTAATGCCATGTGCTCTTTTTAAATTAAAGTGAATGGCTGCTTGTTTCAAAAGGAAGAACAAATCACTTCTGAATCATGTTTTGCTGTATTTGTAACCCACTAGTCAATGTTAAGAACCTCATTATACATCTCCAGTAACTGCTTTTGAATGGGGAATTTGCAGGACTTACTTCCATTAGTTGCTCTGTTGAAATGAGTTTTTTCACCCTTGTATCTCCGCAGGGTAACAGAGATGAGGGAACATTTGTGGATGAGGCCCTTGCTCAACAAGATGCTCAGGTGTGTAGCAATTTGCTTCCTTGCAAGAACTGTCTGGGCTTGTATGTGTGATGTGTAGTGAATCCCTGCTGTTTCTAGACCACTATTTTTTTCAAGGTAGATGAGTAAGCCTGAAGCTGTGCTAGTCAGAAGTGTCCTAGGTGGAGACTAGATTGGATATTAGGAAATATTTTTCCCTCGAAAGGGTTGTCCAGCTCTGACACAGGCTATCCAGGGCAGGGGTGGAGTCCCCATCCCTGGGGGGATTTAACAGATTTGTGGATGTGGCACTTGGGGACATGGGTTAGTGGTGGCCTTGGCAGCGCAGGAGAAGGGTTGGATTCGATGACCTTAGAGAGCTTCTCCAAACCAAATGGTTCTATGAAGTAAAAGCCTCATTATATACACCTGGTGTTCTCACTTTGTCTGTTCATATCTTCAAGTCCCTGTATGAAGCTGGGGAGAAGAAATGGGGAACAGATGAGGTGCAGTTCATGTCCATCCTCTGCACACGGAACAGGTGCCACCTGCTAAGAGGTAGGACCTCTCTGGTGTCCTGGATTTTTTCCCTTGTTTAAGGACAGTACTTTTGTAGGAGCTTTGTACTTGTTCATTAACTGATTGTGATCCCTACCTGAGACAACAGATATTCTTGGGGCCAGTTGATTCAATTCTTTTGGACCATTTTATTCCCTCCTGAGACAAAATGGGAGTTGAGAAAAACATCCATACAACTTGCTCTGGCCTATGAATTAGAGATAATGAAGTGTGACTCCCATGGGACAGAGCTAAGTATGGAAACTGTCTGCATTAAATAGCAGTTCTGGAAAATCCTAGCAGCAGTGGTTGGCTAATTAGCAAGACAGCTGATAATTAAAAGGAATTATTTCTGAGGGGTAGCCCTGATTTAGCTTACAATGTCACGGTAATGGTGCAATGTTTGTACAGGGTATGAGGAGCTTGATCTTGCAAAGTGATCCTTGGGGGTTACACACTGAAGCAGCTCACTTGGCTCTTTTTATCCGACTCTTCCTCCTAGTTTTTGATGTGTACAGAGGGATTGCTAATAAGGACATCACAGAGAGCATTAAATCTGAGATGTCAGGAGACCTCGAGGATGCTTTGTTAGCTGTGGGTGAGTTCCCTGCTTTTAAACTTTGTCTACAAACTAATTAAATAATTAAAGATACTGTCTCTTGCCCTGACTCTTTGCACAGCTTCAGGAGGCAGATTAATTTTCACTGTTTTACAAGCCGCAGTGTTTTAATCTTTGCAGATAGAACCTGGTAAGAAGGCTCTGTGCTTTGTATTTCTCTGCCAAGGGATGCTTTGGCAGCTGACATTTGCTGTCTGGAAGCTTTAAAGCCTTAAAAATATTCTATTGCTGCACACTGGGCACGGAGACATCGATTGACAGCAGGTCACTGACTCTGGATGTCTGCACTGTTCTTGTTGAGTTGCATTTTTGCAGAATAAACATCTGCACTGAGAAAGTGCTGGAAGGGTTTGGAAGACCTTCTCCTTCAGTGTTTATTTCCTTTAATTCTCTTGTTCTTGTCTCCCTTACAGTAAAGTGCTTGAGGAATAAACCTGCGTATTTTGCTGAAAGATTGTACAAATCCATGAAGGTAAAGAGCTTTTGGTATTTTCCCCCCTGCCTCTCCATGCTTGAGTCACTAGCATGACAGCACTTAGAGAAAAAGAAACTGTGTTAATTGGGGAAAAAAAAGAAGTCTGAGCTTTTCTGTGGACCTCTTTTCCTTCAGGAAGCTCAGAGCTGGTAGTGGATCCCTGCATTGAGGCAAAAATGATCTAATTAGGAATGGATTCCACAGAAGGCCAAACCTTTTTGTCTGTCACTGGTCTGTCCAAAGTGCTTTGCAGCTGTAGCTGGTTGTTCTGTTCCTATAGGGCCTGGGCACAGATGACAGCACGCTGATCCGGGTGATGGTGTCCCGCTCGGAAATAGACATGCTGTACATCAGGAGGGAGTTCCTGGCCATGTACGGGAAATCGCTCCACTCCTTCATTAAGGTAAGCTCTAGAATCTTACAAACAGACCTGGATTTGCCTTTTGGGTATTTTAGAGGAGGTGGAATTAAGGAGACTTCATATTTATGTACTGAAAACCTTCCTGAATGTTCTTGGTTATTAAATTGTCGAAGAGGGTACAAACACTACAATAAGACATTTATGCTGGAAGGAATTCTGCTTTCCATGGAGCTGCAAAATTAATGGTGTTCCTTTGTTCTGCTCTCTCTAGGGAGACTGCTCAGGGGACTACAGGAAGGTTCTGCTCAGGCTGTGTGGTGGGGAAGATTAAAGGAGGCCTGGGGGACCTGCTGGGTGATGGGAAGCAGCTGATAAAATTATTGTTTAGGTTGGAAAAGATCTTTAAGATCATCGAGCCCAATCATGATAAAGATTTCTTTCTTTTTATTTTTTCCCAAATGCCTTATTGATTACTCTGATTATTGACTTGCGTTAGTTCATGCACTGGTTAGATAGTGGCCATTCTGGTTGACTCTTTTGATACACTTTTATGCTTGGAACACCCATTTGCCTACTAACTGGGCTGGTGAAGCCCATCTTACACAGAATGCCATAACCAAAGGTATAAAAGTTGTTTTCTGGCCAGCTACCCCTTTGCTGTTGTGTTCACCAGCAAAATGCATTGACTAAAGCAAACCTGGATGCAAAGTGTGAGAGGCTGCATAGGGAAAAGCCAACTTCATTGGTACATGGAGGCTGCAGAACACGGGTTTGCTTCAGTTTTTGGGTAGAATTAAAACACAAAGAACCCAAATATCTAAAATACAAGCACGTTTACCTATTAAGCCTCTGTTGGTGTGGAGCATTAACAGCCTGGCTGTACTGTATGTATATGTTGCCTATAGATCTGCAGGTGGGGAAGTTGTCACTGGTGACATCAGAAGAACCTTTTTCTGCCCTGGTTAGAGCAGCCCTGTGCTTTTGGTCTGTCTGCTTGATCACGGGAGTATAAATAATTAGGGTTATATTACAAACCCTGCTCTGGTTAAAGCGATGTCATTGGAGTGGTGCCTTTTAAGGAATGACTGTCCCCAAAACCCCACCTCATCAGCCTGGTGCTGGGGCAGCTCCCCAGATTTCCCCGGGGACACCTCCCCAGATCTCCCTGTGGCAGCTCCCCAGATCTCCCTGAGGTGACTCCCCCCATGTCCCCACACTGTCTGACAGCTGCCCCGCATCACAGGACCAATAAGGGATCCCGTGTTTGTGCCTAGGCCTCTCCTGGACGTCCACATCAACCTCTGGGAGAGACTTTTCCCCTACACACCTGCCTGTTCACTGTTTTCACTACAAAAAATGGGATTCTGCTTTGGCTTGGCAATTTATTTTTTACTGCTGGTGTATAATCCTATTCTGAAGGATCAGACTGAGGCTGCATTGTCAAAGCTGAGACACTGAGGTGGCTACACCCCAATTCCATCATCATTTTCCTCTAGAACAGGCTGCTGCTGGCTGGAATAGAAGATGCCTCTGTGACCTCCAATAAAATAATTTCCTTTCTCGTTCTCTGGGCTGTCATTGTAAATACATTCCTGACTTTTGCCGGGAGAGGAGGCAGAGCTTTATCCAGTTCTTGTGAGGGCTCTGCCCAGGACAGGGAAATGCCCAGCACAGCACAGCAGCTGCGGACGTGCTCGGGCTGGGGGTGAGTTTCAGTGCCGTGGGTCATGTTGGGTTTTAATGCCTTGGGTCAGGTTGCTGAGTGTTGAAAAATGAATAAAGAATTTGTTTCTGTATTTTCTGTCCCGATGGTGTGTTCTGGGAGGGGACACAGGGAAAGACTTGTTTTGCCCCGAACTCCTGGGCTCTGCCGCGGGGCCCCGGCGGGTGCGGAGCGGCTGCAGGGCTGCTCCTTATGCTAATTAGTCCACGGTTTTAGGTTCTTTAGTATCTTTTACCTCCGGTAAGGACTTTACAACGCATAAACTCAGTCCTTGTCTCTTCTTTATCTTCTGGTTTCTGGAAATTGTCCTTGTTGTCCATAAATTCTACAGTCCAGATGTCCAACCTCACCAACACGGTTCTCTCCCAGGCTTTGTTCATTGAAGCACATCAAAGTTTGTTTATCAAAACTTACAGTTTCAATAATTTTCCCAAGCTTTCTACAAAAGCAGCTTATGACAACTTTAATAAATGCTGGCTAAGAATAATTTAAGAATAACGCACTATTTGTTATTAACATGTATGTATTAGTTGTGATTAAGTAAAACAATGTGAAAAATGAGTGGATGATAAATGTTGGCTTTTGTATATAATAGGATAACATTTACAAGTAATAATGTACTAGGTAGAAATAATGTTAAGGTAAAATATAGTAGAAACAAGGTTAGAGTGAATTGTAACAAACTGAGAAACGTAGTAGTGAATACATAGTGATAAATGTCCTTTAAGTTGATAAACCACAGAGCCCGGGATCAAGACATCTTAAAGAAACAAAGAAGATAAACTGCATACATCCCAGGAAGTCTGTTACCTCACTAAAAGCTCACACCTCCCAAAGAATAAACTGAGTTACAACTGAGAAGGGGATTCCTGCCTTCAATCCTTCAAGATCCAGAGGACCGGAGAGGCGCCTTGCTGGCGGGAGAGGGGTGCAAAGAGGTTGAAGTGAAGTGTAAATTATCTTTTAAGCTTAATGAATATGTAACAGTTTGAGAGGATACTTAAGTTCACAAAAAAGTGAATAAGATTTCGCCTCTGGCTGATTGCCAAGCGCCCAGCGCTGTATTTGCCTTTGTTCTACTAATAAATGTTCAATACTTTGTAGCTAAAATTTTTAGCTTGTTAATTCATTTCTTTCAACAATAAACTCGGAAGTCAATTTAAACCATTAACTAAATCATTAGGAGCGTCTCCCGCTCGCAGCGCCCGCCCGCGTCACCCCGGGCCCGCCCGCGCAGGCGCAGAGCCGCGGGGGCCGCGGCCGCCGCCGGCCGGGGCTGAGGAGCCGCTCCCGCTGCGGCCCCGCTCCCGCTGCGGCCCCGCTCCCGCTGCGGCCCCGCTCCCGCTGCGGCCCCGCTCCGCGCGGCCCCATGAGGCGGCCGAGTGGCCATGGGCTCGCTGGGCAGCCGCGTGCTGCGGCGGAAGGCAGGGCTCCCGCGGGGCGAGGCGGCGGCCGCGGGCAAGGGCGGCAAGAGGAAGCGCAGCGGGGCCGAGGGACCCGGGGACAGCGACAGCGACGGCGAGGCCGAGCGGGAGGAGCGGCTCCTGCACCTCCGGGGCCGCAGGTCTGGGAGCCGGCTGAGGGAGGGGGCCGGGGCCGCCGGCTCTGAGGGGGCCGGGGGTGCTGGGGAAGCTGCGGGGCCGGGGCTGGGCAGAGGGACTGGGGGGATGCAGGGCCGGGCTGGGGGAGCAGCTCTGAGGGGACACTCGAGGGCCCGGCCCGGCCTCCTGGCGGAGCCCGGTGTGCAGGAAGGAGCGGGGCTGGAGGGGAGAGATGTCGGGGTCAGGCCTCTCAGGGGGCCCCCGGGTCAGGGGGTGGCTCTGGGGCGCTCGGGGAAGGCCCCGGCGGCAGCGGCGGGCACGGGGAAGTGGTGCTGGCGGGGGGGACACGGCAGTCGGGCTGGGCTGGGCTGGACGAACCCCCCGAGGGCTTGAGACCGACTGTTGCCGCTGTAGCGGGAGAATTTGAAGGAGTGTGTCTCACTGTTTGTGGTTTGTTGGTTTTTTTTCTTTTACTAGAAAAAAATTGAAAAGCACATCGAAATATATTTATCAGACGCTGTTTTTGAATGGGGAGAACAGTGATATCAAAATTTGTGCTCTGGGAGAGGAGTGGAACTTGCACAAGATTTATTTGTGTCAGGTAAGTGGCTCCTTTCTAACTCCCAGTAGGAACTGTGTTTTTCATGAAAGAATGTCTGGGAACTGTGAAGTATGACTGGACATCTTTCCTTTTTTTTCCCCTTTATATATAGGACTTTCACTCTTTTTGTAGATGCAGACAGTTAACCAACTCCTGTTAGCAATGTTGGGAAGCAGAGCTGTAGCTTCGTGTTAGAAAAATTTCTTTGCTTCTCTCTCTTACTGTTTAATTTTTCAATTTTGTTTAATTTATTTTATTCTTAATCTTGGTGCATCCTCTGTGAAAACAGTCCTGAGAGTTGTCTTTGATGTCCTGAGAACATGTTCTTGTTTGCTGAACAAGTGGCTGAGATGCTCCTGTGATGTGAATATTCTTGCAGAGCAAAGGAGGCGCTTCCAGAAGGGATTTGTAAAGCCTGTGGTGTCCCAGCGCAGTTTTACTGTCCACTGGCCTTGTGTGCAGGGACCTGCAGGGAATTGCTGGTGCTGGGTCTCTGTAGCTGTTACGTGATTGTTGTGAGCCTTCACAGAAGGGTTCCTTGCAGCTTCCCTGCTGCTACAGGAGGAATGTTTGCTCAGGAACTCTAAAAAGGAATAAATCTTAGTGCACATGTCCGAAAAAGATGCTGTTTCTACATACATTTTCTGTTGGGCTTGTGTTCAGGTGGAGTCCTTTGTGTCTGTGTTTTGGGAACACAGAGGTGCTGTTGGCCTCACTGTCTGTTCTCTGTGTCCCTCCTGCTGTGGCAGAAGCAGGGAGGAGCCGTGACCGTGCCATGAAACACCGAATTCAGTTGTGCCCGTGGCTTTCAGGGGTTCTGGCCTTGCCAGGGGTTGATGTGAAGCCATCAGGTGCTGTACCTGGACAGGAGGGCACTTGTGCGTCAGCTGCAGTGGGAGCCAGAGCAGGGGTGTGACACGGTGGCACCGGAAGGTGCTCCGCACGTGGCTGAAGTTTCTCTGGTGCAAAAAGCTACAGGAAGAGCGAATTCTGGATTTTTTGTGGCTGTTGCTGTGTCAGTGCCAGAATTCCAGAGCAGCTTCAGCAATTACTTGCATGGGTCCAGCGAGGGAAGTGTTTCATTGCTTTCTTGTAGGAAACAGCCTTTTCTTTTTAGTGTGAGAACCTTTTAACAAGCATAAACTGAAAGCAGGAGAGTCCTTTGTGTGAGCCAGGTCTGGAGCAGTGGCACTGGCGGGGCCACGGGGTGTGTGGCAGGAGCGGAGCTGGCAGGCACAGCTCCCACTGCCACGTGGGACTCTGGACCCCGGGGAGGGGGGGCAGTCAGGGCTGGGTTGTGCAGGGCGGGCACAGTGCTGGCACTGTGTGTGGCCTCAGGCTGCTGGTGTTTCCTGTCACTGTCGTTGCTGCATGTCAAGTTCCTGAAGCTGCTCCTGAAGCCTTAGCGCGGGTTGGTGACTGAAAGTGGGTGTGAAATCCCTTCTGTGGATGCAGCTGTTTAGTGGGGTTTGAAAATTGTGAGCTCTCTGTAGAGGCCTTGTTGTAGGAGCGGTGTTCTTGGGAGATGAGCTTTGGGGGGAGTTCACCATTCTCCTCAGGCAGGTTCTGTTTCAGGGCACGCTCCTGCATGGGGATTGTGATCCTGTAGGTAAAACAGTGTTGGAGGTTAGAAATAACTCCATGTGAATGACTCTTAATGCCATTGTGACTCCTCCTCTGTGCCCCTGAGCAGACTCAGCCCAGCTGTTTCTGCTCCCCTGCTCTCTCCAGGCACTGCCTTGCGCTCCATGAAGGACAATCAGGTGCTGCTCTGCCTGGTCACCGCAGCTCTGAGAAATGGGGGGTTTCTTTTTCCTGATGCTGTTACAAAAATGATAAATCCTTATGAAATTGGGGAGTTGATCCCTATGGCAAAGCTGAGGCACCCTCGTGAGGAAGACAAAGATGAGTGAGGTCCTGGGTTTGATAGGAGCATGTTGTGTGTTGTCAGAGTTAGGAATATGCCGAGGGTACGGAAATACTGACCTGATCAAATGAAATCAAAGTTGTGTTATTTGCTGCCCTGAGCTGAAATGCTGAGGGAAGAGGTCAGGGGATGTGGTGCTGTACAAATAGACTTTATTTTTTTGATCTCTCAGGTAAACTTCATTGATAGCATCTCATAATGGGCACATCTGCTGCTGGGAAGGAAAATCAGGAACCCTAGTAGAGCATTATCTTTCCCTTCATTTGGATGGAAACCTCAAATTCTAGTTTTATGTGCTTTTCACTTAATAATAAAAGGTATATTGCCGTAAATGGTGTGTGTGTCTGTGTCCTTGGTATGAGACTACAGCCTTGTACAGTAATTTGTATGTCTTGCATGCCATTTTTTCTTCCCCCCCCCCCAGTCCCCAAACTGGCATTCCCTAATGCCTGCAGGATTTGTTGTTTGCCAGTAACCTTAAGGACTTAGTTCTTGGACTAATTCTGTCCCCACTGGTGATGTGGTTTGTGGGAAAAGAGCTTGTGTGGTTTTTCTGGCCTTTTCAAACTCTTTCCTTACTCTGATTACACACACGTAGCCCAAATTTTCCTGTAGGCATTTTGAGTGTCAGAAACAGCAACTACAATCGGCCCCTCGAGTCTGTCAGAATGTTTTAGCTTGTGAAAGTTCCCTTAATATATTTTGTTCTGCATAAAGGTAAATATTAACCATGTTTGGTTCCATGTGCTGCTTTTGGCAGTTTTAACTGGGTTGAAATCTCTTAGCTGAGTTCTTTTTCTTTCTTCCCTCATACAGTCAGGCTACTTTTCCAGTATGTTCAGTGGCTCTTGGAAAGAATCCAGCATGAACGTCATAGAGTTGGAGATTCCTGATCAAAATATTGATGTAGAAGGTGAGTGGGAGCCTTTTATTTTAACAAAACCCTGAAGGGAGAGGTTAAGTTAAACCTCATGATGCTCAGAGAAGGCTCTTGAGGTTCAATTTCTTTTTGTGCAGTTTTACAGCTCTCAGGGGGGTCTGAAGAGTTTGTTTAACTCGTGGAAGCTCAGTAATGGATTGGTTACTGCCCCATGTTGTGTTTTCTGTCTGGCCAGTTGCTCTAGATAAAGAGCCAGTACTGAGACCATGGAGAAGGTGTGCAGTGAAGGGGTTTGGTTGTATGTAAGGACTCTTTCAATGCCCCATGCTCAGTGCTGTGTCTCTGTTTGACTCCTGTTCCCTTTGCAGCTCTGCAGGTGGCTTTTGGCTCGCTCTACAGGGACGATGTGCTGATAAACCCCAGCCGCGTGGTCGCCCTGCTGGCAGCAGCCTGCATGCTGCAGCTCGTAAGTCAGAAATGCCAGTGTTTTTGTCTTTACCTGGAAAGAAACAGCTCAGAATATCCTCGCCCACGTGGCCTTTTTCACCCAGAGGAGTGAATCAGCTTTTCAGGCTAAGCGGGAGAAAAACCCAAACAATGCAGTGGGTTAATTGAAAAATGCTGTGACTAAGATTGAAGTGTGAGATTAAGGGCTTTGAGAGTGATATCTTAAAGTAGATTAAATAGGTTTTGGAGCTCACTTGCTCTACCCTGAGGGTATTCAGTACACTTTTCTTTCATGGGAAATATTCTTAAGGAACATCTCTGTTTCTGAGGAATGATGGTTTAAATGTTTTGAACAGTGTAGCACTGGTCACTGCAGCCTGTGGGACTTTGGGGATGGCTCAGGCATGAAAATCTGTGTGAACAGCACAGTGTCTGACATTTCCTGTTGGGAAATGAGCACTCAGAACGTTTGTGTGTTTTTCCCTCCCTGCAGGATGGCTTAATCCAGCAATGTGGTGAAACAATGAAGGAAACCATCACTGCCCAAACCGTGTGTGGTTATTACAATTCTGCAGGGACGTATGGGCTGGACTCCGTGAAGAAAAAGTAAGAATTACTGTCTCCAAGCTGCTTTGTACATTGCCAATTAACAGTGAATTTGCACACAGTACCAGAATGACCAGGTTAATTGTCTTAGTATTTTTTAGAATAGAATCATAGAATCATCAAGGTTGGAAAAGACCTATAAGATCATCCAATCCAACCATCCACCCAGCACTACCACTGAAACCACTAAACCACATCACCCAGAGCCAGATCCAGACGCCTCCAGGGGTGGTGATTCCACCACCTTCCTGGGCAATCTATTCCAATGCCTAACCACTCAAACGGGAAAAAAAAAATTCAAATACCTAATCTGAGTCTCCCATGTTTCAGCTTAAGGCCATTTCCTGATGTCCTCTCACTGCAGGCGTGGCAGAAGAGACCAGCCCCAGCTCACTACAACTTTTCAGGGTGCTGTAGAGAGTGATGAGGTCCCCCCTGAGCCTCCTCCGGACTAAACAAACCCAGCTTCTTCAGCTGTTCCTTATAAAACGTGTTTTTTAGACCCTTCATGAGCCTTGTTGCCTTTCTCTGGACATGCTCCAGCCCTTCAATGTCCTTTGTTAAGTGAGGGGCCCAGAACTAACACAGCACTTGAGGTGCAGCCTCACCAGTGCCGAGTACAGGGGAATGGTCACTTCCCTAGTCCTGCTGGCCACACTATTCTTTGTACAGGCCAAGATGCCATTGGCCTTCCTGGCCACCTGGGCACACTGTTGGCTCATGCTCAGCCAGCTGTCAACCACCCCCAAGTCCCTTTTCTGCCAAGCAGCTCTTGAGCCACTCCTGCCCCAGCCTGGAGCTGCAGGGGCTTTCTGCAGTGACTTAGCACTTGGCCTTACTGAACCTCATGTCGTTGTCCTTGGCCCACTGATTGAGTCTGTCCAGATCCCTCTGCAGAACCCTCCTGCCCTCCAGCAGATCCACAATCCCACCCATCTTAGCATTGTCTGCAGATTTACTGAGGGAGCAGCTGTTGCAGGAATGCTGACGTAGAGAAGAAACAAGCAGACGTCCTAATTCCTTGCTTTCCATGCAGGTGCCTTGAGTGGCTCTTGAACAATCTGATGACTCACCAGAGTGTTGGACTCTTCAAGGAACTCAGGTACTGGGGCTGCACTTCCCTTGCAGGGATGAAGAACAGTCTCTGCCCAAGTCTGGAGCTCACTGCAGATCACTTTCTGGGCTGCTGCTGGTTGCGTGTTCCCTACCTCCCCTTCTTTTTCTCTCTTCTGTCTCACTGACCTGTTAAAATTTATTTTTCTCAGCATAAACCTCATGAAGCAGCTGATCAGCTCCTCCAACCTGTTTGTGCTGCAGGTGGAAATGGATGTGTACACTGCTCTCAAAAAGGTACTTGCCTGGGGCTCGCTGCAGTGGAACCTTTGTGGGATGGACTGAAAGTATTTAATGGAGCAGCAGGACTTTTATAGAAATGAATGCACTGTGGAAATGTGTCTTATTAACATGCAGATTACTTATCTGAAACCTTCAACTGACTCACTAGAATTTGTTTATTTTGCCCAGTGGATGTTCCTTCAGCTCGTGCCTTCTTGGAATGGGTCTTTCAAGCAGGTGTTAACTGAAGCTGATGCCTGGTTTGCTGAGCGCAGGAGAGGTAGGAAGAGTTGGCCTGGCCTCGGTTTGGGATTTGAATGCGAGTCATTTCTTAATTTTAATGGCAAAAGGTGACTTGCCTGCCCGTAATAACTTTCTCTAATCAATAAGTAAAAACTCCAGCATAAATAGGGTCTGGAAAATCTTTAGGGCAGCAAACTGCAGTGTGGGTGCTGTGTGTTGCAGAGTTTGGGGGTGACGTTGCCTTCCTGGAGTCGGCGCAGGGGAGCGCATTCCTGCCCGTGTTCGCACACCTGAGGCTGCAGTACATCATCAGTGACCTGGCCTCAGCCAGAATCGTGGAGAGAGATGCCCTGCTGCCCTCAGGTGAGTGAGTGCTGGGCACAGGTGAGGCCTCACCTCAATTCCTGGCTTCAGTTTTGGGCCTCTCACCCCAAGAGAGACAGGGAGGTGCTGGAGTGTGTCCCAGGAGGGACAGAGCTGGGGAAGGGTCTGGAGCACGAGTCTGATGAGGAGCAGCTGAGGGAGCTGGAGAAAAGGAGGCTCAGGGGAACCTTCTCACTCTCCACAACTCCTGATAGGAGGGGGCAGCCTGGGGGAGTCAGGCTCTGCTCCCAGGGAACAGGGACAGGACAAGAAGAAACGGTCTCAGGGGAGGTTCAGGCTGGATGTTGGGAAAATTCATTCCGTCATGGAAAGGGCTGCCCAGCCCTGCACAGCTGCCCAGGGCAGGGGTGGAGTCCCCATCCCTGTGGGGATTCAGCAGCCGTGTGGATGTGGCTCCTGGGGACATGGCTTAGTGGTGGCCTTGGCAGTGTTGGGGAGCAGTTGGACTCGTGGACCTCCGAGGACTTTCCCAGCCCAAATCATTCCATGATTCTTCTCGACTGATCGTGTCCTGTGCGCCATCCCCAGCCTGTCCTGCCCTACAGTAATTGGGAAGATCTCAGGGTGTTTACTTGTCTTACTGCTCACATGTTTATCTCCAGCATCTGGTTTGTGGTTGAAGATTCAGCAGAAGCTGAGTATGAAAATTACAGGCATGAAAGTCTGCAGAGGCACTCATGTAGGTGTCATCACCACGTGATGAGCATTCTGCTCATCAGTCAGTTTGTCAAAATGCTCTACAATCAATACATAGTACTTTATCAATGTTTAAATGGTCCCAGGGGCCCAGATAAGCAAAAAATCACCTTACTTTTGGGAGAGTAAAACTTGTTGAGATTCAACTGTTTTTTAGCCATTACTTTCTAAAAAGAGCTGGATAGGTTTTGATAGGATTTAGGATAAAACCTGAAAATTAAAATAAGCACAAGATGCTGTGAACTCTTCTTCTCTCTTCCAAAACAAATTTTACTTACTAATAGAGTTTTAGGATGATTTGGAGCAGAGAGGATATTCAAGTATTCCACTCTTGTCCATTTATCTGCATTTTGACTTATATAAAATACATCCTTCTCTTAGGGTCTGGTGCTTTTCAAAGTCCAGAGAGCCAAATGCCATTTCATGTTGTTAGAGATTACTGATGTCGACATCCCAGTATCACTGGAAAATGAAAAGCTGCTTCTCATCCTGCTGCTGATGTCTGATAACATTTTGTTATGCATAAAAATCCCAAAATAACAGGTCTGAGCTCTGATACATGATATTTTGCATGCCTAAGTGATGTATGAAGTAAATATAATCCATCGTACTTCAGAGTGATATTGGTACCAGTTATAGGCAAAGGTTATTGTAAAAAATAACTTTGGATGAATGACTCTTTAGATCCTTAATGGTGACACAGGAAAGCAGTGGATTTGTATCCTTGTGAAGTGGCTTTGTCAGCATGTCAATAAGGTGTTGCAAACCAGAAATTTTCTGGAGCTATGCTTGATTTCCTCCTCCTAATGTCTGCTATTATCCCTTACAGTGTGGTGGGCAGCCTTGTCATAGTGCTCTTCAGTGGATAAATGTTGAGTCTGTTCTCAAACCCAGAAGCCTTTACCTGTGTCTGTCAGAGGAAGAATTGTTCTGAGATCAGTTGCATCTTCGAGGCTGATTTCCTTGTGCCTATTGAAAAAGAGTGTGATATTTTGGCACAGCTCAGGAGGTGTGAGAGCCGAGCGCTTGCTGTGTAGGAAGCAGTCCCTGGGCCGCGATGAGCGCTGCGCAGGCTGGGTGGCACTGTGGCGCAGGGAAAGGGGACACGGGCCACGTGCTCGGCGCTGGAGGAGGATCTGCGTGCCAGGAAGTGCTGTTAGAGTTTGATACTTGCCTGCCCTTGTAATCTGTTCATACCAGCGTGTAGCCACAAGCTGTGTTTAGATCAGAACTTTTGCTCTTCATTTACAAGGAGGTTTAGATGAATCCTGGGCTGCACTTTGGAACAGGCTGTTGGCTGCCAGCATTCAGTATTCAGCATTTGAGGGGATGCTTCGTACCTGAGGGTCTGCAGACAGCGCCATTGCTGGGTAGTTTGTGTTCTGGTAGAAGCCTTTTAGAGTATTCCAGATGAAACTGTTCTCAAGGAGGTAGAGAAGCAAATCACACTGAGTAGCTGAAAATAGTACTGTGATTATTTATTTGTTTGTTTGTTTGTTTGTTTGTTTTTATACTCTGTGTGTGTAGGGCCTGCAGGGGAAAACTAAAATTCTGTGTTAGGAGTTCACAGCAGTCTGATCTTTGTGCAGAAAAGGTACAAGAGACAGGAATATATAATGTGTCTGTGTGAGCACAGTGCTTGTTTTTCTGTTTTACTTGATGACTTCTGAACATTTTCTAAGCTGCGCTTTCCCTCTTCATAAATCAGCAGATGAACTGCAGCCGAAATGTGAGGTAGGAAATAGATACATGCACATACACAAAGAGAGAAGATGCTCTCCCTCCTGATACTTTTTCCTTTCCTTCTAGCACGTCCATTCTCTGTTCCTTACCTGCGTATGTTGTCTTAATTGATTTTTTATTTTCTGTTGTACTTTGGTTAATTCCCGGTTTGCTCCTATCACAGTCTGCACTTTCACTCTAGAGTCAGTGAGACAAAGGCTGATTTTAAGTTTTCCATCCATGATCTCGCCTCTCCTCCCTCCTGTCAAATTCATCAGCTTCCTGGTTTGTTTTTAGTACAGTGGCTCTCCCTGTTCCTCTCACCCAGCCCATTTCCTGGAGCTGGTTCTCATACGTGGCCTTGGCCCCTTGCCCCATTTGTTATCTTGACTAAGAACTTCTTACATCCCATGCTTTTGGGATCCCTTTTGTGTAACTGCCTGACAAACTGTTGAGTTTTGTTCTGTTTTATCTCTCCGTTGCAACATTAAATTAACACAGCCAGTAAAATCTTTGTGTGTTCTCCAAGGAAGACATGATTTATGTTTATGTACCCTAGCAGGGTACAATTTCTGTTTGTTTTACCATATTTGTGTTAAGTCACTGTTTTCTTTTATCCCTTGATTGTGTTTTCTTCTTCTTTAACTTACGTAGAACTCCACTGGGGATTCAGAAAACAGCACCTTCTCCCAAGAGCTTGTTAACAAGCTCCTTGGCTGAACAGAGCTTTGTGTGCTGAGGAAATGTGTGGAGTTGCATCGCTTGTGGCAGCAGTGGATGTTTGAGGAGATGAACAGTCTGGAGTGACTGCCTGTTAGTTGTGGATGTTTATCCCTTCCCCTGCGGTTGAGGCTGGGAGCTGGAGAACACAGGGAGTTATCAGGGGGTGGGTTGCATAGACTGTCCAGCTCATAAGTGTAACTTTATTACTTCAATGCAGTTTTACTTCTCTATTTCAAATGTATATGACCATCCCCATTCCCAGCTCCAAAGACAACACCAAGCTTAATTTTTTTTTTTTTTAATTTTAGAATGGCTGTCCTCTGTTTACAAACAGCAGTGGTTTGCCATGCTCAGAGCAGAACAAGACAATGATATTGGGTAGGTATATTACAGGCTTTCCTTTATTTCTTTCTTACATTAGAAACCTTCCTCTCATATAAATTCTGACGTGAATTACTTTGGAGTTTACATTAAAAGGAGGGGGGAAGCATACTTCAGTGCTTTTAAACTGTTGATCTCTGTGGAGCTCTCTGTTCCCTTGGGCTGGCTGGTCTCCCATCCTTAACCAGTAGAACTCTGGAAAACTGGTATAATGGGACCAGAGGGAAATGCTGGGTGGGGGACATGTTCTGTATTTTCCTTTATGTTGGTTAATGCTTCTCACTAGTACTTCTTCTGGAAATGAGTGTTGAGGCTGTGAAAGGATAATTTCTGAGCCTTCCATTTTAAGGATACTTTGGCCATCAAACTGTTTCCCTTCCTTCTGCTGGCTCTTGGCCATGCTGCAGTGAGCCAGGTCCCTGATTTAACACCAAAGCTATGGCAAAATGTAGCTGGGGGAGTTGATCCTGCCTTTGTCTTCTCTCCTGGTTCCTAGAGAGTTTTGTGGAGGAAAAGTGCCAAGTCAGGCAGCTGCAGAATGCCTGTTACCTCCCAAACCCCAACAGACTGGCTTGTTCCTTTCTCCCATAGCTGTCGCCCCACGGGGGCTGTTGTGGACAGGGATGTGTTGGGTTGTAACGGGAGCTTCAAAAAAGCCCCAAACTCTGGTCTGAAGAATAGCTAGGATCTTTAAAAAGTTGTTCTCTTCAGTAGCAGTCCTTTAGGAAACGGTGGAGGTAAAGTACAGAATTGTGACTCTCAAATTTGACTCCTGAAGATGAACTTTGGGTGGCCCTGGCTTGTTTCTGATGCTCTTCTCTTGGGAAGGCTTTTGCAATGCTGCTATGGCTGTATCTGAGAGCAGACAAATGTCACCTCCTGGCTTATGGGGAACCAGGGTTCATAGGGAAGTGAGTCCCAAGAATTTTGATACAAGATAAGACCCTGTATTTGCTAATTTTGATGTGTTTTGGTAGTTTAGTGCAGTGGGAGCATTTGAATTGTCAGACACTGGATACACATGCTTCTGGAAAAGTGAATTCCCACAGAGCTGCAGTGAGGATGATGGGGATCATGCAGCTTGGAAAAGAGCAACTTTCATATTCAGCTACAGCTGAGGATTTCAATGGCTCTTGGAATGGGCAGAGTATTTTTCCTCATTTTTCTTGTTTGTCTAGTTTTCTCTTTTGCAGTATGGGTTTATTATTTCTTTTAAGACAGAAAAAAACCCCAAAGTCCCAGCCTTAGAAGGGCACACATGCAGCTGTTCCTTTGTGTAAGTGCAAATATTTTGGCCATTTGACCAACCTGTAGCTGCAGGAAAAGAATTCAGGTTTTATAAGCCCATTGTTTATCCAGCTCTACTGCTCTTCCTGTCTCACCTACTGCCCGTATCAGTATCAAACACATGTTTTCCCTCGGGGGTAAGGAAGCAGACTTAGGAATCAGAGCAAGACGTGAACCTGACTCCTCTGAGCTGAAGTAAGGCGCTATTTCCATATCCCACCTGGTGCAGGGCATAATTGCACCTGCTTATTCTAACACTGCCAACATGGAAATGGCGCTGCTTGGAAACGTGTGATGTGGTTTGTCTCGGTAACTTTATAGAGAGGAGGGGAAGAAAGTGTTTCCCTTCTACTTCGAGTTTGCATTTAAAAGGATTAAACATCTTCTTCGCTCTTCAGAATTGGGGAATTTTTTAGTGTTAACAGTGGAGTTTATGGCTTTGAACTGTAGCTGCTCAAGGTTTACTTGTTGTGTTAAAGTGGATCACTTTTTTTTTTTAATTAAACATGTGTTTTGTGGCAGAAGCCAGACAGATCTTTCAAGTCTGGGACTGGATTCACTTCTGCTCTTAGCAGTCTCTTTGGCAGTGTGTAAGAAGGAAGCAGAATAACTCCACTGTTCACTGTGTGGCAGCTGGTGGAAGTGGTTAAAGCTGAAGTTCTGCATCATCAGGCTGCTCGAGGGATGGAGAGGGGGATGTTAATGTCAGTCTGAGCATTATGGACTAATGTTTGTGAAATTTGTCACTAATTAAACAGAAATAAATCCTTTAACACTATTACTGCATTTAGGTCAGCCACGGAACCAGTTCAGCTGGAAGATGTGGAAAAGCACACGGGAGGTTCCTGGGTGAATTTGTTCAAGTGTGATGAGCTTGTATGCATAACCTGTTCATTGAACACTTCGCCTCCCAGGACTGGTTTTTACAGAAATGGGAGAAAAGACCCGGGCTGAGTTTATAGAAGCTTTAGCTGCGAGTTGCTGTGGAGTGTAAGCAGTAGGAGGAGAACAGATGCTGCATCTCTTCTGGCTTGGAGGGCATTGTTGGGTCTTGTGGGTTTGTGGTTTAACCTGCGGGGATTGATGTCACTGGGATTAATGAAGTTCACTGCCAGCCCTTGGCCTGGTGTAACTTGAACACTTTCTGGCAGTGGGTGCTGGGTTAATGATGTCATGGTGTGTGAAGCAAAGTGAGTAACACACTGCTGGAAAATCAAGACTGATCTCACTCGTGCTGGCTCTGCAAGACTGTTCTACGTGTTGGATGCAGGGAGAACTGTTGGGTGAAAGGAGCTGATGGTGTGGGATGACACAGCCGAGGCTCTGACACCTCAGGAGCTCTGAGAGGCTCTGGCACTTCATGAGCACTGAGGGGAAGTGGTTTTTTTTAGCCAGGTTGTGTAACCAGCCCCTTGAGAAACCTCTCCCAGTGTCTCGTGGCTGCTGCTTCATAGCCCTGCTGTTGTGCAGAGCCCTGCAGCTGTGCCCCAGCACTTGTCTCTGGTTGTGCCTGAGAAATCAGCCTGCTGTGTTTAAAAAACACTTGTATTTTTACAAGGCTGGGAGAATGTATTTCATTGCAACAGCTATTATTTTGTTATCTGGAAACATTCTTTTGTAAAAGAAGTCCTGCCTAACTGAGGTGTCACAACCTGGTTTGTATTGCAGTTTTGTAGTGTAGGTGGATGTTCATGGGACAGTTTGGGATGGAAGAGACTCTGGGAGCTCATCTAGTCACGCCTCTGCTCAAAGAAGGGTCGGTTGTGGGTCCCTTCTAACTCAGGGTATTCCATGATTGTATGGTCAGACAAGTTTGCTCCAGTCTGTTCATCTTTCCCACATTAAGGTATCATACAAAGCTGTCGAAGTGTCCTTAAAGATGCTGGTTTGGGGTTTTTTTCAGGCCTCAAGAAATCAATAAAGAGGAACTGGAAGGAAACAGCATGAGGTGTGGTCGCAAACTAGCAAAGGATGGTGATGTAAGTGTGGCACGTGGCAAACTGCAGAGCTGGCATGGCTGAGACAAGTCAGGCGTTTCCAAATCACGTAGGTCCTCATTGTCAAACTGCATCCAAAAGATGCCAAGGAGAAAGATACCATTTTCTTCTCCCCAGAAGGATGGAAGCAATTGTCTCTGAAAGGAGTAAGGAACTGGTGTTTCGTTGTGCTCCTGTGCTGCCAGACTGGGAAAACTGCTGGAAACGTGAAATTTTCCCACTGAAGTCACATAACCTAAGGCAGTTGACCCCGAGGAGTGCTTTGGGCATAGCTGGGGCTCACAGATCAGCCCCGTTAGCCAGCGCTGAGTATTTGATACCCACTGGTGTGACGTGTTCCTGTCTGTCTGGGAGGCAGCTGACACTCAGCTGCTCTCACGCAGTCACCTGGTGAGGGTTGTTCCCACTGAGTTCTCTGTTTCAGACAGGTGCTGGCAGGGATCCCTGAACCCCACTGTCTGTAGCCCAGCACCCCATTCCCAGGCCTGACCCATGGGAGCTGGCGTGGCACTCCCGGTCCGTGTCGCAGCCCATCCTCAGGCTGGTTTCTCTGTGTCCCCTCTGTCCCGCAGTACTGCTGGCGCTGGACTGGCTTCAACTTCGGCCTGGACCTGCTGGTGACCTACACCAACCGCTACATCATCTTCAAGCGCAACACGCTGAACCAGCCGTGCAGCGGCTCCGTCAGCCTGCAGCCGCGCCGCAGCATCGCCTTCAGGTGCCAGCCAGGGGGATGGGGGGCTCCCTCAGTGCTGCCAGCCCGGCTCGCCTTAGATTTTGTTGCCACCGAGTCAGTTACATTAAAAAATGTTACCCGGTCTCCTTGGGAGAAACTCCTTGTGCTGAAAAAATAGGGGAGGCTGAAGTGGTTTCGCTGTTCTGCCCCCAGGTTGCGCCTGGCCTCGTTCGATAGCAGTGGGAAGATGATCTGCAGCAGGACAACGGGCTATCAGATCCTGACCCTGGAGAAGGATCAGGTATGGCTGTGGGGTTTTGAGCTGTTGAACTTGAATGATGGAGTTCAAGGCATGAAAAAAATGCTGAGAAGTCACCAGTATTTGTGAAGGGGAGTTGCTGTTCTTGTTGTCATTGCTTATGTGGAATCTCAGGCATTCCTGTTAGAGGTAGTGGGTAATTAAGCTAATTTGTGAAGTGGATCTAGAGTAGGGTAGTGTGGGTTTCATTAGTGTTGATAACATGAAATTAGTTCCCATATTAGTGAAATTAGTGCCTGTGGTGCTGCTGTCTGCTGCCAGTGTTGTGTTCTGCTGCTCTCCCAGCCTTCCAGCACTACATAATCTGTCCATCAGACTCCTTATTTAGAGGCAAATTTGGAATTTGAAGACTGAGCTGAGGAGTTAAAAGAATGTCTACATGTTGTTTAAGGGCTGGATTTATTACTCAAATAAATTGATAAAAGCCCCAGAGAAGAGGGGAGTTTTCTTAGAGAATGTGCCCTTTTCCACCCATTGCTGAGGGCAGGATTTAGTGAGGCATGTGTGGGACTTGTTAATCAAGTTTCTCAAATCCCAGCCAGCAGTGAGACAAAGGTGGTGAGAACACAGAAAACCTTTCCTTGTCAGTGCTATCCTCACTGGGGGGTGAAGTTTCAGTTTTGAGATTTCGATTGTTTTGCATCCTCACTAGGGTGAAGTTTCAATTTTGCTACCCCAAAACCAGTTCGTAGAGTGGAGCCAAAAAATTCCTACCCGCAAACTGAAATTTGCTTTCAAATATAAACTGTTGGGGAATGCCTGGTTGGTGAAATCTCCCAAAGCTGAAAAACCCTTTCTCCCCAGCATGTCGGAGGGGAAATTTGCTTCAGCATTTCCTGGGGTTGTTCCCTGTGCTGCTGAGGGCTGGGAGCTCTGGGGTGGGAGCTGTGGGCAGGCTGAGAATGTGTCAGCATTATGAGCTTGAGGTGAAGATGAACTTTCTTTGCTTTAATTTTTTATATTCTGATTTTAATCTGTAGTCATTAAAATGTGCAGAATGACTGTTGTATCAGTCTTGTGCTTTCTGGCCACCCCTCACCATGCAAATGTCCCGCGTGTGCTCCAGGAGCAGATCGTGATGAATTTGGACAGCAGACTCCTGACGTTCCCCCTCTACATCTGCTGCAACTTCCTGTACACATCGCCAGAGAAGAGGGCAGACAGCGAGGCCCAGCTGGATAATTTGGAAGCCTGAGACCTCCCTGGGGTCTGTGGCAGCCCCTCTCCCACCCTGGATGCTGCTCCAAAGCTCAGGCAAGCAAGCCTTACACTGTAGCAACAGCCCTGGCCTTAGTGCTCTCCTATGCAGCTCTGAAGAGATCACACATGAAGTAGGCCAAAACCAGTTACCCTTTTTATTTTTTATTTTATTTCTGTTCTGCATCGTCAGGCAGTAGCCATTCCGTGTTTGAGAAGTGTTATACTTGGGCTTTTCTGGGTGAAAACTGAGCCAAACTGGAAATAGAGAATTTGTGTGGATCACAACTTAGGAAATTATCTGTTGGACTCTGAGCACACATTGTAGGTTGTGTGGGTTTTGTTACTGCGGGTTTTGGTTGTATTATTTGTTGGGATTTTTAATAACTGATCTGTAAATACCAGATCCATATTTTGCTTTTTTTCCTGGTCCTTTTCCATTAGGGCCAAATAATCTCCGTAAATGTGGCTTCTCAGCTTTGGTTATTTAACTGCACAGCCTTTCCCACCTGCTGGGTTTAAGCCTTTTTTGCAGCTCACACACACAAATTTAATTCTTGGTCTTGTTCTAACACTGCAGCAAGTAATTCTGTGTCTTTCAGCAGGTTAATTTACTAATAAGGATGTTCGTAAGTCAATTATTTTTTCCATGTACAGCAGATACTCCAATGTCCTCGCCATCACTTGAGTCCTGTCAGCAGCAGCTCTCAGCTGGAGTTCTGCTGAGCGCTGACTCTACTCACACAAACCAAATACCAGTTTTTAAACATTTTCTGTGGCTTGTTTTAGCTGTTACCTTGGGAATACATCCCGTGTTAGCTCAGGAACTTGTGACTTTTGAGTGCCTTTTGAGGTGTATGTGTAACACCAACTTCACATCAGTTCAGCAAGGTCACAGGATCCAAAGGCAGAGCTGGGAACAAGGGATTCCTCTCCAGTTGGTTTGATGGATGAGTCGTGTCGTGGTACACTCTGTTGAGTCTTTGTTGGGTTTTATGTTTGTCTCTTACGGTTTTGAATTCTTACAGCAGGATTTTTTGATTCAAAGTGGGAATTTTTGCCTTGTTAGCCTATTTTTTTAATGTCAGAAAATATAAAACCATTTGTACTTTATAACAAGGATGAAAATGTGTTGGGCAAGATAGAAAAACATGGCAACTTGTCAATAAATGATTTCAAGTGGAATATTCACCCATGTCTGTCCTTTCCTGCTGGGAACAGCTTTTTGTGTTGGATTCACCCCGAGGATTCAGCACCTCTGTGTGGTCTTGTGTTGTGTCACAGCTTTGGCAGCAGAGAGCAGAAGCATTTTCAGGTGTTCAGCTGCTACGGCATAGAATTTATTTATTGCATTAATTGCATTTAGATACTTAGCTCAGGTTTTAATTAGAAGTACCAACTCCTTAAAGTTGATTCAGTGGAAAGCAACAGGGGCTGCTGGTTAATGGCAGAGGGAACAGGTACCTCAAATCCTTGAAGTCAGAGCTGGGGGTGCGTTGAGCTGTGCAGGCTTTGCACCCCTGCCAGGGCCTGATCCTGCTCTGCCCTCTGGATCCCAGGGCCCCCCTCCTGCTGGGACCCACCCAGTGTCACCAGGACGTGGGATATGGAGCAGGAAACTAATATTGCTATTTTTTTCCAGGCAACAACCCCTTCCCTTGGTCCCTGGGTGTCCTGGGTCTCCCTGTGCCCTCCCTCGCCCTCCTGGCTGTGGGGGCACTGTCAGTGCAAGGGGACAGCCCCCTTCCCAGCTGGGTCCCTCTTCCCAGGGGCCAGGATCAGGGATTTGGGATGGGGTGGGCACAGGTGCCCTTCCTCAGGGAGTGCTGAGGGGTGAGGGGAGCACAGAAGCCGAAACACACGACACTGAGCCCAGAAATGGGTGGTGGTTGTTTTTCTCTCGTTTATTGTCACTGACTAGGAGCAGCAGTGGTGGCCGAGGGGAGCTGAGCAGTACAACACCACACTCAGGAAAATGGTATGAAAAGTACAAAAATAAGGAAGCCTATATATAATATCATTGCAGTCAATTGCTAAAAATAAATATTGTAAACACGAAAGAACAACATCAGGTGAATCTACAGCACTCGTTTCTGCCAGCAGCCACACAGTCTTTGGCTTTATGACTCCCCTGCCCGCATGGAGCCAGCGCCCACATCAGGATGCATTTTCTTTGCTTCAGGCCAGAAAGATTTAAGACTGGTCAGGGATGTCACAAGGGAAAGAATTTCCCTCTCTCCAAATGACCTTGAGAACAGGAATTGCCTCTTTTTGCTTTCAGTGCCCATTTTCCTACCAGAGCAAGTGAATGATCTGCTCTAAGCAGGCATTTCCTTATCTGGAGGGGATGGGACTGGGGCGAGGGCTCCCCCCACTCCAGTTTATTTTGTTGTTATCTTGTATTTCACAACCCCTGCATGGTGTATTTGCCACCATTTTACACCTCTCCCCTCCCATGCACTTGGACCTTTCACCCCCTTATCTCTCCAACAGCCAGTTGGGTTTGGATTGCTGATAAGGGAGAGCAGGCATGGAGTTACCTCCGGTCAAACTGCACCCTGGCTGCTGCCAGGCCAGGGATCTGTGCCCCACTGAGGTGTGAGGGTTCACAGGGGCCACTGAGGAGGAGCTTCTCCCTCCCAGCCTTGGACTCCAGGAAGGGAAGAGGTAAATTCTGCTTGCAAGGCTCAGTAATTTGCTGATTGTGCTTATATGTATCTACATCTGTATTAAAATCCCAATAAAATCCTGTCCAAAGTACCAAGTATTTGCCAGGGAGGGAAGGCCAGAGACTCTGTTCCCTCGTGCCTCTATGGCCAGAGAATGTCCCAGAACCCTGGGAGCGCAAAGAAAATGCATCCAAATGCGAACCAAGCAAAACAAAACCATCCTAAATCCACAAAGCAGCGCTTCTTGCTGCAGGGAAGACACAGACTGGGCAAGTCAGGCTCAGCAGTCTGTCCGTCTGTCCCTACAGATAATCATTTGATCTTCCCTTCATATCAATAATTAGGATTTATTCTTCCCTTCTTCATTTTAAACACATTCACAGAACACCCCATGGCGACGTTTTGGCGTGAGGTTCCGGTCCCAGCCGTCACAATCAGACTGTACATCAAACACCTCGGGAGCTCGTGCCCTTGGGGACCACGAGGAGCACAAACTCCTGCAGGTGTTCCCCAAACCCCTCCCTGCAGCCCCGGGGAGGATCTGCACTCACAGGTAACACAGGTGTCTTGTAACGCTTCAAGTACTGCTTTTAACTGGGAACATTCCAGACCCTGCTCGATTCTGAGTCTAAGCAAAAGCTTTCCAGCATTACGGGAGCCTTGGATTCCCAGGTGGGTATCCAGGTGTGTATCCCTCTGACCAAGCCCAGCCAGAAATCCACCACCACCCTGCGAGCTCAGGGTGATCCTTCCTCACCCCTGTGAAGCTACAGCCCCTCCTTCACCCCAGACAGGTGAGGGGGCTGTGCTGACCCTGCTCCAGCCCAGGTACTGAGCTCCCCAATTTCCCTCTCACCCTGTCAGTCCCCTGCTCCAACGGAGCCTGAATCAAAAGCAGGGCTGCTCAGATCCCAATCCTTCCCATTCTGCCCCCAAAACTACTGTTGTATAAAATTTCACTCACTAACTGATGAAAACACTATGGATTTCAGAAGGGGTACAGCTGGCTAAGAGTAAAAACAGCCACTAATGCAACTCTGCACAGTGCAGCAGCTAAAAACATTTCTGTTTCCATTTTTCAGTAGGCAAAATGCTGGTTTTCTGAGGAAAAAAATCACACAAAACTGCTTGGTACCAGATTAGAGGATTTCTGTATCATCCTTCAAAGATTTATTTGACAGCTTCTAAAACTTCCACTAAACTTGGTTTCTTACATAATTTCTATACACAGGTTTTATTTGTTATAATTGTCTTGAGGCTTATAAAAAAATAAGCATTTAAAATGCCCAAAAGAGTAATTTTGCTTTAAAATTGTGCTACTGAACTTTACCCCCAACACAGAAGAGAGACTTTTGGTAATGAGGTTACCCCAAGCAGTATAAAAATATACATAAAAATAGACAAAAACTCTATCCTCCAATCTGAAGGGCTGTTTGTGGGGATTATTAGTTAGTTTGGTTTTTTTGTACATCACTGGAATTTCATTAAATTCTGCTAAATATTTACAGAAACCCTCCCACCCTCTGTCTGCCTCTGTTCACTGAGGCAGAGACCTGCAGCTTTTAGTTCATCCAGAGTTTTCTGTTGGCAAAAATCGATCCCTGTGTTTGGCCATGGCACACGGGTGATGCTGCGGGCACGGGCGTCCCTGGGGCCGCTCACAGGCAGCCCTGGGGCTGCCCCATGGGGATGAAGTGGCACCAGCTGCTGCCCCGTCCCCGAGAGAGGAGCTCGGCTTCGCCGGTGCCAGCGCTCGACCAGGACGGTGGCGTGAGGTCGAGAGCCCTGCAGAGCCCTGGGTTATGTCATCCACCCACGGATGTGACCCCCCCAGAGCGCAGCTGGGGAGGGCAGGGGACAAAATAAAACCTCTCCTAAGGTCAAACCCAGCCTAAACCCGACAGCATCACCGCAGGGCCCCGCTGCTCCTGCACACCATGCCCCTGGCCTTCTGCTTTCCCTTTTGTCCTGGTGATAAAGTCAGAATGCCCAAACCTCTTGTACAACCGTCCTCAGGAATTTGGGTCTCTTTCTCCAGTCTACCCCAAGAAAGTTTTAAATTAAAAAAAAAAAAATTACACGACAGAAGAAAAAAAAAAGAAAATAATTACTCTGTACTGTTCTTCAACGACATGAAAAGGTGATGTTAAAACTAAGTGATACAACCCCCCCAAGACTATGTACATAAAAAGACATCAGATCTCTTAAAACATAAATATACAGTGTATAAATCCAGGTGCCACCGCAAGGCTGCAGCCGCAGAACTATTTCACAGACACAAAGCAAACCAGACTCTCCACGCCAAGGGCAGGCACACGGCCACGAGTTTGGGGCTTGGCAGGGGAGACACCGACCCGTGGCAGCGGCTCCTCGTGCCCGCGCATGCACCAGGGAAGGGGGGAGTGGTGTCCAGGGGTGAAACACGACCCTACGTACACGCCACGTTCCTACACGCTACTCAGGGTGCGGGTGAGAGGTCGGGAAATGGGATTAGACCCTGAGTCCCCAATTATTTCCAGGCACGTGCTCTGCCGGAGCCGGCCGAGGGGCCCCTCGAGCCTGGCTCCAGCAGGTTCTCTAGTATTGCTCACCAAGGGAGATACGTGGTACCTCCAGTGCAGCCGCGGCCACGCCGGTGGAAATCTGCACCCTGTGCTTTAAGAGTTACCATGACTTTCATGGAAATAATACAGCCTTGATCAGGGTAAAAGACTAGTGGAGGTCTTTAGCCCAATCTTAGAGGTTTGCTTCTACAGCATGGACAGCTACGACTCTGACAGACATAAATAGGTACTGTTAAAGTGACAATGCAGTGTCTCAGTTACCCGAGCGTTATCCCTACTGCTGTTAGGGGAGTGGTTCAGAGCGGTGCGGGGAGAGCTGGGGTGTGACGGAGGCTGTGGGTGGGACAGCTCCAGCTCCACCTGGAAATGCAGGGAGAAGCCAAAAGACACTGTGAGCTTTACTCGACAGGCGGTTTTATGGCATGCAAGGAAACTCCTACGACAACACTTTGTACAGAGCCCACGGCGTCTCCAGTCCCACCGTGGTGCCTCGGAGAACAAGTAAAGCTACGAGTCTGCTTGGAGGGGAGGGGGTGCGTGGGTGTGTGCAGAGAGAGGGAGGGATTGGGTGAGGAAACGTCCTGTTTTGCTGAAACCAAGCTCTTGGGCAAACCTCCTTCCCTCTACCGCTGCCCGGCCTCGCGGATGCGGCAGGCCACGGCCGTGATGAGCGCGGCGCCTTTGCCGCTGCCGTCCTCCGACTGCAGGAAGGTCACTTCGCACTTGGGGGACAACTGCTTCACTGTCTCGTGCATGACGGTGGAGAAGCTGCAGGGCAAGGGGAGGGAGAGGTTCTGAATTAACCGGCCATGGTTGAAGGTGTCAGTCCCAGCCCCTTCGCTGCCTTGCACAGAGCCTCAAAGAGCAACGCAGACCCCGAGGAGAAGGATGGATGGATGGATGGATGGATGGAGCTTGGAAAGCCCAAGTCTCCACACTTCAGCCCAAGCCCATAGTTACAACACAACCATGCTGTGCCTTCACTCAGGACTAAACCCAGCCCCTTCTCGAGTCCCACCAAGCCCTGGGAGCACTAATGAGCCTCAACAGCCCTGACCAGCCCCACCTGGGGGGAGTCTTCAGCACCTCCGTTTGCCCACAGGCTCCTGAGCCCTATTTAAACTCAGCCCAGTGCTTTAGTCCCTGTCTGAGCTCCCCTGTCCAGCAGCACCAGCCGCCACCTCTGGCATGGGCAAGTTTTTGTGTGGCCGTGAACCTTCATGACCCGGCTCGTGGCTGGTTAGAGCTGCCTCATCCCCACGACTTGGGAGTCCTGGCTGAACCTGGCCACCGTGTCTGGGTCAGGTCCAGTGGGACTGGAGGAGCACCCTGCTGTCTTGGTGCCCTGTCCTGAAGGGAGCAGCTGACTCTTGCTGGGCCTCAAGTTTGGGTCAGAGCTCCCAGCAGCCCTCGAGCCCCTGAAACACCTCAAATCCTCCCCCATTATCCCCTGAACCTTCCCCCTGAGCCCCCTGACTGCCCAAGGTGGGCAGGTGCCCCCGGGCAGCCCCCCTGGAGCACAACCAGAGCCACTCACTGAGGGTGCAGCTTGTAGAGCGTCCCGTCCACGCCGACCGTGATTTTGAGGAAGTCCAGCCCGCGGTTCTCGCGGATCTTGTCCACCACGGCGGCCATGCCGGCGCCGCAGAGCTGGGCCGCGCGCCGCGCCACCACCGCGCACACCTCCTTCACGATGATGCTGTCGTCGCACGTGGACTCCAGGCCCAGGTGCTGCAGGATGGAGCGCACCTGGAGCAGGGCCAGGCAGTCGCTGGGGGGACACGGGGACGGGCAGCGTTAGGAGATGGAGCAGCCGGCATGAGTGGCTTCCCCTTCCTGAACTACATCCTGCAGAGCCCAGGGACTCGCGGCTTGGGTGACAGTGGCTGGGGGGACCCTACATCCTCAGCTTTCAGACCTGCACATGGCCTGGTGTCACATCCTAATCAGGGAGGCTGTTTCAGGACACAGCCATCGGAGTGTGACACCCCTGTAACCCACGGCCCCTCTCTGCCCAGGGCAGAGGATAAAGAGCCATCTGTGCTGCCAGCCCCAGGCAACCTCCTTGTCTCTCCACACTGGCGCTGCCAGAACCACGTGGGCTCTGCCGATTTATCTGTGTGGCACCATCCTGCATCACCCTGGCTCCAGACCAAGCACGTGGAACTTCTCCCAGCAGCCCTGTGGGCACTTCCCCCGAATTCCATCCCTGCTCTGATTGGCAGCTGGTGCTCACTCGCCTGTTGGACCTCACCTCTCTATCTGGGACAGGAACTTGGTCTCAAAGATCCCTCTGGTCTTCAGCCTCTCCGAGATCCGTCCCCGGAAGAGCAGCCCTCTCTTGGTGAAATCCATCAGGATGTTGCGGACGATTTCCCCCAGGTACATCCCGCTGATCATCTTCTCAAACCTGGGAATGAGAGGACGAGGCTGGACATCAGGACAGGAAGGGACACTGGGTCTGGATGGGGATTCCAGCTCTGCCAGGTGCCTTCAGTACAATCCCTTCAGCACCCACGGGCAGGGGACAAGGGACACACCGGTGTGTCCCAACGCCAGGCTCTGCCCTGCTCGTCATCCCCTGGATCCACCAAGGGGCTGCTGGGGCAGAACTGCTCCTGGACCCTCGGTCTCATCGGGGTCCCTTCCAGCCCCCCAAAGCCACCACCCACCTCTGCTTCCCGGGGTTGAGGGACAGCTCATCCACCGCCAGGTCGAACTCCGTCCGAATGTCATCCAGGCACCCGCTGTCCCCGAAGGCCCCCCACTCCATGTTGACACACATCCTGCCCTCGTCCCCTTCCACCAGCTCCACATTCCTCATCTCCTCCATGTAGCAGGCGTTGCTGCCCGTGCCTGCGGAGAGGAGCGGGATCAGAGCCCTGGGACACCTCCCGCGCCCCACGGGGCAGGTGTGGGACCACAGAGCAGGAGCTCCGTAAGGAGGTTTCAGTTCTCACCGACAATCAGCCCAACTTCACAGTAGGGATCCTCGTACCCACAGGTCATCATGGTGCCAACTGTGTCATTGACCACTGCCACCACGTCCAGGTCAAATTCCTGCAGAGGGATGCATTGCACGAGTTATTCCTGGAGGACTTGGAATTCCTGCTAAATCTGCTCCCATGGCTGGGAAAGGACCTGTCTGTCTGCTGAGTATGTGAGTCACAGAGTCACAGAATCATGGAATGGTCTGGATTCAAAGGGACCTTAAAGCCCATCCAGTGCCACCCCTGCCATGGGCAGGGACACCTTCCACTGCCCCAGGCTGCTCCAAGCCCCATCCAGCCTGGCCTTGGACACTGCCAGGGATGGGGCAGCCACAGCTTCTCTGGGCACCCTGTGCCAGGGCCTCCCCACCCTCACAGGGAGGAATTTCTTCCTGACATCCAACCTAAATCTCTCCTCTTTTAATTTAGAACTGTTCTCCCTTGTCCTCCATGACCATCGACCTCCACAGACATGGAGGCTCCCACGGACTTCCCGCAGCCCCACCTGTCTGCAGGTAGGGCTCAGACCTCAGACACCTCCAGCTGCCGAGGGGCTGGGTCAGCCCTGCCAGGAGCAGCCCCTGGGCAGGAGCTCGGGGTGGTCTGTGCCGAGGAAACGAGCTGGTGTCTCCTGAGCTCAGGGCCAGACAAGTCTGCTCCAGCCCTGGCCAGGGGCCAGCCTGTAGCTCCGGGGTCTGAAAATCCAACCTCAAGTGATGAGTAAGGGCGGCTGTGAAAAATCCGACACTCATTAGCCTTGAGCTCAGCCCAGTAATTTGTTTTACAGGCCAATTAACGATGCTAAAGAGAGTCAGGATGTGGGAGCAGCCGCCAGCTTCTCCCAGCCCCGTGGCTGCTCACCTCTCTCCTGTGAATGGCCTCCTTCAGCAGGCCCACCACATCCTCTCCCTCGCAGCCCGTCGCCTTGAAACCTTTTGTCCACTTCAGGAGAATTCCCTGTTGTGGAAAAAACCCCCAGTGAGTCCCCCTCAATACCAGGCAGGAGGGACAGCCAGGGGTGCTGCCAGGAGGGGTGGGGTTACCTCATCCAGGTTGTTCTGCTGGCAGGGGAAGGAGAACGTGAATCCGAGCGGGAGCGATACGCCCTTCATTCCCATGTACTCCAGGAAGTCGGAGATGCAGTGGACAATGTGGTCAAAGAGCTGAATGAGCAAAGCCAAAGGGAAAAGTTACCACCACAGCCAGAGCCCAGCTGGAAGCCAGCCTGCCCAAACTGCTGGGGATTCCAACCCATTCCCAGGCCTGTTGGAACGTTCAAATCACTCCCAGGACTTTGAACGGAGCAGGACACTCCAAAAAGCTTGGTTTCACCCTCTTCCTCACCCACAACATGGCCAAATCCCTGTGTTATCTCCACCTCGCAGGTCCCAGGAGGGGCGGGGGCCAGCAGGGAGGTGACAGAGGAACCCAGTCCCTCTGCAAGGGATCCCCACAGCCCTCCAGCCCAGTCTGCTGGAGATACTCCCAGTCCCCAAGCACTGCCTGGAGCGGTTTGCAAAACCCTTTCCAAATGTGTCTCCAGAGACGTCTGTCAGCACTTGTGTTGTGGTTTCCCTATCTGGGAAACAGGGATGATGCCTATCTGCCCTTGTGGAATGTGTGGGATTCGGGGAGGTTCAGTCATGTCTGGGAATAACACCATTTCTAACCAAAAAACAGTCTCCAACTTCCCAAACCCCAGAGCCTTGGGCAGAACTTGCTGCTCTAAGGGCAGGAGAGCACCAGCCCTCCCCACTCCTGGGTTTGCTCCCTGGAGAGGCAAGACCAGCTCCGTGGTCAGCCCTGCTGCAGCCACCCCAGGGAAGACGCCCCTTTCCCCTCTCCGTGTGCCCCTCCTGACCTCCTCTCCCGTGCCCTGCATGATCTCCACGGGGATGGAGTAGATCTTGTTGTGCATCTCCACCCCGCGCCGCATCCCGTTCCTGACGCGCACCAGCAGCACGCGGAAGTTGGTTCCTCCCAGGTCCAGGGCGAGGAAATCTCCCTTTTCTGCAACCCGAGAGAGGATCATCAGGACAGATCCCAGCACGGGGCATCCGGGATGTGGCACAGAGCAGACAAGAATCTGCCCTCTCCCACGGAGAGGGATGGAAATGGAGACATGGCAGGGGATGCAGGTAGGAACAGGGGGTGCAGGTAGGAAGAGGATGGAGAGGTTTGCTCCAGACTTGGGGTGATGCTTCAAACCATAAACCTGAGTTGGAAGGGACCCACAAGGATCACTGAAGTCCAGCTCCCGGCCCTGCACAGGACCTGCACAAGCTTCAAGCCAAGGTCAGGCACTCGCTTAAGCCACAGGCAGAACCAGGAGCACAACCCAGGATGAGGGTGGGGAGAATCCCATGGCGGGGAAAACCACGGCCAGAGCCAGGCTTTGTGTTAAGTCAGGTGCAGAACATCCCAGAGGCTCAGTGCTCTGCCCAGTATCAAACTGGAGGTTTGTGCCACTCCCACCACAAAGAGGAACCGGCCATAGCAAAGGATCCAGCCTCTCCCAAGGACACAGGACATCCACGGGCTCACAGACACAGGTTTTACACAGGACACATCACCTGTTCCATCAGGAGTGGAGCACACGTAGGTGGGCAGCATTTTCACCGTCGCCTCTGCGTGCGTCTCCTTGCCCAGCCCCTTCTCCATCTCTATCCTCATCCTTTCCTTCACCTCCAGCAGCTGCTCGTGGCTCAGCTTGAAGGGCTCCAGGATCTTCTGCCGGGCCTTGTGCTGTGCAGCCAGCCTGTAGGCCACCGCTGTCACCATGGCCGCCCCTTTGCCGCTTCCGTCCTCCGAGCGGATGAACCGGATCTCACAGTCCGGCAGCAGCTTCCGCACGGTCTTGTGGAGGCGACGGGCAAAGCTGTGGAGGAGGAGGAGGAAAGGGGACCTGAGTGTGACCGTCTGGGGACCCCCTGGGATCCAAATGAGGTGCCCAAGGGAATATTTGGAGACACTTTTCTTGTGCCAAGCTGTACCCACTGCTGGCAGCAGCAGATCCCTCCCTGTGTCCCTGTCCCCACCGTGCCCCAGATCCCTGTCCCTGTCCCCGGACTCACTGCGGGTGTTTCTTGTAGACGGAGCCGTCCACGCCGACGGTGGAGCGCAGCCGCTCCACGCCCTTGTTGTCCTTGATGCGGCGCAGCACCGCGGCCAGCGTGGCCCCGCACAGGCTGGCCGAGCGCGTGGACACGATCTGGCAGATGCGCAGCGTGGCCAGGCAGTCCTCGTGCGACGGCTCCAGGCCCAGCTTGCTCAGGATCTCGTGGGCTTTCTGCAGCCCCTCCTTCTCCCTGGAAGGACAAAAAGGGGTTCATGCCAAGGAATCCAACTCTTGCTGTGTGATGGTCCGGGTTTGGTCGGTGATGGTCCACCCACGGATGTCGGGAGATGGGCTGGGACCCAGGAAGCCCCCTGGACCCTACTTACTTCTCAATGGCAGAGACAAATCTGGTCTCAAAGTGGCCAGTGGTGAGCAGATCCGGTGTGAGCCTTCCCCCAAACAACAGCCCTTCCTTGGCCATCTTCACCAGGATGAGTCTGACCAGCTCCCCCATGTACATCCCGCTGATCATCTTCTCAAACCTGCCCATGGGGAGGCACGAGATAGAATCAGGGAATGGTTTGGGTTGGAAAAGCCCTCTAAGGTTATCAAGTCCAGCCATTCCCCAGCACTGCCAAGGCCACCACTAACCCATGTCCTAAGTGCCACATCCACACAGGTGTTAAATCCCTCCAGAGATGGTGACACCACCACTGCCTTGGGCAGCCCATGCCACACCTGACCACCTTTTCAGAGCAGAAATTTTCCCTAATATCCAACCTAAACCTCCTATCTCACCATAAGTTCCCCCAAGCTTCCTTTTCTCCAGGGTAAACCATGTGTGTGTTTGGCTGCGTGTGCCATGAGGCGGCCACAGGCTGACCTGAAAACCCCTTGGCAGCCTCCCCATCCCAAATGAAATCTAGGTAATCTCTTCCTAGAGCAGTTTATCCCATCAGTGAGAATATGAAGCCATGTGGACACGACCATCACTCTGCAAAGAGAACTCGTGGCCACCTGAAGGGGCTGTCAGTTTGCAGGGACCCCCAGATCACCCCCACGCCACAGCAGCCCTGTGGGCAATGGGAGATCTGTAGGATTGGGATGTGGACATTAGGTGAGGGTGCCTGCCTGGGCTCATGGATGACTTTTCTGGCCAGAAAGGGAACAGGAATCAGCACGTTCACACGAGGGGCTCACAAGGGCAACGGGTGGGGTGGACAGCCCCAGACTGGGACACTGCCCCAGTTTGGGACACTGCCCTGGGATGGGACACTGCCCCAGTTTGGGACACAGCCCCAGTTTGGGATGCAGCCCCGGGATGGGACACTGCCCCAGGAGGGGACACAGCCCTGGGCTGGGACACTGCCCCAGTTTGGGACACTGCCCTGGGCTGGGACACTGCCCCAGGATGGGACACTGCCCCAGGTTGGGACACAGCCCTGGGCTGGGACACTGCCCCTCTCTGCACCGGTGGTGGAGGACGTGGTGACCCAGTTAGCTGGGATGACCTCCCCAGTCCCAGTAACGCCGGCGCTGTGGGAGGACGGACAATGCTGAGCAAACCACGAGCCCGAGCCCGAGCCAAGAATCTGCTCACAATTGTTTGCCAGGGTTGAGCGAGCCCATGTCGATCTCACGGTCGAACTCGGTGCGGATGTCGTTGAGCACCCCATCGTCGCCGAAGGCCCCCCACTCCATGTTGATGCACATCCGACCTTCGTCCCCTTCCACCAGGTCAATGTGCCTCATCTCCTCCATGTAGCAGGCGTTGGTGCCAGTACCTGGCCAAGCACGGGGACAGGGTGAACGAGGACGCTGCCTTTCCCTCATTCCCATTATTCTTCATTCCCATTATCCCTCATTTCCCTTTGGCCACAGCCCAATGCACCACAGAAAGTGAAGAACTAAGCCAACAAACACTGGGCAATGCTGGCTTTCCAACACTGATATCCCTCCTCTCTTTTTTCCCTCAAAGACCCCAAGGCCTACAAGAAGCGGGATCTCCCTCTGGAGTTCCTGAAGGGATGGACCCCAGCTCTTGCCCCTTGCTGCAGCTCACCAACAATGAGGCCAACTTCACAGTTGTGGTCATCGTAGCCACAGGTCATCATGGTCCCCACGGTGTCATTCACCACGGCCACGATGTCGATGTCAAAGTCCTGAGATGGTGGAAAGGAGAGAGGGTGACCCAACACAGACAAAACAGACCGAACTCTCTCCACGGAGCCAAGGTCTCCTGTCCCAGGGACCTGTGTGCCCCCATCCCGCCTGCCCAGGCTCTCACCCCTCTTTTCTTGATGGACTTGCGCAGCATCGACACCACGTCCCTCCCCTCCACGCTGCTGCACTTGAACCCCTTCGTCCACGTCACGAGGATGCTCTGCGGGGAAACAGCAAGAGGGAAGCTTGGAGGTGACACCTGGCTCCTGGCACAAGGGACATATGGCCCTGTGGGGGAACCCCTGTTATCAGCTCACCAACTGCGCTATCGGGCTATCGGCCACAACTTCCGTATCAGATAAAGTTTATGGCCATGAAATAACATGTGAGCTGCTCGTTGCTCCCCAGGCAGGAGGAACGTGGTTCCCATGACCAGGTTGGATGGAGCCCTGCAGCAAAATGTGTTCACAAGGCTAAGGAATGCTCCTTGACCCATCCCTGAGGGGTGGGTGGCTCGATGTGCCTGTGGAATGCTCCTTGACCCAGCCCCGTGGGGTGAGAGGCTCATTGTGCCTAAGGAATGCTCCCTGACCCTCCCTGCGGGGTGGGGGGCTCGCTGTAGCTATGGAACGATCCCTGAGCCATCCCTGCGGGGTGGGGGGCTCGCTGTAGCCATGGAACAATCCCTGAGCCATCCCTGCGGGGTGGGGGGCTCGCTGTAGCCATGGAACAATCCCTGAGCCATCCCTGTGGGGTGGGGGGCTCGCAGTCCCCTGAGGCCAGAAGCACCTGGCCAGGGGCTGAGCTGAGCCCTGGGGGGAGGGAAAGAACTCAATTACATTTGAAATCTGCAACCCTACGGCCACAGCCCCCTTGGGGAGGCAGACACCCGTCCCACCTCAGAGCTGGGGAAACTGAGGCACTGAGAGACGCAGCCCAGGCAAGGTCACGGGGCACAGACGCCGCCTCTGCAGCTTCTGTATTTTAGCGTTCCTTACAGCCCCGTGGCTACCAGGAGGAAGGCGTTAATGCCTCCCTGGGGCTGAGGCACGCGGTTCCCCACCACCGGTTCCTGCCGGGAGGACGTGCCGGGGCTGCCGCGCTCCATGGGGCCGGCGCGCTGCCCACCCCGCGGGGGCGACGCGGGCGAGGAGAGGAGCATCGCCCCCTCCCGCAGCCGTGGGTGGGTGCGGCGGGGGCCACGTGCCTCGCTGGCATCGGGGATGTTCGGGCTCCCGGCGAGGTCGCGGCTCCCGGCAGAGCTGACAGTGACAGCGACAGTGACAGTGACAGTGACAGCCATCGGTGCCCGGGGCTGGCGGAGGGGGACAGGGACCCCCCTCCCCGCGCCGGCTGCACGGGGGGATGTGATGCTCGGCACGTCTGGAGCTCTGGTGCAGCCAGGGAAAAGCTGCTCTCCATGGAGGCATCCCACGGGAACCTCGCCTCCCAAACCCCCGCAGCTCCCGGGACACGTCCCTCGCTCTGCCAGCACCGCGCCCCGCTGGCACACACCGGGACCCTGGGCCACGAGGACCCCCTCACAGCTCACAGATGGGTGGTGGCTGAAAAACCCTCAAGACAAATCAGGTGAAATCCAGAAATCCAGATGGGGAGGGGCTCTGGCACAGCGTGCCCAGAGCAGCTGTGGCTGCCTCATCCCTGGAAGTGTCCAAGGCCAGGTTGGACAGGGCTTGGAGCAGCCTGGGACAGTGGAAGGTGACCCTGCCCATGGCAAGGGGGTGGAACTCTGAATGGTCCTTAAGGTCCCTTCCAACCCAAACCACTCCAGGCTCCTATGAAAACCTGGCCAGGTGTGTTTAAAACAGGAGATCCACCACCATTATTGTCATCAAACAGCTTTAAAAAAGGCAATCTGGCACATATCCTTAGCAAACATTGATTTTCCTTTAAACAGGGGGTTTACAGTGTGTTTGGAGAAGATGACAAGCAACAGTGTTATTGGGAAGTGATGCCAAGCTCTGCATTCCCTGAAGGAATGTTCCATCCTTTCTGTCCCTGGCCCTGCAGCCACTGAGTCATTGCACCAACAAAAAATATTCATAAAAATAAAGGGACAGTGCTGTTCTTAAGCTCCTCTCACCCAGAGCTTGGGAAATGGCTTTACAGGAATGAGAGATGTGGCCCTTCAGGAAAGGTCACATGACCCAAAATCAATGAGCCTAATTAAAAGCCTGAGCTAAATTGGTGTGGGACCCCCAGCGAGAGTTCAGCCCCTCACCCACCTCATCCAGCTTGGTCTGGTGACACGGGAAGGAGAAGGTGAAGCCCAGGGGGAGTTTCTTGTCTTTGATTTGCAGCTTGTCCAGGAAGTTGGCCAAACACTCGGCAATGTGGTCGAAAAGCTGGAAAAAAGGTAAAGAGTGGGACCTCAGCTGTCTGCCCGCTCCGAGGGGACGCTGTGCCCGCATCCCTGCCCGCCCTCCCTCATCGCCGTGCTGGCTGCCAGGAGCTCGCAGCTCCCAGCACAAGGTCCAGCAGGACCCCCTGGCCCGGGCAGCGACGGGATGGCCAGCCCTGCTCCAGCCCCAGGACACATCAGGGACTCTCCCAGGACCCACCTGCACCCCACTGCTGCGCATGAGCTCCTCGGGGATGGCGTAGATCTGGTTCTCCATCTCCACCTTCTGCAGCCCGTTGTCCGACACCTTCACCCTCAGCACGCGGAAGTTGGTGCCACCAAGGTCCAGCGCCAGGAAGTCCCCGTTCTCTGTGGGATCAGGACAAGGACAACCCGGTAACTTGGAGGGTCCCCTGTCCACACCACGCCAGAGCCCTGAGGTAACCAGCACCCTCCCAGCTACAAGGATAAGATCTGATTTTTTCATTTATTTCATTATTTTATGCATTATTATATTTGTTGGTATTTCATTGGAGCAGTCACTGTATTCCCTGCCCCTCCTCTGCCCCCTGGCACCCCATAGCCAATGGAGGATCAATACACCATCATTGAGCCAGAGCCAGATCCAGATGCCTTGGGGAGGGAGGATAAATCCCACCAGCCCCATCCAGAAAAGCCCATGCCCAAACCAACAGGGATCCCAGGGAAGATGAGCTCTAGCCTCAGGCTCCATAAGGAAGAAGGCAGCAAGCTATTAATTCCTGACGCTACTGATGCTTGTGGAAGCTCCTAAACCTCCATCCCCAGGGGCTAAACCCTGATGGCAGCTGTGGGAACACCGGAGCTTGGCTAAGTTTTTGATACACTCAAAAACCCCTCATGTTGAGGCTCAGCCTCCCCAGCCCAGGCCGAGCTCGCTGCCCTGCCCCAGGAATCCCACACTCTCCCGGCACGCGGCTCCACGCCGACGGCAACACGGGAAGTGGCAGCAGGAAACCGGGGAGGGAGAAGCTCCAAAAGACCTCTGGGGCCTCACCGCTGCCTTCCCCAGGGAGAGCTGGGACCCGGCTTCTCAAGGGGAGCCCCAAGGGCTGAGCCCGGAGTGTCTCCTCCTGTTTGTTTTCAAGGCAGCTCGCTGAACCCGGGAGCCGGGCAGTGGGAAAAGCGCCCAGCTGGCTGTTTTAGTGGGGAGAGGGCCGGGGAAAGCCCTCTATCAGCACTGTTGGAGTCCTGAATGCATTAAATGTGCTGTGCTGGCTCCCCCGGGCCGATCCCGGCGCCCGGGGGCCGCTTTGTGCGGTACAAAGGGGCCACAGTTGGAACAAAACCCGCGGGTCATTAGTATGCACACGCCAGTGTGCATCTCCAGTGACTCCAGCTGAAAAGGCAGCTCCCGTCCCAGCCCATGGGGCTCCATCTGGCCTGGCGGCTTTCCTGGGCTGACCCTCCGAGGGCTCGGGGCGAGGGAACGGGGCACGGGAGCGACCGGGAGCTGGAGCAGCTCTATAGATGTGGAAAAGGGCCACGGGAAGCAGTTGCTGCGCTCCAAGGAGATGAGGAATGAATGAGAGGGCTCCAAGGTCATGTGCGGCTGCAGCGGGATCGGAGCTGGGGATGGAGAATGGGGAGGGCGCTTGGGGGTCAGTGCAGCACCTTGGGGGGCCTGGACATCACCCCAGGGGGGCCAGGACATCACCGAAAGAGGGATCAGCGCATGACCCAAGAGGGGTCAGAGCATCACATCCCCCCGGGGGGGTCAGAGCACGCCCCGGTGAAGAGCACGGAGCCATCGGAGCCCTGAGCTCCTGTGCTGGGTCAGTCCATCCCCGGGTGTTCCTTTCTCCTCCTCCCCGCGAGCCTTTGCAGCGATGAGCTTTAGAGCAGTTTGGCAGCTCCTTTCACAGCCTGTCTGCCAGCCACAGGGCATGCCATGGCCACAGTGGCTCTTCACACGGAAAACACACCAGGAAAACCTTGGAGAAGCTCCCGCCTGCCCTGCTGTCCCTGGTGAGCCCACCACGGGCACCACCCTCAGCCACAGCAGGGCAGAGCTGGATGTGATGCCCGGCTGGGCAGCGCTGGCACCGTGTCCTGCCCCTCACGCGGGTCACTGTGCTCCAGCTTCCCTGGCCATTGGCACCGAGGCCGTTCTGCTCATTAGCAGAGCATGGAGAGCACCTCACAGGGGCTGATAAATGTGCCAGGGGTAGGAGCACTGGAGCCAAGAGGGTCACAGGTTGCTCAGCTCCTTGGAGGTAACGCAGGGAACCCAAGAGGATCCCAAAAAAAGGGCTGAGGAGCCCGGATGGGGCCATCCTTCTGTCCTGCCCAGCCTCACACCCCTGGTGCTTTGGGTTCATGGTCTCAGAGCCGTGTGGGAACAGCTCTGCTCTGCTCTCGCCACGGAGCCCCAGCAGGACCCAAATACCGCCCAACACCCCCTCAGCACCACAGGAGGAGCACAAGCAGTTCAGGGGGAATTCCTGGGTGGATCAGCTTTGCAGGAGGAAAAAGGCAGCAAACTCTCCCTTGGAAAATTCCCAGCCATTCTGGGAACGCGTGATGGGCTCCACGGGCCAGCACCGGGCCTGGGCGCTGCCCCCAGTTTGGGCTCCCAGGTCCCGTGATAAGGTATCAGTGCTGGTGCTGAGCCCACAAGCCAAACAGGGAGGGCAAACACAGAGCCCTGATTCCAGGGGCTGTTTGCTCTTGGCAAAGGGTGAGAGCTGAGTGCCTGGAAACCCGCTGTGCTCCTGGGAAGAGCAGGCGGGGCAGAGCAGCATGGCCAGGGGACCAGGGCAGCGAGTGTGGGATCCTGTCCCAGCACCTCAGAGATCCCACCTCGAGGCTTCCAACCAACTGCAATTCCATTGCGTAGGAATCCTCCGGCAAATCGGATTAATGAAAGATAAGAGGAAGGGGAAGAGCTGGGAGGCACAGACTCCAGGGAGATGCAGGAGAAGGTGGAGGCACAGACCCCAGCACTTCCCACTGCCACCCCCTGGCAGGCCCTCCCTCCTTCCTGCTAATCCATGGAATCATGGAATGGTTGGGGTTGGAAGGGACCCTAAGGACCTTTCAGTTCCACTCCCCTGCCCTTTCACTGGACCAGGCCCTATGGCCCATCCAGCCTGGCCTTGAACACTTCAGGGACGGGGCAGACACGGCTTCCTTGGGAAGCCTTGCTGGGAATGCAGTAAATCCCCAACCACGGGACTTTGGGCATGAAAACAGCAATTTTTGTCAGGCATTTGAAGCCTGTGTGCCACATGAGCTGGTTTTCCTGCAGAGGAAGGTTATTGGCAGGAGCTGAGCCCACCAGCCGAGGGAAAGGTGTTGCCAAGAGCCATCCTTCAGATTTCCAGGGATTTGAGCCCCAAGTCCTGCAGCATCCTCCCGAAAGCTCCTGGCTGGGGTTATCAGCTGCTGGGGCTTAACGGAGGATGCACCACAAGGTCCTTGTGTCAACACCAGTGTGGAAGAGGAAACCTGGTGACCCCAGAAAAGCCTGGAAAAACCAGGAATGGAGCAGGGAGGAGGGTGTTGGTTGCACTGAGAAGGGAGAGCCCTTGGGAGAGTCACGGGGGCTCCAAGGAGAAGCTTATTTGGGATCTGTTTCCCCATCACCTCGCTGCCAGCACGGCACGGTGGTGTTCCAGTGGGTGCCAGAGCCGAGCAAAGCAAGGAAAGTTGTTTTTAGAAGAGTTTCTGCTTCCAAAGCAGAATTCCCCCCTCTTATCACACCACACTGGAATGGCAAAGCCACCGAGAGCCGGGAGCCAGGGCTGTGTTTTGGCTTAACCTGCAGATGTGACCTTGCATTTCCATAAGCGCCTCTCATCCTCCTGGATCCCGGGAGCTGCGCATTAAACGGGGTCTAATCCCAGAGCAGAGACACGGGTGCTGCAGGAGGAGGGCAGGGGATGGAGACACTCCACAGGTGGATGGTTGGGAGCCCTGTGGTACCAGCATTGGGTCGGAGCAGGGCTGGAGCAGAGGAATAACCTGACCTTGGGCTGGGAGCAGCTGCTGGCGCCTGGGGACAGTGGGAGCGGGGCTTGGTGCCCAGCCCAGCCCAGGTCAGACTTTGCCCAGGAGCTTTAAAAAGAGGGAAGAAGGAAGGACGTAGCCCTGGGCATTGAGCTCCTCCCGAGCTGTTGCCACGCCATCTGTGCCAGGGATCTGGCACCAAGCCCCCAACCCAGACGTGCCACCTTCCAGCCCCCTCTCCAAAACCCAAGGGACACTGATGCCACTCAGAGGCTGGATCCAGCTCGAGCTGGACAGGGAATCCCAGCTCTCAGTTCCCTGGGATTTGCTCAAAACTCCCACATTTTCCAGCCCCTCTGGGCAGCTGCAGCCCCGTGACTGCCCCAGCATCCCTCTCATGTGACATTTTCCATGCTGCTGTTCCTCCTTCCCCCCTCCCCCGAGTGAGAAATGCCAGCTGGGACACTGGAGAAGCTGGATAGAGGGAAGGGCGCCAAGGATCTGTCTTGTAAGGGCATGGAGAGGGATTGCTCCTTCTCCTGACAGCGGGTCACGGTGCTGGAAGTGCTGACACACGCTCCACCAGCACCTTTGGCTGCACCAGTTCCCGTGCCCAGGGGCGGCTCCTGGCTATTCCTGTAATTAAAAATATTCTCCACCATTTAAATAGATTGGAATCTCAATCCCGGGGCAGGCAGCCAGGTCCAGCTTTTGGGCGTAGGTGCAGGTGGGGGGCTGAGATCAGGGGATGCTTCGAGGATTAGAGGGGCTCACAAGGAAGGTGGAGACAGACTTTTAGCAGGGGTGTAGGGACAGGACAGGGGAATGGTTTTGAACTGAAAAAGGGGAGATTTAAGTTGGATATTATTAGGAAGGAACTCCTGGCTGTGAGGGTGGTGAGGCCCTGGCACAGGGTGCCCAGACAAGCTGTGGCTGCCCCTGGATCCCTGGCAGTGCCCAAGGCTGTTGGAGTGCACGATGTGCTAGAAGAGAGACAGGCCCTGAGGGCTGGAGAGAGAACCTCTTTCTTGGACCCAGAGGTGACCCTGGGAGTGCATCCAGGTCACCAGGGATGGGCTGAGAGAGGATTGTGAGTTTCTGGACAGTGTTGGACCTATGAGACGTGATAATTGTAGTTTGTGGCCTTATAGGGTATTGTTTACCTGTTACCATAATAGGTAATATCTGTGCACTACCCCAGGTGATTGGGGGACACTGAGGTGAACATCTTTCCTGTTTATATGATGTTATATCCTGTTAGGTGCTGGTATTTAGGGAATTCTGAGTGCGCAATAAAGGCTTTGCACTTTTCCATCTTGTGTGCAAAGTCCATGCCCTTGCGTGATTGCTGCACAAGGCCAGGTTGGACGGGGTTTGGAGCAGCCTGGGACAGTGGGAGGTGTCCCTGCCCATAGCAGGGGTGGCACTGGGTGGGATTTAAGGTCCCTTTCCACCCCAAACCATTCCATGATTCCTGTTTCTCCCCAGGGACATGGGAGATGCCACCACCATCCCCAGACTCACTGAGACATTACCAGCAAACACCCAACAGTGCCCAGTGCTGCAGAGACCTTCTGTCACCAACTCCCTGGCAGGAAGGTGCAGCAAGGGGGGTCGGGCTCTGCTCCCAGGGAACGGGGACAGGACAAGAGGAGACGGCCTCAAGATGTGCCAAGGGAGGTTCAGGTTGGATACTGGGGAAGTTACTTCATGGAAAGGGCTGCCCAGCCCTGGCACAGCTGCCCAGGGCAGGGGTGGAGTCCCCATCCCCGCGGGGATTTAGCAGCTGTGTGGATGTGGCACCTGGGGACATGGGTTAGTGGTGGCCTTGGCAGTGCTGGGGAGCGGTTGGATTAGACCAGTGCAGAGGCTTTCCCAGCCCAAACCATTCCATGATTCTCTGATTCTGTGGTTCCATGGTTCTGTCACTTCTGTCCTTCCCCCAGGGAGTGGACAGCCAGCAGCCATGAGGGATTTGGGCTCTGTCCCTCTTCATCCACCTCTCTGCTGGTGACCAGCAGCCTCTGCCACTGAGGATTCGCACAGAGCCCTGTGTAGGTGCCAGCACCAGAGCAGCCCCAACCCAACCCTAACCCAAGCAACTCCATCCAACACAACCGACCATCCCTGGGGCCCTTTCCAGGGCTGCTGCCAGCCCAGGTGTGGAAGTGGAGCAGCCTCAGCTGCTCAGAGCTCCGTCCCTCCTTCCCTTCAGCAGCCAGGACTGCTCCAAACGCTTGGTGGGCCCTGGGTACACTGAGGGCAAGGGGTGATTCCTGCAGGGACAGAGACAAGCTCCTTCCCAAAACGGCGGGCTGGGAGAGAGAACAAGGAGCTTTCCCCCATGGATGCCTGAGGGAGCAGCTCTGTGGGCCAAGAGGAGGATGTGCCTGGCCGGAGCGTGCCGTGGGCAGCGTGGCCCTGCCGGCACGGGGAGAGGCAGAAAGGCCACATTGTGAGCACCGGAGAGCCCCTGCTCCTGCCGGGGCCCTGGTGGCACTCAGACAGCGCTGGCACCGCTGCCGCCTCGCTGCTAATGAAATCTGATGAGCCAGACCCGTGACTGTCTCTGTCCTGCCAGCAAGGGCACACAAGGGCGGCTTCCCACCCTCCTGCCTCCCTCCCTCCCTCCCACCAGCAGGAACTGGGAGCCCCTCCAGTCCCAGCACAGAGCGGGGAACGAGGCCTGTCCCACCCTCAGCCTGAGCAGGGTGAAGCCCCAAGGACCAGCAGTGAAGGTGGCCGTGGGTGCCATCCCTGTTTTGGCAGTGCCAGCAGGACGGGTGTCCCCAGCCCTCCCTCTGCTCTCCCAGGAGCATCTCCTGTCCCACGGTACCTGTCCCATCTGGGGTGGACCTGACAAAGGTGGGCAGCATCTTCACGGAGGCCGTGGGGTTGGTCTCTGCTCCCAGCCCCTTCTCCATCTCCTTCTCGAAACGTTGGGACACCTCCAGGAGGGTCTCATCGGAGAGCCGCATGTGGTACAGGTACTTGTCGACCTGAAAGGTGGAGATAAAGCCCAAAGGTCAGGTGGAGGGCTGGGGACGTGGGCACAGGCCCCACGACAGGCTCAGGACAGCGTCCAGCCCCGCCCACGGCTGCTGGGGGTGACACGAGGAGCAGGAGCAGGTTCTGACCCATCCTAAGGGCAGAACATGGCAGCACCAGCACAGGGACAGCACTGCTGGAACAGCTCATCCCAGGCATCACCCACCACTGCCCTGCCCCTCTCTCCAAGGAGCTCACCAAATGCCATCCCACATCCCCTTCCCAGGCTGCTGCCACCTTGGGAATGCCGAACCACAAGTTGCTCCTGATGCTCCACAGCATCTTCCCGCTCAGTCACCTACAGACACCCAAACAGGTTGCTACAGAAGCAGGAATTCAAACTCAGGAGTGAGTCAGGAGGTCGGCAGTGGAGGTTTTCCAGGTGCAAAGCCCTTCCCATTCCACGGCATCAATGCACCTTGACCTTGACCCCTGGGGCCTCCTCCTACACCGAGGATGCTCATCAGGAATCCACTGCCCTGTCATTTCTCCACTGCTGAGATCACCCCAAGAACCAAGAGCTACTCAACACCCTCGAGCAAACCACGCTGGAGTGACAGAAGTGGCAGCTGGAGTGACACAAGCGGGTGCTGGAGTGACACAAGCAGGTGCTGGAGTGACACAAGCGGGTGCCACGGCCAGAGAGGGAAGAAATCCACCCCCATTCCTGGAAATCGTTATACCCTTGAGCTGGGGATATGGAGAAGCCCTTCTATAAACGGCATCAAAGCACCTTGTCTTGCCTGGGAAAGGCATGGAAAAGCTCCTCCCCGAGCCATCCACCAGCAGCGCGCGTGTCCGTGCAGCCTGGCTGGAGTGGGCAGTGGGAGAGGCGGACGCTGCCCGTTCCCAAACGATGCCCTGTTTCAATTAGCTTCACTTAAAATTAATTAAAGGGCAGCTGCAAGCCCTGAGAAGTCAAGAGGAAAACTCCACCCCGCGCGCTCACCTGTCTGCAGGCACGTAACGCCGGGTCACCGGAACCGGGGCTCGGGCTGTGCTTTATGGGGCTGCGCTGGAGGAAATGGGCATTTTGTGGGCGCCTAATTGCAGCCGCCCCGGCGTGACCTCGCTCACGGATGTGCCATCCGACCCTGGGCTGGACACAACAGCCCTGCTGTGGTTTTGGCTGCCTGTGTCTCAGGCTCAGGATGCTCCAGCGCATCCTTTTTTCCCCACCCTGAGTTCTGCTGGAAATTTGGGAGCTGAGATCCCCTTGGCGCGGTCAGAGGATGGAGGAAAGCCCGGCCCAGCACATTCCAGGAGTGATGCTGCATCCCCTGGGGAGCAGCATCCTCTGGTGTGATGGGTAAAACCTCCTCCCCCTTTCTCCTGGTGCTTTCAGCTCCTGCCCAAAATCAGGAGCTGGAAGTCCGGGTAGACACAAGGGAAAGGCCAAGGAGAAGGAAACCTGGAGATTTCCTGGTACCAGTTGTTTACCAGACTCTCCTTATCCAGCCCAGCAGCAGGAAGTCAAACACTCTGCTCCCTCTCCTCCTGTTTGCCTTCACCTGCTGAAAATTCCCCCCGTGTGCTGAGGCTCTGGTTACTGGCACCAGTAACCTCCAGTTAACTAGTTAAGAGGTGGCTCTGGGGCTGGAGCTCACCTCCGTGCCAGCCCTAGGGTAGGAAACCTCTCCTTGAGCTGTGCCAAGGCTTATCAGTCAACACCATCGACCCAGGACAGAGGGTCCTCACTCCAGAGAAGCCGGGTGCTTTGGGAGCTCGGCTGCTCTGCAGCAGTGAAGACCCCCCCACCCAAAAACCCCAGCACAGGGAAACCACGCCGAGGCTTCACGTCCTTCCCCAGGACGGGCACCGCTCAGCACGTCCCCCATGTCCTCCAGGCTCCAGCGTACCAAGAATAACCCTCAGCCCGAGGAACAGGGTGTCCTCCCTCTAATCTCCAAAGCCATTTAAAACCTGGATCATCTTCTCCCAACGTAGATATCACCCCGCTCGGCAGCTAAGGCAGGTCAGGGTGTACAGCAGGACATTCCTTCCCTGGTGAAACCACCCTGGCTGTGCCTGGCCCTCACCAAGGAAGAGCCACGGCCACTGTCACTCCCAAAGCTTCCCAGCCCTGTGGCCTGGCTCGTTATTCTGAGCATCTCTCAAATTGTTACAAAGATGGGGTAAAACAGGGAGAATTCAGCCTGCAGTGCTGGGGTCTGAGCATCTTTCGAGACAAAACACCTTCTCAGCTGCTTAACATTTTTGAAGACCATGGAATAGTTCAGGTCAGATTGCCAATTTCAAACAAATAAAGTCACTAGGTTAGGATACTGAAGGGGGCAATTGAATTCCTGGAAAGCTTCCAGCCTAAATAATAGTATTTCCTGGAGGAAATCTAAACAAACTGAAGGGAGAAGGAAGAGATGGAAGCTGGGAAGCGCTGGGCATGCCCCAGCCCAGGACATCGTGTTAAAGCTCCAGATCACGGAGTAGCTGTGGGTGTAATGAGCTCAATGCCACGTTTTTGAACCAAACCCCAGCAAATCCCCATCTCCTGGCTCAAGGCTGTCTCCAAGGCTCAGCTCATTTCCACGCCGGATGCTGGAGAGGTGCCCAGGGTCGCCTGTCCCGGCTGCACGGCCACCGCTGGGAAAGGTCTGCCCACCCCGCAGCTGAGGAAACCTCAACTTGCCCAATTTCTGCTGCTGTGTGACCTGAGCTGAGCCAAGCCGAGCTGAGCTTAAAGCAACCCAAAAAACAGCTTTTGATTTCCAAACTCACGGCTCCGGTGCCAGCGCTGCAGCTGGACACTGTTCTACTCCTCAAGACTCCTCTTAAGGAGCCCGGACCCCAAGGGATCAGTGCTGTAGAAACATTAATTAGTCTTCAAATAACTTAATTCCAAGTCAATGCCATTATCCATAGAAAAGAGTTGGGGCTGTTCACCTGGAGAAGGGAGGGCTCTGGGGAGAGCTCAGAGCCTCTTCCAGTGCCTAAAGGGGCTCCAGGAGAGCTGGAGAGGGACTGGGGACAAGGGATGGAGGGACAGGACACGGGGAATGGCTTCCCACTGCCAGAGGGCAGGGATGGATGGGATATTGGGAAGGAATTCCTGGCTGTGAGGGTGGTGAGGCCCTGGCACAGGGTGCCCAGAGAAGCTGTGGCTGCCCCTGGACCCCTGGCAGTGCCCAAGGCCAGGCTGGACGGGGCTTGGAGCAGCCTGGGATAGTGGAAGGTGTCCCTGCCATGGCAGGGGTGGCACTGGATGGGCTTTAAGGTCCCTTCCAACCTAAACCATTCCAGGATTCTATGAGTTCCTTGGCTCACACGCTGCTCTTGCAGGGACCCTGGGGACCCTCTCCCTGTCTCCCCATCACTCAGGGACATGGGGCAGGGCTGCTGTGGCCGCTGGGAGCTGCAGCACGACGGCGCTTCCGGCACCGCGCCAGCGCTTCGCGCCCAGCGGGAAGGGGAAGGGTGCGGGGAGCTTTGTTCCTGTGCAATAAGGTCCCAGGTACATCTTTCCCATTAATGATCCCAGGTTCCGAGAAGGGGAAGCTGTTTGCCTTTTGGTTTCGTTTTATTCTGAATCCTTTTCCAGAGCCACGTGGCTGCCAGGACCTGGAGTGGGAGTACGTGCTTCCAATCCCCCAGCATCCTCCCGCTGTATTTTTCAGCTGGATGTGACTAATTACAGCAGCTTTTTGAGCAAAAGCAGAACACTGGCAGAGGGTGGCTGCTTTCTGGGCTAGATTCTTTACCTTTTTGGCAACAAAGCCAAACATTTGCAGTGTGTGAGATGACAGAGGAATGTTCCCATTTGGGGAAGGCTGGAACACCCCAAGCCCACAGCACGCACTGTCACCCCTCGCTCCAGGGACATTTTTGCTGGGAATTATATTTTCTTTAAATTACTTCCCTCCCTATCCCAGTTTTTAACTTCAAGCACGCTGTTTTGTAAGAATCCCCGAAATTTCAGGGAATGCTGTCTCTCTCCCCACTTCTCTGGGAGGGGAATGCTGTGCAAGCCCCAGCCATGCTCCCACCCCACCCGAATCTGTGGTGGGATGTGATGAATTTGGGGAAAGCGAGGCAGAGGGAGCAGCAGAGGCTGCAGGGTGAAGGCCTCCAGCACTGGGAAGGTTTTATTCCCTGTTCCATGTCCTCGGTCCCTGCGCTGTCCATGCCTGTCCCTGTTTCCCACCCCAGGTGACTCAGCACAGGGAACCGGCTCGTCCCCTTCCCCAACCCCGTGGGTGACACAGGGGTGATGCTGGGCTGCACCCACCCTCCCCAGCCCTGGCCCTGGTGGCACCCACGTCCTTCAGCTCCTCCACGCCGAATCCAAGCCCACGTGCCCTCCCCACCACGGCCAAGCCTCGGATGACACACGCCCGGAGTCATCCCGAACCCGGGTGAGTCAGATGTTTCCTGCTCGGCCGGTTCCTCCCCATCCTCACCCCCGGGACAGCAGCTGGATCCACGCCGGAGGTGGAGCCAGGCACCCATGGTGAGGAAGTGACACCGACACCACGGAGCATCCACCGACCCATCCTCAGGTGACCCTGCTGCCCCACAGCCCCAGAAAAACCCAGCTCAGCCAGGGAAGTGCTCTGCGTTCCAGCTCTGGAACTGGAGACATCAACTGCTCCTGTGTCCCACCGGCACTCGAGGCACCGCCCTGCCACTCGTCCTCCTTCCCCCCCATGTTGAACCCAGGTCTTCGTGGCAGAGATCCCACTTGGATGCTGGATGGCAAAGCCTCACTGGCCCCAAGAATCCCCCCTCAGATGGTGGGAGCACCCCACTGCAGAGGGGAAACTGAGGCTGGGTAGCTCTGATGAGGTGGAGAGGCGCAAGGGGACACAGGACCAAGGTCCCAAAGGTGGGAAAAGCTGTCCTGACATTGACCTTGGCTCCTGCCATTGACCTCGGCAGCCTCAAGGGAAGCTGTTAAGTTGGTTTTCCAGGAATTTGCCATAGGTGCCCCTCCCATATCCACAGAGGCAGCCAGGGTGGAATCAGCCGGGTAAAACTAATCCCTCGGCAAAGGAAAAAAAAAAACCCGAGGACAACCTGCCCCTGCTTGGGAACGGCCACAAATGCAGGAAAACCAATTCCATCCCCAGTTTTTCCCTTTTGAAGGGGGGATGGGGAAGAAGGGACGCTCAGCTCCCGCTCCCATGGCATGACGAGGCTGAGGGAGCAGGAAGCCCAGTGTGAGCCGGCACATCCCAAGGGAACGCAGGTCAGCGGCGGCAGACTTTCAAGCTGGGATCTCAAAGGACGCTGCTGAGGTTAATTAAAGTTTGCACAATCCCTTGGGGGTTAGATAAGTCTGGACAACCCACTTTCCAGGCAGGAAAGGGGCAGGAGCTGGGGATGAAGGTAATGTGCCCCCAGATGAGTGGCAGAGCAGGTAAGGCTGTTCCATGGCAAGAATGGGAAGAAAAATCCCATTTTTGAGGCTATTTTCAAGGCCTTGAGGTGGATGCAAACCACAGCTATTAGAAAAGGCACTTTTTAACCCCAGCTGAGCTCCTTTTCTCTCTGATCCAAAGGAAAAACACATCCCAGGCTACCGCCTGCAATTTTTTTCCCCCAAATACAGTCTCAAGTAGGGGGGTTTGATAAAAAGACCCAACCAAATAAATCACAGCTTTCCAAGAATTTCACCCCTTACATCTCCCCATGCTTTTCCCTTTGCCTGGGGAGATTTACAAACCAGGAATAATTTTGACACCCATGGTGGAAGCAGCCAGGTCGGACAGCTGGCTTCTCCCCCCTCTCCCCTTCCCTGAGCCGAGCTGAGCTCCGTGCTCTCTTCCAGCTTTGCCTCACTGGGAGGATTCACAGGAATCTGTTTAAAAATATCCCAGAGAAATCCAGTTGTGGAGGCGGCCGGGAGGGCAGCGCCTTCTCTCACAGCATCCCGAGCCCCGGCCGGCAGCTCCTGGATATTTTTTTTCTCCCTCACATCTCAACAACTTTTTTAATTTGGGTTTTGGAGCCGGGAGGGAAACGAAGCCGGTTCCTGAGGCTTCGCACACCCTTCTCCCAGTGGGTAAGGAAGGCGAATTCCTTCATCCAAGCTTTCCCTCTCCATTATTCCCGGCTCCCGATAAGGAAGGCGTGAGCAGCCCGGAGCCCGGAGCCGGGCTGTGCCGCTGGCCTATTTCTGCCCGGGTTACACAACCCCTTCCCGTGGATTTGGCTGTTGCACAACCCCGGGGCCACTGGCGAGCGGAGGGAGAAGCCGAGCCCGTATTTCCTTACGGATCGCTTTGCGTTGGGAAGTTTTCCCTGCACTTTGTTGGGTTGGGGTTGTTTTTTGTTGTTGTTGTTGGTTTTTTTTTAATGTTCTCCCTCGATTTCTTTCCTATTTAACACCGGCGAAGGGCCAGCGTGGCAGCTTTCACTTCCCCGGTGGCATCTCCAGGGTTATCTCAGGTCTCTCTAAGCACTTTTCTCGGGTTTTTATGGCGATATTTGCAAATCCCGACCACCTCACACTCAGATCAGCAAATCCTGACCACTTCCCGTGTCAGGGATAGCAGATGAGATCCTCTGCCCTGTTCCCAGATGCCAGCAGAGCACTGCAGGAAGAGCCTGAGCCTCCGCGCTCTCTCCCATCCAGCATTTTTTTTCCAGGAATAATTTATTAAGCCCAGCCTAAGCGCTGTCCTGGCCAGACAAAGGCCGGCTGCTCCCCCAGCCATGGGAGAGCAGAACACTCGAGCTTTCCCAGTGCCTGAACTCAGGAACGAGGGGTGACCAACACTCCACGCATCCCAACGGGACGCTGCTGCTTGGGGCTGCAGTCTGGGAACAGGCTCGGGGAGTTCAGGACCCCGAAATTAAGGATTCAGAACCCCAAAATTAGGGATCCAGACCCCCCAAAATTAAGGGAACGGGAGACAGGAAGGTGTTTTCCATCGCTGTCAGTGCAGGGATGGGGGGACACGCGCGGTTTGGGGTGGGGGGGTCGCAGCGTGGGGAACAGGACCCGAGGTGCAAGCGCCGCCTCCGGGCTCGCACCCCGGGCTGACCGCGCTCCCCGCGGGTGCTTCGGCTCGTGGCCCAGGGACGGGGGAACGGAGGAAGCGGCTCCCGGGGATGCTCCGCGCCCGCGGATGCTCCGCGCGGGCGGGAAGCGGCAACACGTGCTGCTCGGGGCGGCCGCGGGGTCCCGGCTCCGGCGGGGGAGAGGCACGGAGATTCCCCCCCTTCCTCCTCCTCCTTCTCCTCCTCCTCCTCCTCCTCCTCCCCCTCCGCCCGCCCGGCCACGCGGGGTCCCGCAGCCGCGGCACGTACCGCACGCGGCCCCGGCCGGGCAGCGCTGGGGCCTCCGCCCGCCGGCCCGGCCCGCTGCGCCCCGGTTCCCCTCCGCTCCCGGTTATTTTGGCTCCTGTTCCCTTTTAGAAAGTTTTTTTTTCTCTTTTTTTCCCTTTTTGCTCTTTTTCCCATTTACTTTCTTTTTCACTTTTCCCCCCTCCTTTTTGCTCTTTTTACTGCTTTCCTCTCCTTCTTCTCTTTTCCCCTTTTCTGCTTTTTTCTTTTTTCCTCCTTCCTTTTACATCCTCTTTTTTCAACTTTTTTTCCCTCTCTTTTTTCCTTCATTCTTCTTCCTTTCCCCCCCTTATTTCCCTTTTCTCTTTCCTTCCCTTTTCTTTTTCTCTTTTCCCTCCTCACTCACTCTCCCCTTCTCCTTTTCCCTCTGTCTTGGTTTTTCTGTTTTTACTTTTACCCATCCTTTTTTTTCCCCTCCCTTTTCCTCTTTTTCTTCTCCCCTTTTCCCTCCTTCCTCCCTTTTTCTTTTTTCCCCTTTCGCCTTTTTCTTTCCCTTTTCCTCTTCACTTTTCCCTTTTCGCCTTTCCCCCTCCCTCTCCATTTTTTTTCCCTCCCCCTCCCCACTCTCACCCCCGCGGCCCCTCTGCCCCGCGCCCCCCTCACCTTCTGCGCCTGGTCATGGTTGAGCTCGGTGAAGAAGTAGGCGAGGAGGTGCGATGCGATCATGGCGGGAGCGGAGCGGAGCGGAGCGGAGCGGAGCGGAGCGCTCGGGTCGGTGCGAGCGGAGCGGAGCGGCCCCGGCAGCGCCGCGCGCTCCCCGCGCCAATCGGGTTCATTGAGGAGGTTCCCCCGGCCCCGGTGACGTGGCCGCGCCGCCGCTCCCCATTGGCTGAGCCGCGAGGGTGTGTGCCCGGCGCGCGCGGGAGGGGCGGGGCCGCCCGAGGCGGGGGAACCGGGGGGGCAATGGGGGGCAATGGGGGAGCAATGGGGGGCACGGGGGGGAAATGGGGGAGCAATGGGGGGCAATGGAGGGCAGGGGGAGGGCACTGAGGGGGAACTGAGGGGGCACCGGGGGGGGCAATGGGGGAGCAATGGGGGACAGGGGGAGGGCACTGAGGGGGAACAGAGGGGGCACCGGGGGGGCACTGGGTGGGCATTGGGAGGGCACTGGGGGTGCAATGGGGGACAGTGGGGAGGGCACTGAGGGGGAACTCGGGGGCACTGGGTGGGCATTGGGAGGGCACTGGGGGTGCACTGGGGTTGCACTGGGGGGTACACGGGGGGTGCACTGGGGGGTCAGTGGGGGGGACACTGGGGTTGCATTGGGGTACACTGGAGTGCACTGGGGGGTCAATGGGGGGGACACTGGGGAGGACACTGGGGGTGCGCTGGGGGGTCAGTGGGGGGGACACTGGGGTTGCATTGGGGGGACACTGGAGGTGCACTGGGGCAGTGGGGAGGCCAGGGGGAGGGCAATTGAGGGGGCATTGCGGGCGTTGGGGGTGCACTGGAGAGGTGAATTGGGGTGGGTACCGAGGGGGCTGGGAATGCACTGGGAATGCACTGGGAATGCACTGGGAAGGGCTGAAAGTGCACTGGGAGGGCACTGGGGTGCAGTGGAGGGGTGAATTGGGGGGGCACTGGGGGAGCCCTGGGGGTGCATTGGGGTGGGCACGGGGGTCCGGGGGTGCTCTAGGAGGGTGAATTGGGGGTCGGCACTGGGGGCCTGGGTGTGCATGGGGAAGGCGTATTGGGGGTGCACTGGAGGGACTGGGGGGGTACTGGGAGGGCTGGGGGTTGCACTGGGGTGGGCACTGAGGGGTCTGAGGGTGCAGTTGGGGGGTGCATTGGGAACACTGGGGGGCCTGGGTTGTACGAGGGGTTCTGGGCATGCAGCGGGGGTTACTGGGAGGGTGCATTGGGGGTGCACCGAGGGGCTGTGAGTGCACCGAGGAGGGCACGGGTGGGCTGGGGGTGCACTGGAGGGGTGAATTGCGGGGTGCTGGGCGGGTGCATTGGGGGTGCACTGGAGGGGTGAATTGGAGGTCCATTGGGGTGCACTGGGGGTGCAGTGAGGGTGACCGGTGGGGGTCTTCTGGGGGGTTGGATTTGGGGTGCTCTGGGGGTGCATCATGCGTGTGCCGCAGCCCGTTTGTGTGTCCGTGCCCGCAGCCGCCGCTCCCGCCCCGGTGTGCCCGGTGCTGTCACATGCGTGTGAACGTGCGCGGCCCTGTGCACCCGTCAGGTCGCATCCATCAGCCCGCGGCCCGTGGCGCTCGCTCCGACGCCCGCGTGTCCCGCTCCCCGTGCGCAGCCACGGACGGCGGGGGGTGCCCGCTGCGCCCCGAAAACCTTGGGAAGCATCGTTTGGAAGCATCACCGGGGCTGGGATCTGCCTCCACCACCCCGCCTTCCGCCTCGCCTCCATCCCAGCTCCATCCCGGCTCCATCCGGGAGTCCGAGGGCCGCAGCCGGGCGTTGGTGGCCCGGAGCCCTACGAGGGCCGCGGCACGTCCTGGCCCTCCGGAGCAGCTCCCGCTCCCCGCTCCCAGCAGAGCCGGTCCCAGCAGCCCTGGGGCAGGAGTTACCCAACCCGTCTGCCCGCTCCCGCCGCTTTCCCAACCAGTTCAGAGCAGCTCCGGCTCTTCTTGCCTTCACCCTCTCAAGAGTCCTTTCTACGCGGCCATTTACATCATTTTGGTGTTTTTGCTCAAGGAATTGTAACTCCATTTCAAAGGAAAGAGGGGGAGAAGCAACCAAAGCCAGAGCTCAGCCAATCCTGCTACCAGACACCTTTTCCTGGAGGATCCAGTCCCGCTGCACCCGCCATGAATCTGTCAGGCATTCCAGTTAAATCCGTGGATCGTGACCTGATGCATTTTAGGATTTGGACTCAATGATCCTTGTGGATCTCTTCCAACTAAGGATATTCCATTAATCTCTGTCACTGCCCCTACATTTCAATTCACCCTCTGATCCAGCTTTTTTTTTTTTACCCCTAAAATGCCAAATTCTCCATGGTTAAGTTGAAATCAAAGCAGTGTTTGAGCCTAAAAATAGCTGGACACATCTGTCCGCCTTCCCCATCTGCCGCCAGCCTGGCTGGATGAAGGAAGCGACTGTCTGTGCAAAATGAGGGACCTGTCTCATCCTTCTGTCCCACAAAATCAGTTTATTCAGGGAAAATATTCCCCAAGACTCCATTGATTTGCCAGATAACACCCTGGTCAGGAAAAGACAGGAGGAGCTGGGCTCTGCTCAACCAGTTCCTCTAAATATAAAGTAATTTTTTTTAATTTGAGGTTTTTCAGTTGGTTTTGGAATTCCTTTCATGGAATAAAGCTCCCAATGGAAATCTTTTCAAGGCATCCCAGCTGCTTCCCAGCTCCACGTGGGCTTGTAATAATCTATCGGCATTTAATGCTGCGTTCCTTAGGAAAAGGAAGCGGCTGATTGCAGGGACTGGAGCTACAACCAGCTCTAATTTCTCTAATGTGATTCCTTAAGGACGGGTGATGCAGTAATAACAACGTTGGAGCGTGAGGAAGAGCCGTGCCCAGCGGCCGGAGCAGGGACGGAGCCTCCAGGAGCCCTGGGACCAGCCTGACCCACAGCACAGAGCAAAGCCCCCCATGGAGCGCTGCTGCTCCTGGGGACCCCCAGGAGACCGTTTGGAACCCACTGAGGGTCATGTCCCACTTTTATGCCAGGGAAACTGAGGCACGGGTGGGGATAGAGGAACTGGGAACCAGACCATCCAAGCACGGAGCAGCTGAGATGATCCTGGAGCTGGAGCTGCTCCAGGAGAGGCATGAACTCATCTGGGATCACCTGCCCCGTGATTCATCACTCCAGCGCTGCTCCACATAGTTTCCAACGAGGTTTCATTGGACACGGACACACACATCCTCACGAACCCATCGGCACCAGGATGACACCGGTGACCAGTTATTGGCTTTGCCCTGTCACCCAAAGCACCGGAAACCTGGAACTTGGCTGGACCCAGCCCTCACACGGGGCCGGGAATAGAAAACCGGTCGGAGAACTTTTCTTTCTTCGGCAGCCGCAGGACGAGCGCGTGACCTTGGGCTGAGCTGGGTGAAACAGCCTTTCCCCGGCTCTGCGGAGAGGGAGGGGGCTTGCCCATCCCAAACTGCTCCATGAAGGGCGAGGGAGGGGAGGATTGTGCCCTGCCCGTGCCGGGGGTGGTGCGAATCCATCCATCCGTCCGTCCGTCCATCCCCCTGCTGCTCCTCTGCAGATCTCATAATGCTGGAGCGATTTCCAGCCCATCCCAAACCCCAGCTGCACCCCAAGGTCACCCCCCACAGCCACCCCTCCCCAACACAGCCAGAGTGATTCCCTGGGGGTCGGCTGGGTGTCCTTGGGCTGGGCCGCCCCAGCTCCCACAGCCTGGCTTCCCACCCCACTCGCCGGGCTAATCTCCACAGAACGGACAGAAAAGGGGAGATTAAATTAGATTAGCCAGAGCCGCCTAATTTTAGCGTCCTCACGTGTCACTGACACACTGCTCTGGCTCTTCCCTCACTCCCCCAACCCTGTGTGACCCTCAAAGCCACCAAGGCCACCAGTCAGGACAGGAGGGATCCAAAGGGGGTTTGTCTGGCTAGCGGCACCCAGAGATGGGTGTGAGTGGGTGGGCATGGAGGTCACTAGACCTGTGCCAGGAGGGGACTGGGGGTGATGGCCACCTTCTACAGGAGATGGCCATCCTTGGTTGGTGACAGCCATCCTGGAGTGGTGCTGGCCACCCTCTATTAGTGACAGTCACTCTCTATCGGTGACAACCATTCGCCTCCAGTGATGGTCACAGTTCCTTGCTTGTGGCCACCATCCCTTTGTGGTGGCCACTCTCCACTGGTGATGGTGACCCTCAACCTTGGGATCATCTCCATCCCCAAGCAGCCCCCTCTACCCAGGGGGAATTTTTAGTGGGACACTCCACACTGGCACATCCCGTTTTCCCCCTCCACTCCCAGCTCCTGCCCTGCATGTCCTGTTGCTGGCTATCGAATCACCACACCGTGAAGATGACATTGGCCTGCTCAGACCTCCCTCAGGGCAGTGCCAGCTCATCCAGCTGTGGAGGAGCCCGCCAGCTCCATCCAATGTCTCCTGATCCATTGGATGTTCCACGGGATCAGCCTCGTGACACCACAGGGAGAGGAGATGTCTGGCCCCTTCCATTCTCAGGAGTCACACTGTCCCCAACATCCCAGGAAGGTCCCCAACATCCCAGGAAGGTCCCAAAAGTCCCAGTCCAGTACCCAAAGCCTGGATGCTGGAGCTGGCAGGAGCTGTGGCAGGAAGGAAGGTGTCCCCAAAAGCCAGCATGGCCAAATGCGGGGAGAGCTGAGGACCATCCTGCACCCCAGAGAGGCTGTGCCAGGTGCCACAAAACCTGGCACAGGTCTGAGGTCAAAAGTCCCGGTCAGGACACAGGACCCTGAGTCACTCTGCCCTGGGATGAGCAACTCCCGCGTGTGGCACTTTCCCAATCACAGCGGAAAGGGGAGGTTTCTCCTGGGGCACTTTCCGTGGGCACCGCCACGTCCCACAGCGTGGGACACGCCACGTCCCTGATGCCACCAAACTGGAGCAGGGACACGAGCGGGACTGGGCAGGGAATGCTCAGTGCCAGGAGGTTTTCCCTCGCCTCTGCCATGGGACCCTCAACCTTTCTCCCAGCGCTGTGGGTGTGAGCAAGCAGGATCCCAGGGGTCTCATCCGGGAGGGGGATAACCACCCTGATGGTCCTGTGCCACAGCCACACCCAGCTTGCACCGACCCCGTGAAATCCTTCCCACCCGATCGGAGGAAATCGCCCAAAACTTGGATTTGAGGAAGACGCAGGTGCACAGCTGTGACAGAATCCCACCCTTCAGTCCCGTGGTGTCCTGGCAGGGACCAGCGTCCACAGCAGTGTGGCAAAGCTACGTGCAGATGGATGTGCCTGCCAGCCCATCCTCGGGGTCTGGGTGAGGCACAGGGAAGAGCTGGCAAGGGAGAGAGGGGCTGGGAACCCACCTCCTGCCCCTCCAAAATCCCAGCCGAAAGCCACGGCACTGCTGGTGGGCAGAGAAGGATTGAAACCCCCCAGGTCCCCCAAGTCCAGAACAATTCCTAAGTCCAGCCCGGAGCTCTCTCTGGGATACAGGAGCAGAGCTGGGCTCTCCCAGGACAGGGGTCTTCGCTCTCCACAAGCAGCATCTCCCTCGCTCCCTGACAGAATGATCACAGCTCAAAGTCCCCAGTCACATGTATTTCCACCAATTCACTCTGATGGCAGAAAATCGCCCCAAATATTTCATCCCACTTTGCTCCGACATCACCCCACCTGGTCGAGGCCAGTGATTTGAGACTCAACTCCCCTCCACCCTGCCATCACTTATTCCCCAGCACCCATCCCACGATCCCTTGACACCCACGGTTGCTCCCCTTTCACCCTTTGTGCCGCATCCATCACAGATCCTCATCCAAGTACAAGGAGCACAAACTCCCCCACAATCCCGAATCCAGGGTGAAAATTCCCTCACCTGGGCGAAGCTTTTGCTGTCCATCCCGTTCTCTGTGTGCGTGGACGTCATCCTTGGAGCATCCACCACGGTTTGCTGAGACTGAGACTGAGACTGAGACTGAGACTGAGACTGAGACCTCGCCGCGCCGAGCTGGGGCTGGGAGGGCTTTATCATCTCTGATCCCTGCGGAGGAAGGCCCTGCGTGCCAGCGCCGAGGTCATTGGCTGGGCACTGCGCGGATGAAGACGGGATTTTAGCAGCAGTGGTGTAATCCCGGAGCCTTGGGATGAGAGTGATGGAGCTGTCTGGGATGAGATGCTCTGTGGAGGGTCTGGGCTCCTCCTGCCCCACACTGACACCCCCACGGAGGCGCACCCCGTTCTGCACCCCTTGGCACGGCAATAAGGAGCAGCCAGATCATGGATCAGCCCCGCATTGCTCTGTCCCTGTGGGGGTGAGCTCGCTTGCCCCCAGCCCAAATTTCAGTGCAGAGAGTTTTACTGAGGAATCCTCTCTCCTTTTTCGCAGAGAGGGAAAATAAAACAGAAAAATCCCTGCTGAGGAGGGATGGATGTGTTCGGAGGGGCTGGGAGCCCTGAGGCGGAACGAGTCCGTGCGGCCCCAAGCCTGCTGGAGACACATCATGCGTGTGCAAATGTGTGTTGCGTGTGAGGGCACACGTGGGACAGGGACACGTGGCCTCCCACATGGATCTGACCCGGCAAAGGGCTTAATTGGGATCTGCGGCATCTGCCATGGCAGCAGCGGTGGCTCCTGCGCTTGTGAGGAGCTTTGAGAGTCCTGGAGAATTCCAAAAACCCGGACGGGGGATAAAAGAGGGGGAAAAGAGCTGCCTGGCTCCTCCCCCACCCCGTGGGTCCGTGGGTCCATCCCTACGTGACAGTGGGCACGCAGGGCCCCCTCTCCCTGCTGCTGAGAGGAGCTGCCAGGCAAAGAGGGTTAAGGTTGAATCATTTATTAATTCTAACAGAGATTATCCAGCTTGGAGGGCCCAGCAGCACCAGCAGCCAGTGCTGGAGGGTTATCTGGGATGGGAAAGGCAGGAATTGCTGTCGGGGAGGAGGAGGATGGAGCTGCAGCCCCAGGTTTTCCCATCACAGAGAGGGACAGGCTTGAGAGAAGGGGTAAAGCTCGGATTTGGGAGCAGCAGGCTCCAGGCTGGGCTTAGGCACCACCTCTATGGGCTAAAGGTTAAGACCAGACCTAAATCTTAGTCCAGGTGCTGAGCTCAGCCCCAGCCCTTGGTCAGGTGCTGCATGACCTGGGGGAGCAAGGCAGAGCTGAGCTCCAGCCCTGGTCCCATCCCTGTCCCTATCCCACCCCTGCCCCAATCCCTGTCCCAGTCCCATTCCCATCCTCATCCCTGCCCTGTCCCCATCTCCATCTTCATCCCCATCTCAAACCTGCTCCCATCCCCATCCCTGCCACCATCTCTGTCTTGGTTCCTGTTCCCACTTCAACCCCATCCTGATCCATGTCCCCATACCATCCTTGTCCCCGTCCCTGACACCATCCTTGTCCCCATCCTGGTCACTATCTCATTCCCAAACCCTTCTCCATCCCTGTCACTATCCCCATCTCAATCCTAGTCCCTATCCTGTTCCCTTACTCATCCCTGACCCCATCCCTGTCTTGGTTCCTGTTCCCATTTCATCCCCATTCTGTCCCCATTCCCATCTCTATCCCTGACACCATCGCTGTCCGCACTCTGGTCCTGTTCCATCCCCATCCCCATCCTCATTCCCCGTCCCTGTCCTCATCCCTATCCCCACCCTCATTCTCATCTCCATCCCTGTCACCATCTCTGTCCTGATCCCTGTCCTCGTCTCACCCTTGTCCTATCCCCATCCCCATCCCCGCCCCATCCCTTACACCGTCCTGATTCCTGTCCCGTCTCATCCCCAATCCTTTTCCTGTCCCAGCCCCTGTCCCTACCCATCCTCATCCCATCCCATCCCATCCTCATCCCATCCCAGGGCACATGGCCGTCGGTGACAGCCCAGGACTCATCCGGACCCTGGGACAGCCAGACCCCCACCCCGAGCTGTGCCCGCATCCACCTGCCTCATGACGGGGGTTTGGCAGCACCTTCATCCAATGGAAACTTCTTTTATTTCCAAAATTCCTCTGCGCTCGGACGGGGAAAACTCCGGCTGCTCCAGGCTGGGATCCTCCCTCCGCCGCCCACAGCTCGCACAAAGGCTCCTTCACCCGGGACGGACAGAGCTGCCTTTGTTCATCCCGCTCCGACCGCGGCCGGCACGGCAGAACCGGCACCGGCCCTCCGGCTGCGCCATCCGCTTCCCGGGAATCTCCAGGAATGAGGGAATCGGTGAACCGCGAGCGCTGGGTGGTGGGAGATGAGCGCTGGGGCATCGCTGCTCGTGCCGGATTGACTCCCTCCCACCAATGCCAGTAGGATTTTAGTCATTATTTGGGTTTAACCAAGCCGGGGTTGTTTAATATCCCCCTGGAATAACGGGTGGGGTTGAGGGGATCCAAGCGGTGCCGAGCCCCACAGCCCGGCTGTCCCTGCCGGAATCCTTGCCGTGCCAATAAATCCCTTTATTGTCTCTCCCGCCTCATAGATAATCCAGGCATGGCGGGGGTGAGACCTGCCCCTTCCCGGCATGGGACTCCCGGGAATCTCGGTGGGTGGCCGGGACAATCCCCATCCCCCAGCGCCCCACCCCCTGCTCTTCATTACAAAAGGGGGATAAATAATCCCGTTTTAAGGAGGGGTTGGAGGAGCGAGCGCCTGGGACGCAGCAGGATGGCGATGCCCTCTAGGATGCCCCTGGGATGTCCCCGGGATGTCCCTCGGACCCCCGGACACTGCAGTGGGAACCTACCCAGCCACAAATCCTACAGCATCAACCCCGGGGCTGGACTGAGGGGCAAACGCAGCCTCTGGAAGTCCCTCACAAATATCCCCTCAGACTTCTGGGTGAGCTGGGAAAACTGAGCCAGGAGAGATCTCTATGTCTCACATGGGAGCACCGGGATATTTGGCAAAGAGAAGGCACCTGGGAGATGCGGTCCTGATGTCACCAGCAGCACCGATAGCAGCAGGAGAAGGGATTTCACGGCTTTAATGACATGGAAGTTTTCCAGGAGCCTCCCTGTCCATATGGATATCTGCTCTCCCGCATTTCCCTACACTGGCAGCTGCGAGCCCATCCCCGGGCACCCAGAACCCGCTGGAAGCAGGATGGGGATCCTGGTGCCAACCCAGGCTCGACTCTCGGAGAGCTCAGGGAGCAGGTTACGAATGATGCCAGAAATCCCAGGATGCATCCCACAGAACAGGTGTCATGGGATGTGTTTGGCAGCACGACGAGGAGGAGGATGCAGAGGTGGAAGTGGCCGGAGGTGTTGCCACAGCTCCATAAAACCCCTGGAGTGTTTTATTCCCATTCTCCCCACCCATGGCCGGGATCCGGGCACCACGGAGCCGGCACGAGGCCGGCAGCTCTGGCAGGGACCCGACACTTCCAAGAGGTTTGGGACCACGCCAGGAAGGACTGGGTTTAATCCCATGCCAACAGCTGCCCCGGCCCCGGATTAGCCCTAGCACCGTCCCCTTCCCTGACCTTCCCAGGCCACCCCACCACGGTAACTGGAAACCCACGGGGCGTTTTTCCAGTCTCGTGATATTGGCAAATGTCAGATCCTTGATGGATCACTGGCATTAGGGTGGGTGGCGTGGGGTGACCCCAAAGGGACGGAGACACCTGGATTTAGGGAGCATCCTGGGATGGGGTGTTGGGACCTGGTTGCTGCTCTGTCCATGCTCAGAGAGAGAAAATGAGAGGGATAAATGAGCCTGAGGGGTTGGAAAACAGCATTCCCAATGGGCATTCCCAAAACAGCACCCCCGGGGCTGCTGGGATGATGTTTCACAGGAGTTCAGCCTTTTCCAAGCTCCCATTCCTAACTGGGACCCCCCATCACCCTGCCCCCTCATAACTGTCACCCTAAAAAACACAACCCCTGAAAATTGAGGTCCCTAATAACAGTGACCCCAAAAAACAGTGACCCCTTAAAAATGTGGGCCCTAATAACTGTGACCCCTAAAAACCATGATCCCTAATAACCCCAAATGCTAATAATTGTAACACCTAAAACTGTGACCCCTAATAACCCCAAACCCTATTAACTGTGACCCTTAATAACTGTGTCCCCTAATAACCCCAAACCCTATTAACCGTGACCCCTAATAACTGTGTCCCCTAATAACCCCAAACCCTATTAACTGTGACCCCTAAAAGGAGGTCACTAATAACTGTGACCCCTAAACACCCTGACCCCCAATAACTGTGACTCCAAATAACCATGACACACCCAGTAACTGTGACCCTAAATAACCCCAGCTCCCAATTCCTTCCTCACTGGCTCCACTCATTTCCCCTCAGGGCACAACCCCTGCAAACCCCATTTCCATCAGCCCCTTCTCCACCCCCACCCCTCATTTTTCCCCTCAATATTTAATCCCCCTCCGTTCAACTTGGACCATTTCCCAGCTTTTCCCAACACAGAGAAGGAACAAACCCCAGCTGGGGGGTTCAACGTGTGGTGAACGCGGGTGAGCAGCTGGGCACAGACTCATTTTTGGGGTGACTTTACACCTCCCTGCCCTCAGATTAATTTGTCAGATACCGGAATTATGCCCAGATCGGGGCAGGAATAATGGGATTATCCAGAGCCTGCTGCAGGATAGGGAAGCTCATTACAGAGCATTAAAGAGAAGAAAATTGGGTTTTTCTAAGTTCTTAGAAAAACCTCAATTAACTTCCAGGTGCCTCTGAGGCTCATTTTAGGGACATTTAGGGGTTTCTTTAGAATTTGCTCTGCACCCTCACTCTCCTTATGGACACAGAATGAGCTTCCAGGATCCCGGAGCAGCTGGGGATGGTCTCCAGCCTCCACAGGTGCTTCCAGGTTTGGGGAAACTGAGGCAGGGCAGCCCCAACCCTGCACAGGGGACACGTCACCACAGAGCACCCACTCCCTTCTGGAGCCCCCAAACCCCCCAGAAAAACCAGGATGAGCCCCCTTGGAGGCCTTTTCCCCATGAAAACACCACAGGGGAGGGGGAAATCCATGCCGGCGGTGGGACTGGGATGAGGCTCCCCCCATGCTAGATAACCCAAAGTGACCTGACTTTCTGGAGGAAAAAGGGAGGTTTTACCATTTTTTTTTTTTTTTTCCAGCCTCCCTGAGTTTTGCAGCATGTCAGGGACTAACACTGCCACCTACCGAGCCAGGCCTCGTGGTATTAAATCTCATATTTCTGTTTTCCCCACCCAAAAGTGCTTCCCACGTTTTTAGGAACACACGAAGCCTCTCAAACCAGCCCACTTCTCTCTGGAGTGAATCCAGGTGCCCATCCGTGCCAGGCCCTCAAATGTCCCTCGGCGTGGTTTTGGGGGGCGTTTTTTGGGCTCAGGGCTTTGTGGCTACCAGGCTGGGATGGTGGGTGAGGAAACTGAGGCACAGCCAGGGCTCGTCAGGCTCGGACGGGTCCCACCTGTGCCTCGTTTGGTCCTGGATATTTAAGGCCCTTTTTCGTCAATTTCCCCCTCCTTTGAGTGTCAGCTCAGTGGGTGCAGCTTCGTTCCCTTTGTGGGATGGGGGAGCCCAGCAGAGCTGTGGGGTGGCCAGAGGTCCTGGAGCCCTCACGGGTCTCGGAGCCCCCGGGGGTCCCACATCCCTCAGGGGTCTCGAAGCCTTCAGAGGTCCCGCAGCTGCCGGGGGTCCCACAGCCCTCAGGGGTCCCGGGGGTCCCACAGCCCTCAGGGGTCTCAGAGCCCCCGGGAGCCCTGGAGCCTTCAGGGATCTTGGAGCCCCCGGAGGTCCCGCAGCCCTCAGGGGTCTCAAAGCCTTCAGAGGTCCCGCAGCTGCCGGAGGTCCCGCAGCCCTCAGGGCTCCCGGGGGTCCTGCAGCCCACGCCACCCCCCGAGGTGCTGGAGGGGCTCCTGAGCCAGCACTTCGGGCCCCTGCCCCGCCCGGCCACCATCGCCCGCCTGCGGCGCGGCCCCGGCGGGGCCTACGAGCCCACCGGGGACCCGGCCGAGGTGCTGGAGCGGCGGCAGGCGGCCAACGCCAAGGAGAGGGAGAGGGTGAGCGACCCCAAAACCTGCTGGCCCCCGCCCCGAATCACCCCCGGGGGACTCGGGGCCGTGTCACCTCGTGGTGGCACCCAGGGCGGCTCTAGGTGGGGACACCGGCAGTGCCACCGCAGGGGTGCTCTAGGGGGGACTTTGCATTTGGGGGGTGGGTTTAATCCTGGGGGACCGCAGTTAAATTTTAGGAGTGCCTGGTTTAATCCTGTGTTGGTCAGTTTAATCTTGGGGGGCTCTGGTTAAATTTTAGGAGGGGTGAGTTTTATTCTGAGGAGCCCAATTTGCCCCTGAAGGAGTTGCTTTAATCCTGGAAGAGCCCTGTTTTAATCCTGGGAGGGCCCACTTAAATTTTAGGAGAGCCTGTTTTAATCCTGGGGAGCTCTGGTTAAATTTTAGGAGGGGTGAGTTTAATTCTGAGGAGCCCAGTTTGATCCTGGGGAAGAGGGGTTTGGTTTAATGGACCGAAGTCTGGTTTAATCCTGGAGAAACCCCAGGTTAACCCTGAGGGACAGAGTTTAATTATGGGGTCCAAATTTAATCCTGGAGAGGTTGGTTTAATCCCAAATACCCAAGTTTAATTCTGGGGTGGTCCAATTTAATCCTGGAAGGGACCACTTTAATCCTGGTAAACCCAGTTAAATCTAGGAGGTGCCAGTTTCATTCTAGAAGGGTCACAGTTAAATTCTGAGGTCTCAGTTTAATTCTAGGAGAGTCATGCTTAGTCCTGGTGAGCCCAGTTTAACTCCAGGAGAGCCTAGATTAATCATGGAAGGGGCCGGTTTAATTTTGGGGTCCCAGTTTTACTGCTGGGAGGGGGCCTAGTTTAAACTTAGGGAGCCCAGTTTTATTCTGGAAGGGTCCCAGTTTAATTCTGGGTTGAATTCTGGTGAGCCCTGCTTAAACCTGTGAAGGCCCCAATTTAATCCTAGAGACCCCAGCTTGATTCAGTGAGGGACCTACTTTAATTCGCAGGGGTAGTTGAATCGGGGGGGTCAGTTTAATTCGGGGGGGAGGGGGGAACCCCAATTTTGATTCTGGGGGAGTCTGGTTTAATCCTGGTGAGCCCAGTTGAATCCTGGGGTTTAATCTTAAGAGATCCCAGTTTGATCCTGGGGGGGTCCTGGTCTAACTCAGGGCTCTTGGTCCCCATCTGTGTCCCTTTGGGGTCCCTTTGGGGTCTCTAACTGGAGTCCCTTTGGGGTCCCCCTTGGTCTCCACCCGGCTCCCCGGGGGTCCCCGTGTCCTGCAGATCCGGAATCTCAACACGGGGTTCTCCCAGCTCCGGACGCTGGTGCCGCTGGTGCCGCGGGACCGCCGGCCCAGCAAGGCGGACACGCTGCGGGCGGCCGCCCAGTACATCCGCCTGCTGCGGGGGGTGCTGCAGGACGCGGGGGGCGGCCAGGTGGGTACCCCAAAGCCGACCCCTGACCCCCCGTGATGGGGGATTTTGGGCGGCTGGTGGAGGTTTCGTTGCTGTTTTTCGCCTTGGAATTAGTAATTCAGTTTGGTTTTAATTATTAAGTTTTTGTGGGGCACCCCAAAACTGACCCCTGGTCTCCAAGCCCTCCTTATAATATGGAATTTGGGGGGGCTGATGGGGGGAGTGCCTGGCTGCGAATGGGGCACGTGGAGCTGGGACAGATTTCTTCCAATTTCTACTGATTTTTCAGTTTGGAATTCAGTTTAATGTAATTAATTTAAATATAATTATTGGAGGGGACATCCCAAAACTGACCCTTCACTTCCAAACTCCCCTAGAATTTTGGGGTTTGGGGAGGCTCATGGGATTTTTTCTTGATGTTTTTCAGCTTCTAATTAATTTAATAATCAAAATTAAATTGAATTATTATTTGAGGAGGGGCCTTAAAACTGACCCCCACCTCTGGGGACCCGATCTTCCTGACCACCCCCCCCCCCCCCATAATGTGGGCTTTGTGGGATTTTTATTCTTGTTTTTCAAGTTGGAATTAATTTAAAAATTCAAAATAAATTGAATTGTTATTGAGGGTAAGCCCCAAAACTGACCCAGAACCCCCCTATAATGTGGGGGCCTGGTGGGGATTTCCCTGCTTGAGGTTTTTGAGGTTGGAATTAATCTAATAATTAAATTGAAATTTTTTTTGGGGGGGGGGTGTTATTATTGGGGGGCCACCTCCCAGTTTTAATATATTTTTTAATTCCCCTTTTCCCAGGAACTCAAGACCGAGCAGGAGCTGGGGGACACTGGAGGGGTGTCCCTGGGGGGGGGCCGCCTGAGACCTGGCCTGGCAGTGCCCCCCCATGCCCGTGGGGACCCCCCCTCCTGCCCCCCCACCCTGGGGCACTGCCAGAGAGGGGGGGGGCGGTGAGTGGGGGGCGCCCGGGGGGGTCAGAGCACCTTGGGGGGCACCCTGGGAATTCGGGGGAGCACCTGGGTGGGGGTGGATCAGCTCGGGGGAGGCACCTGGAGGGGGGGCAGAGCACCTTGGGGGACCCCCTGAGGGTTTGGGGTGTCACCTGGGTGGGGATAAAGCAGCCTGGGGGGGGGCACCAAGGGGGGACAGAAAATCTGGGGGGGACACCTATGGGCTCAGTGTTTGGGGGAGCATCTGGGTAATACCGACATAAACAAGGGGGGCTTCAAATCACCTTTTCCCCCCAAAATATTCCAAAGGTGAGAAAAAAAAATCTTTATTTTTCTCTTTTCTTTAAGGTTTTTCCTGACATCCCTAAAAATCCGGGGGGACCCGCGGGGGTCCCCCCCGAAGGCCAAGTTCAAGGCTCCAGCCCCCATTTTCGGGGTCACACTCCTGTCCTGGAGCCCTGCACCCCATGAAGCCCGCACCCCAGAATTGGGGGGGCAGGGGGTCCGTCACCCCTAAAAACGCAGGGGTTGGGGGGGCAGAGCTGTAATTAATTGCTTTATGAAATTGTAATTGGTAATTAGCTGCTCCTCCTCCCCTCCCCCCTCAGGTAAGGGCTTATTAATGATTATTAATATAAACCCAATCAATTGCATGATAAAAAGGGATTGTCGGAGCGTCAGCGCTGGGTTTGGGGGTCCCCCCTTGTTTATTTGCAGGGATTGAGTTCCCGGGGGGGTGCGGGGGGGAGGGCGGGGCGGGGGGGGAGGTGCGGGGACACGCGTGGTGTGTCGGGGGGGGCGGCCCTTTGTCAGGATGCTCTGAGGAGGAGGAGGAGGAAGGTGGGTGATGGCAGCAGCCCCCGGCCGCCGCATCCCTCGGGGGAGGGGGGATTTGGGGAGGGTGGGGGGAGACTGGATGACCCCCCCTTTTCCGCTCCCCACCCCCAGCTGGCTGCATGCAGGTGTGGGGGGGCTGCATCCCACCCGTCCCCCCTTTCCCAGGCCTTCATCCCTCGGTGGTACCCGACCCCACCCCTCCCCCCATCCCCACCCCCGAGGGGGGGAGATGCTGCGGCCCCCCCGGATCCATCCCGGTTTTCATCCCGGTTTTCCCTCTCCCCCCCGCCCTGCGGCTGCCGCAGCGGCGCTGGGCGCGGCGAGGGCGGAGGCGGGGGGGGGGATTGTTGGGAGGGGGAAGCGTTGGGGGGCCCTAGCCCAGCCCCCGAGACCCCCCCCGCCTTCTCCGGGGGCTGCTCGGGCCCTGCGGCCTGGGGTCACCGGGGCCCCCCTGGATTTATCCCGGCCGTGCCCCCCCCTTCCCGCTGAGCCAGGTGCGCCCCGAGCACCAAAATTTGTGGGGAGTCCCCTTCTGCCCTGAGCGATGGGGGGACTGGGGATCATCCCCGGCTTTGGGGTCCAGCCCCACCCTGCGTTTTGGGGTGCCCTGGGTTGGGGGGCCCTTGGCAGCAGCATCCCCGAAGCGCTCGGTGACGGTGACCGGGAGGGGATGGGAGGGTCCTTTTGGGGTCCGCGGGCCGGGGGGGAGGCTGGGACCCCCCCACGTGCGGCGGCAGCGCGGCGCCGACCCCCCGATAGTGGGTGACCCCAATTGGGGTCTGGGGGGAGCGCCCATGGGTGTGCTGAGCTGCGCCCGTTCCCAGCCGCGGCTCCCGTGGGCTGTGCCCCGTGTCAGCTCCCATCAGTGCACCGAGTGGTCCCCGTTCTCAGCCACCGCCCCACTGGTGCCCCGAGCTGTGCCCGTTCTCTGCCGCCTCTCCCACTGGTGCACTGAGCTGTGCCTGTTCTCAGCCCCCGCTTCCATGGGTGCGCTGAGCTGTGCCCGTTCTTGGCTGCCGCTCCCATCAGTGTGCCGAGCTGCCCGTTCTCAGCTCTCGTCAGTGTGCTGAGCTGTGCCTGTTCTTGGCCCCTGCTCCCACCTATGCACTGAGTTGTGCCTGTTCTCAGCTCCTGCTCCCGTCGGTGCGCTGAGCTGTGGCTGTTCTCGGCTGCTGCACCCGTTTGTGTGCTGAGTTGTGCCGTTCTCAGCTCCCATCCGTGCAGTGAGCTGCCCGTTCTCAGCTCCCATCGGTGCGCTGAGCCGTGCCCGTTCTCAGCTGTGACGTCCTCACAGGGGTGTAACTCAGCCTGGCCAGTGCCACCAGCCGGGGACTCCCTCCCCGCCGAGTGTCCCCAACCTGTCCCCTCGTCCCCGCAAGGCGCCGGGCAGGGCGGGGGCCCCGCGGGCCTTATCAGCCGCGCACAGCCGCGCGGTGTTTTCGGTGCTTTCTCCCCAATCTGTATTCCGGGGGTGACGCCGCGTGTCCCCGCGTCCCGCAGGATGAGCACGGCCGCCAGCCCCGAGCCCCTGCCCGAGCCCCCCGCCCCCGGGCCCCGCTGCCCCCCCCAGGAGGACCCCGAGTTCCTGCGGGCGCGGAGCGGGGCCGGGGACCTGCGCCAGGACTTCAACCTCATGGAGCAGAAGAAGCGGGTGACAATGATCCTGCAGAGCCCGGTGAGCCCCCGGCCCCACGCTGGCCCCCCTGTCCCCAACCCCCTCCCGCCTGTCCCCAACCCCTGTCCTTCGTGTCCCCAACCTCTTCCTTTGCGTCCCCCAATCCCGTCCCTCCTGGCCCCAATCCCGTCCCTCCCGGCCCAGCCCTCCTGTCCCCAACCCCAGCCTCCTTGTCCCGGGCCGCATCCTTTGTTGTCCCCGCCCCGTCCCTCCTGTCCCCAAGCTAATAGACGTCACCACATGGTGGTGCATGTCCCCACCTGGCCATGTCACTGCCACGGTGAGCTGTGCCAGCAAACCAGTGGTGTCAGTGACACCACCAAGATGGTAATGCCACCAATCCGGTGGTGCCACTATCGCCACTGTGTCACCAAGCTGGCAATGTTACTACGACCAAGCTGGTGACGCTGTCACCGCTACCATCACTGTGCCACCAAGCCAGTGGTGATACTGCCACCAAGCTGGTGATGCTGGCACCACCACTGAGCCACCAAACTGTCAGTACCACTGGTACCAAGTCAGCAGTGCCACCATTGCCATGTCACCAAGGCAGTGCTGTCCCTGACACCAAACTGCCAGTGCCACCATCACCGTGCCACCAAGCCAGCGGTGCCACTTCCACTGAGCTGGTGATGCTGCCCCCACCCCGATGTCCCCAACGCTCCCATCCACCCCGTTGTCACCTTGTCCCTGGTGCCGCAGTCCTTCCGGGAGGAGCTGGAGAGCCTGATCCAGGAGCAGATGAAGAAGGGGAACAACTCGTCCCACGTGTGGGCACTGCGGCAGATCGCCGACTTCATGGCCACCACGTCCCCTGCCACCCTGCCCACCTCCCCCATGGGTACGCGGGGCTGGGGACAGGGCGGTTTGGGGACGCTCATGAGGGGTTTAATTGAGGGGGGTGGGGTGGGGTGGGAAAAGTCCCAAAACACTGGGGGCCACCAAACCTTTGAGACCATGGGAATCTCCAAACCTTTGGGGCCACAAAAACCACTGCAACCTTCAGGGGCATCAAACGCTTTGGGACCACCAAACCTTTGGGACTTTGAAGACCCCAAAAGCCTTTGGGGTCATCAAGCCTTTGAGACCTTTGGGGCCCGCCAAACTGTGGAGCCCCTAAACTTTTGAGATCTTGGGGACTCCTAAACCTTTGGAACCATCAACTCTTTGTGATCTTGGGGTGCCACCAAACCCCTAGGAACTTCCAAACCCTTTGAGGACCACCAAATCTTGGGGACCCTCCCAAAACTTTTGGGGCCACCAAACCTTGAGGTCCAGCAAACTTTTGGATTTACCAAACCTTGACAGCCACCAAACCCATTCCCTCAGCCCTCTGCTCCCCTGTCCCTGGTGAACGCCCCGTTGTTTGGGGGGGTCCCACTGCTGATAGGGGGTCCCTGATCCCCAGGGCTGGCGTCGGTCACCCCCATCAATGACCTGCACGGGACAGAGGGGCCGGCACTGGCCAAGGGCGAGCGGCTGATGCGCTGCAAGGTGGGCAGCATCCACCGGCTGCTGGACCTGTACGGCTGGGCACAGCTGGGACATGCCGCTGTCACCGTGAGCACCCCAAAACCGACATGGGGGGGCTGGGGTTGTTTTGGGGGGTTAATGGGGCTTTTGGTACCTGCTGGATCTGTATAGGCTGGGCACAACTGAGACATGCTGATGTCACTGTGAGCACCCCAAAACCCCACGGGAGATCTGGGGGTTTGGGGGAGCTGGAGGAGGTTTGGGGTTGGTTGAGGGGGATGTTGGGGGAATTTCAGTTATTTTGGTGGGATTTGGTGTGGTTTGGGGGTTGCTGGACCTTTTCAACTGGGCACAGTTAGGGCACACCATTAACACCATCAGCACCCCAAAGCCTGTACGGGGGGACAGGAGGGTTGGGGATGTTTTGGGTCTGGGGAGGAGTTGAGGGAGTTTGTTGAGGAGATTGTGTTGTGTTTTGAGGTGTGGGGTTTTAGGTGGGTTTTGGGTTGGGGGTGGCTGTTTGGGGTTATTTTGGGAGGGAGTTGGGTATCTGGGGGCGTGGGGGGTTTTGGATAGTTGAGGTTTGGGGAGTTTTAGGAATTGGGGTTCTTTGGCAGGATTTTCTGGGGTTTGGTGGATTTTGGAAGGTTGGGAGCTATTGGGTTCTTAGAGGGATGTTGGTGATTTTAGGGGCTCTTGAGGAGTTTTGGATATTTGAGGTGGGTTGGGATTTTGAGGGTTTGTGGGTTGCTGTTTTGGGGGGAAGTTTGTGAGGGTTGGAGGTTTTGGGGTTGTTGGGTTCCTCTGGGGTATTGGTTTGGGGGGGGAGTTTCAGAGATATTTTTAATGGTTTGGGGGTGATCAGAGAGGTGTCGGGGTTCTGAGGTGGTGTTTATTTGGGGATTTTTTTGGGGTGTTTCTCACCGCACTCCATCCCCCGTGGCAGCTGCGGGTCAGCAAGGAGCAGGAGCACTTCTTGGTGGCCCCGCAGGGGCTGGCGTGCAGCGAGGTGACAGCGGCCAGCCTGGTGAGCCTCCCCCTCCCTCCGCGGGGCTGCCTGGGGGGGAGCAGCCCCCCCCCTGAGCCCGCTGTGCCCCCCCCAGGTGAAGGTGAACGTGCTGGGGGCCGTGGTGGAGCAGGGCAGCACCGGCTTCGCGCCCGACGCCCGCAGCTTCAGCCTGCACGCCGCCATCTACGCCGCGCGCCCCGACATCCGCTGCATCGTGCGCCTGCACACCCCCGCTGCTGCTGCTGTACGGGCTGCACACGGGGGGAACGGGGTCTGGGGGGGCCTGGGGGACTTGGGGGCCTTTGGGGGAAGTCGGGTTTGGGGGGATTTGGGAGGTTGGAAGGGTGTTTTGGAGGGGTAGGGGGATTGGGGAGGTTGGGTTTTCTGGGGGGACAAGGGGATCTTGGAGATTTGGAGGGGCTGAGAAGGACTTGGGTTCCTTGGGAGTTTTAAGGCGTTTGGGGGGTTTGGAGGCATTGGGAGCTTTTGGGGGCACACGAAGGGTTGGGGTGACTGGGATGATGGAGGTTTTCTGGGGGTTTTGGGGTTCTTTGCGGGCAGTTCATTTTTGGGAGGATTTTGAAGTTTGGGAGGTGGGGAGTTTGGGGAAATTTAGGAAGTTGGTTATGGAGGGATTTAGGGGGGTTGGAGATTTTTGGGGAGGTTTTTTTGGGGGTTATGGGTTTTTTGGAGAGGAGTTTTGGAGGGGTTGGGTTTTTTTTGTGGGGGTGGGCTTTTTCTGAGGTGTTGGTGTTTTTTGGGGGTGTTTGGTGTTCCTTGGCCCCCCTGCCCTGTTCCCACCCCCCCGTGCCCAGGTGTCGGCCATGCGCTGCGGGCTCCTGCCCATCTCCCGCGCCGCTCTTCTCCTGGGGGATGTCGCCTACTTTGACTTCCGCGGGGAGGTGGAGGACGAGGCCGATCGTGTGGAGCTCCAGAAGTGCCTCGGGCCCACCTGCAAGGTGAGGGGACACCCCGGGGGACGTGGGGGTCACCCCCCCATCCCCTGCCCGCCCCGCTGACGTCCTGCACGGGTGCTGCAGATCCTGGTGCTGCGGAACCACGGGGTGCTGGCGCTGGGGGACACGGCCGAGGAGGCTTTTTACAGCATCTTCCACCTGCAGGCGGCCTGCGAGGTCCAGGTGAGCACGGGGTGTGAGATGAGCTGCGTGTGGGTCCAGCAACCTGTGCCAGGAGCATGCACTGAGCTGTGCCAGCTCTCAGCCCCTCAGTTCCATCACCACTGAGCTGTGCCAGGTCTCTGCAGACAGCCCAGTACTCCAGGAGCATGCACTGAGCTGTGCCAGCTCTCAGCCCCTCGGTTCCATCACCACTGAGCTGTGCCAGGTCTCTGCAGACAGCCCAGTGCTCCAGGAGTATGCACTGAGCTGTGCCAGCTCTCAGCCCCTCGGTTCCATCACCACTGAGCTGTGCCAGGTCTCTGCAGACAGCCCAGTGCTCCAGGAGCATGCACTGAGCTGTGCCAGCTCTCAGCCCCTCACTTCCATCACCACTGAGCTGAGCTGTGCCAGCTCTCAGCCCCTCACTTCCATCACCGCTGAGCTGAGCTGTGCCAGCTCTCAGCCCCTCACTTCCATCACCACTGAGCTGAGCTGTGCCAGCTCTCAGCCCCTCACTTCCATCACCGCTGAGCTGTGCCAGCTCTCAGCCCCCTCCAGCACCCCATCCCCACTGAGCTGTGCCAGGTCTCACCCCCGTTACTCCCCCGGCTGCCAGCGCTGGGCCCGAGGGCAGCTGTGGGGCTCGTCCCCGGTGTCCCAGCTCAGCGGTGCCCGGTGCCCACGCAGGTGTCGGCGCTGGCGAGCGCAGGCGGCGCGGAGAACCTGATCGTGCTGGAGCGGGCCCAGCAGCGCGTGCCCCACGGCCTGGGCGCCGTGCGCCGCGCCGGAACCACCTTCGGGCCCCTGCACAAGAGCCGCCTGGGCGAGCACGAGTTCGAGGCCCTCATGAGGATGTTGGACAACCTGGTGAGCGCCAAAACCCACCCCCCCCGCCCCAAACCACGCTCCAGCCCCTCAGTTTATCCCCGTGTTCCTGACTCCCTGCTCTGCGCTTTTCCAGGGATACCGCACGGGCTACACGTACCGCTACCCCTTCGTGCAGGAGAAGAGCAAGCCCAAGAGCGACGTGCTGATCCCCGCCACTGTGACGGCCTTCGTGTTCGAGGAGGAGCCTGCCGGGACCCCCGCCCTGCGCCAGCACGCCCAGAAGCAGCAGAAGGAGAAGACAAGGTGGCTCAACACCCCCAACACCTACACCAGGGTCAACCTGGCCGAGGAGCCTCAGGGCAGTGCCGGCAGCCAGAGGACAAAGACCACGGTGAGGGGCAGATGGGGCAGACGGGGGCTTGGGGATCAACAACCAGGGCGGCAGAGGGTGTCCTGGTTATTGATTCCGCTAAAATCTGGGGTGTAGGAAGGCCTAGGGATCCACCTTCATCCCGTAATAATGATTATTTTGAAATCCCACCAGCCCATTCCAGTGGGGCTGAGTGCCATCAGCTTTATTGGGGTCTTCCGTCTGTGCATGATGCATTTACGGGGGTCTCCTCTCATTTATTGGGGTCTCCTCTCATTTATTGGGGTCTCCCTCTATGCAAGATACATTTGTGGGGGTCTCCGTTTTATTATCAGGGTCTCTCCTCTATGTAAGATGTATTTATTGCAGTCTCCCCTCTATGCAAGATGCATTGTTTGGGGTCTCCCCATATTTATCAGGGTCTCTCCTCTACATAAAATGCTTTTATTGGGGTCTCTCCTTTATGGGGGGTCTCCCTTCTCCACAATATATGTTTATAAGGGTCTCTCCTCTATTACTGGGGTCTCTCCCTCGTGCAAGATACATTTATTGGGGTCTCCCCTCCATGTAAGACCTGTTTATCGAGGTCTCTACACAAGATGTTTTTATTGGGGTCTTCCTCTATTATTGGGGTCCTCCTTCTATGTACGATGCGTTTAGTCGGGTCTTCCTTCTATGCAAGGAGTGTTTATTGCGGTCTCCCTTCTCTATTGGGGTCTCCCTGCATTTATGGTGTTTCCCCTCTACTACTGGGGTCTCCTGCTTCCCAAAACACCTTTCCTGGGTTTCCTTCCCCGGCCCCGCAGTGGCTGCGAGCAGACGAGGTGGAGAAGGGCAGCAGTGGGACCCCCATTCGCATCGAGAACCCCAACCAGTTCGTGCCACTCTACACGGACCCGCAGGAGGTGCTGGAGATGCGCAATAAGGTGGGGGCTGGGGGACAGGGGGGGCCTCGGGGTGCTGAGGGGGGTTATCCCTGTCCTTAGAGGGGGATTTATCCCTGTCCTCACCCACAGATCCGGGAGCAAAACCGCCAGGATGTGAAGTCAGCCGGGCCCCAGTCGCAGCTGCTGGCCAGTGTCATCGCCGAGACCAGCCGCAGCCCCGTATGGCATCCGTGTCACCCCATGTCCCCAGCCCTGTGACAGACACCCCGTGTCCCCAGCTTGGTATTCCCAGCCCATGTCACGCCATGTCCCCCATCACAGCTGCTGGCCAGTGTCATCACTGAGACCAGCTGGAGCCCTTTATGGCACCCGTGTCACCCTGTGTCCCCAGCCCATGACACCCCATGTCCCCCGTCACAGCTGCTGGCCAGTGTCATTGCTGGGACTAGACACGGTCCTGTCACCCCTGTACCCCATGTCCCCACTGTATCCCCAGGCCACTCTCACCCCATGTCACCTCTTGTCCCAAGCCCCACATCACCCCCCATGCCCAGCCCCAAGTACCCCTTCCCAGAGCAGCCAGCCTTTCCCTGGCTCCCCAGCATTCCATAGGTCCAGGGGCAGTGACGCCACTCCGAGGGCAGAGGGGACACTGCTCAGGGTGGGGGGGTTGACACAGCTCCAGAGGATGTGACACCTCTCCGGGGGTGTGACACCACTCTGGGCGTCTGTTTCAGTCCACTGAGAGCCACTTGGGGGATGCAGAGGCCAAGGAGGGCCAGGAAGAGGCTCCCCCCGAGCCAGAGCCCCCCAACCCCTTCAGCCAGCTCACGGACCAGGAGCTGGAGGAGTACAAGCAGGAGGTGGAGAGGAAGAAGCGCCTGCAGGGTAGGAGACACCACAAAGTCCCCAAACAGCCCCGGGTGGCACTGAGGGGACCCGGGGCCAGCGTGTCTCTCTGTGGCAGGCGAGAAGGACGCGGCAGCAGAGGAGAGTGGGGCTCCCCCACCAGAGCCACCCCCTCCGGAGCCCCCGGCGCCTGCGGAGCCCACGGAGGGTGAGTGGGGTGACGAGCACCCCAAAACGAGGGGTGGGGTCCCAGCGAGCAGCGGGAGTGGGGGGACAAGGGCGGCTGTGGCCAAACTGCGCTGAGACGCAGCTCGCTGCCACCTCGTGTCCCCCCGCCTGTCCCCGGGGGCTCTCTGCTCCAGAGGGGCCAAGCTCCAATGGGGATTCATGGCAGGAGGATGTGAGTGTCTGCCGGTGGCTTTGTGGGGTGCAGGGGACACCCTTGTCCCCCATCCCAGTCCTCACGCTCCGGCGGGTGCGATGTTCCCATTGTTCCAATCCACAGCGGGTGCCGGGGCGCGGCTCGGGGCTGCTGGCTCTGCCATGGTGTCTCGTGGTGTCTGTCTGTCTGTCTGTCTGTCTCCACAACGTCTCCTTTCTCTTTCCTCCCCGTGTGCCTGTCACCCAAGGAGTTATCCCTGAATCCCTGGCGCCGTAGTAAGTACGGAGAGGCCACCCCGGACGAGGGACATGGGCTCGGGGGGATCTTCGGTCTCCGTGGCCCACTCCAGCCTCATTCAGGGGAAATCCCTTAGGAAATCCTTTGGGGAATCCCTCCTTGTTGTTGCTTCCTGCTTTTCCTGCTGCCTCTTCCCGGCTCTCCATCCCACATTGCTTGCCCCGCTGGGAGGGGGGAGGCTCAGGGAAGCGGTGCCTGTGGCAGGACAGGATCAAATCCCAGCGTTCTCCACCTGTGGAGGCCAAATCTTGCTCCTGCTCAGGTCCCACTGGAGATCTGGGGGATAAAACCCCCACAACACTGGTGCTGCTGCCCCAATTCCCTGTTCCCTCTCCCCTTCCCAAGGTGATAAGAAGGCCGATGGCGGCCAAGCCCCCCCTGATTCCACTGCCAAGAAGGAGCCACCAGCGGTGGTGAACGGGAAGGATGAAGAGCAAAGCACTGAGGAAAACCTTGGAAAAGGAGGGACAGACCGGACAACCCCCAACGCTGACCAGGATGCCCCCAAGGAGAAGGAGACAGTGACCAGCAACCCCGTGTCCCCCGACGGTTCACCCTCCAAATCACCCTCCAAAAAGAAGAAGAAATTCCGGACCCCATCTTTCCTGAAAAAAGGCAAAAAGAAGGAAAAGATTGAATCTTGAGTCTCCCAAGGCCTCGCGCGTGGCCATCCCGGGGATCCCCGGGATCTCTGAGACCAGGAACGCCGGGGCGGGGGGCAGCTCCTGCCTCGTGCGTCTGGCCGAGGCGTGGCCCAAAACCCCCGGATTCTGGCTGTTTTCCGGGTCCTCCTGGCACAAGGCACCTCGTCCCCCTTGTCACCCGCCTCTGGAGGTGGCCACCGAGCTTAGAGAGACTGTGGTCCCTGTTTGGGGAAATTCCCGCTGCATCTCCCTCCCTGCTTTCACTCCTGGGCTCCAGCCCCTTCCCACCATGGGCCGAGGGTTGAATTTTCTCCACCAGAGCCCAGATCTGCTTGATTTGAGGAAGAAAAGGGTGTTTTGTGGTTATTTTCTTCACCTTCTGTTTCAAGCTCTGCTGGAATGGCACTGGCTTCATCCCCAGGGAAAACTGTCCATCGCTTCGCCAGGAGAATGGGATCGAGCTGAAGGCGGGGGATTGCTTTTCCTGAAGGAGAAGCTGAGGTTTTTCCTTCCCGGACTGTGATCTTCCTCTCGTTGGGCTAAAGATCCACGTCATCTCCTTCTCCTGGTACCCCCATCCCGTGTCTTCCCCACCCAAGGAAGAGCAGCAGGATTTCCCACCACTGGAAAAGCCCCCACCTCACTGCACGACCCGCACCTGGGAAAATAGGGAAAAAAACCTCCGGGAATTGTCTGTGTTATTTAAAACTGAGCAAAACTCACTCACTAAGTGCTACTTCGGGATGAACACACGCTGCCAATTCCCGCCGGCCTCCGCTCACAGCGACCCTGTCCACGTTGGATCCCTGCTTTTCCCAGCTCTGGATTCCCAGCACAAGTTCAATCCTTCCTGGCGTTCCCTTCCCTCCCAGCGTTACAACCTCCTGGCCAACCCCTTCCCGGGAAGAGCCCCAGCCATGCCGATGTTCCCCACGGCCCTTCCAGCGCTGGGATTTGGGGACAAACCAACGGGATCAGCCCCTCATCCTCCCAATTTCCTGGGGTGCTCACCCTGAGCCTTCCTGCATCCATGCAGTCCTGTCCAGGAGGTCTGGAATGCCCCAGAACCCCCCGTTTGTGGTTTCCTCACCCCATCAGGATTTTCCCATGTGCCATCACTGTGGTTTCAAACCTTTTCGCTGCTGTGAGACAGCTCATGGGGGTTGGATCCCCTCTGGAAGAGCGGGAAGCCCACGGCATGGGGGGGTGCAGGCAGGGATTGGGGCGCAGGAAATAGCAGAGAGACCCCCCCCCCCCAGACAGGGATCTTGCCAGAGCCCCATGGCCAACCTGAGCCTGGATTCTGGGGAGAGCCTCTGCCCCCCTGCCCAGTGTCCCCCCACAGGTCCCCATCTCCCTCCTGCAGGATGGGGGGGATCGAGGGGACACACTGAGCTCCTAAACCCCCTCTGCGCCCCCAGCCCTGTCACCAGGGGGGCTGTTCCTCACTGCCACTGATTTTAAGGCTCTTTGAGGCCATTTTTGTCCCTGGGCCTGTTCCCCCTGGGTGACCCAGGGCAGCAGAGACAGCTGTGTCACCTCCCCGGGGTAGCACTGTCACACCTGGGGGCAATTCCTGAATGACAGCACTGCCACACCCCCAGCCCAACCCGGAGGCTCCTCTGGGGGTTTTGTCACCCCTTTGTCCCTGGGAGTCTGTCCCCAGGGCCTTCGTCACCCCTCTTTCCAAGGGACACTGGCTTAGCAGTGGGATTGATTTCCCCCTCCCATGAAATTCCCGGGAGTTTCAGGTAGGAAGGGACCCTGTGTCCCAGCAGGGACGAAGGCTCCAGTGCCACCATCATCACCATGATGAGGGTCCTGGCTGCGCAGCTGGAAGGAAACAGCCAAGATCCCATCCTGGGACCACCCTTTGGGCAATTCCCTCCCCCTCCCTCCCTGCCTCCCCCTCCCCTCGCTCCAGCAAGGCTCAGGGTCGGGGTCTCTCCAGGGGAAAGCAGGGAGGGGACAAATCCCTGATCCGGGGCCTCCCCATCTGCACCTCCCCTGGAAAACAGAGGCTGATCGCATGTTGGCACCGGGGAAGGGCGAGTCCAGCTGGACTCAGCACCCGTCCTCCCACCGGGGGCTGCCCAGGAGGGCCCCGGTGGCGGTGGCGGTGTTGAACCCCGCGGAATGCCACCGGGAGGAGGCCGGGATGTGGCATGTCCCCGCGTGTGACAATCGCGGCCGGGAGCGCATGGAACGCCGGTGTAAATAAACCCCGTGTTTGGCACCCGGCAGCGCTCGGAGACTGAGGGCGAGGGGCTGGGGTGGGGATGGAGGTGGCTGTGGGGATGAGATGGGAATGGAATGGGTCAGGGATGGAGGTGGAGAGGGGGGTGGAGCTGAGGGGGGGGTGGGATGGGTCGGGGATGGAGCTGGGGCTGGCACGGGGGTAGAGGTGGAAATGGGATGGGGATGTGGGGCTCAGGGTGAGGACGGGAGGGTGTCCTGGTTTAGGAATGGCACTCCCCAGTTCAGTGCCCTCACTGAGACGGCCCGGAGCCGCTGGCACTGGAGGTGCCGGACAGGGGGAAGGTTCCAGCAGCTTCTCAGAGAAGCCCCTCCTGAGCCCCCCACTACCAAACGCAGGCACAGCCGCAGACACGCTCGGACTCCAGGCTGCGCCGGGCGAGCCCCGGCTGAAACCGCGCCGGGCCGGCACCGGCCTGCGCCCGCCTGCTCGAAGCCGGGGCTCCGAACCGAGGATGCGGCTCCACCCGCGGGGACGGGACGGGGAAAGGACGGGGCTGGAGAAGGGACGGGGCCGGGCCGAGCAGGACGCGGCGCTCCGGGCGCGCAGCGAGCGAGCAGCGGCCGGCGGAGGGGAACGGCCCCGCCTTCCCGCCCTCCCCTTCCTGCCCGCCCCTTCCTGCCGGCCCCTCGCTCTCCGGGCTGGGCGGGCTCCCAGGCGAGCGGCGGGAGCGGGCCGGTGCTGATGCGGTGCTGATCGGCTCGGCCCCGCTCCGGGCCATCGGCGCCGAGGGAGCCCCCGGGCAGGGCTGAGGCGCGGCCATGGGCCGCAGCCGCTCCCGGTCACCGCCGCGGCGGGGTGAGGGGGCAGCGGGGGGACGGAACCCCGGAGGGGACCCGGGGGACGGGGCACGGGGGGATCCGGGTGGAAGGGCCAGGCCCGGGGCTCCCCCAAACCCGCGGGCGGGGACTGAGGCCCTCAGGGCGGGGGGCGGCGGGGAGGCCCCGGTTCCTCGCTCTGGGAAGAGCAGAGACCCCCTCCCTCCTCATCCTTATCCTTCTCTTCTTCCTCCTCATCCTCCTTCCTCCTCATCCTTCTTTTTCTTTTCCTTCTCTCCTTCTCCTCGTCTTCCTCCTTCTTTTTCCTCCTCTTCTCCTCTTCCTCATCTCCTTTTCCTCCTGCTCTTCTCCCCATCCTCATCTTCTCCTCCTCTCCTCCTTCACCTCTCCTTCTCCGCTTCCTCTCCTCCCACCCCTCTCCACCTTCCTCAGGTTTCTGGGGACCGTCACTCTGTAGCTGGATCTCCCCCTTCCTGGCTGACCCCCCCCCCGGGTGATTTCTCCCCGGATGATTCCCCCCGCTCCAGGTGGAGCTTTTTCCTGCTGCTCTTTCCACTCCTGGGGGTGCCCGTAGGGGTCCCTCAGCCCAGAACTGTCCTGGGGGGTCAGGGAGGCGTGGGAGGGGCTGTCCCGGGGTCTCTGCTTGGGACCTGGGATTTTCTGCGGGGATTTCCTTTGGGAAGCGGGCAGGGAAGCAGGAGCTGACCCTTCCCCGGGCAGAGCGCCGGCGCTCGCGCTCCACGTCCCGGGACAGGGACAGGCGGCGGCGGGAGCGATCGCGGTCCCGGGACAGGGACAGGAGGAGGAGCCGGTCCCGCTCCCCACACCGGAGACGATCCAGGTGAGGGCAGGGACCATCCAGGTGAGGGTGGGGACTGTCCAGGTGAGGGAAGAGGCATCCACGTGAGGGCAGGGACACCAGCGTGGGGTGGGGACAGCTAGGTGAGGGCAGCGTGAGTGACCCGGGGACAATGGGAGCTCCAGATGGGAATTCCAGGTGGGAACTGCAGCCCCACCTCGTGTGCCCCAGCAGGTCCCCGCGCCGGCACCGCTCCAGCTCCTCGTCACCGGCGCGGCCCAAGGAGCGCCGGGATGAGGAGAAGAAGGAGCTCAAGGACTCCAAGAAGGAGCGGCAGATCACAGGTGAGGGGGGATTTTCCTCCCAGATGCCCCGTGGGGCCGGGACCAGCCCAGGAACATCGGGATTTTTGGGAATCCCAACCGGATTTTCTTCCCGCAGAGGAGGATTTGCAGGGCAAGACAGAGGAGGAGATTGAGATGATGAAGATGATGGGTTTTGCCTCCTTCGATACCACCAAGGTGAGCGCAGGCCCGGGGCCACTCCCGTGGGCTGCGCTGTGTCACCTGCCCTGTTTGGGGATAATCCGTGGGATTTTGGGACATTTCTTCTCAGGGGAAGAAGGTGGACGGCGCTGCCAATGCCTACGCCATCAACGTGTCCCAGAAGAGGAAGTACAGGTGCGTGCCCCCTCCTTTGGGATAGAAGGGGGGTTTTGTTTTGTGAGGTAACTGTGGCCTCTGTCTCATGGTGATCCGGCTTCCAGGCCTTGGGAAAACGGGAATTTTGTGAGGTTTAGACACAAAAGCAGAGGTGAGAGTTCTCCAGATCCCCCTGGGAATGGGGAAATCAGGATGAGGAGTGAGGAGCACGTTAGGAACAGGTGGGATGTGCCCAGTGAGGCCTGAGCAGGATGGGAGCAGCAGGAAGCGACGCTGTTCCCCTGGTTTATTCCCAAAAAACACCCAGCTTGTCAATTCTGTTCCCTTTCTGATGGGAGCCTGGGGGTAGAGCCAGGCGGTGCTGGTGGGATCCTCGCACAGCCCAGCCTCTGGAGCAGCTCCTCACTGGGAGCCTTCCTGCCCTTTTCTTGGTCAAGTCCATGCGGAACTGGGTTCCCTGTGGCCACTGAGCCCCGTTCCCAGCCTCCCCCAGGTATTTTGGTCCCGATTTCCCTGGATCCGGGGCTGACTCTGGTTCCATCCTCCCTCAGGCAATACATGAACAGAAAAGGAGGATTCAACAGGCCCCTGGATTTCATTGCCTGACACTGGGACATGACTCCCATCACGGAAGGATTTCGCTTCCCTTCACTCTCCTGGGTGGCTCTGATGCTGGATTCCAGTGGAATTTGGGTTATTCCCAACAAATCCCACGGCCAGAGCCGCCACGAGTTTCCGTTTCCCGGATTTTTGTTATTACTTTTTTTGTAAAAAAGGTCGGTTTCTGGCTGGGATTTTGCTGTGTTTTCCCTGTTTTTGGTGTGTTTCCCTGTTAATAAAACCCCAGATCTATTTTTTCCTTTATTTTTTATCATTCAGAGATAAAGCAGGGCCTCAATTCCCCCTCACACAAATCCTTGGGAATTGACACTGTCTTAGTTTGACCCCTGACCTGGGTGGGGGGGTCCCAGCTCTGTGGGGGTGTCTGTTCCTGTCCTAGGGACCCCCGTCCCTGTCAGGTTCCCGTTCCCCGGGGGGGAGTTCCCTGTCCGGGGGGGGTTCCCTGTCCTGGGGCATCTGTTCCTGCCCAGAGAGGCCCCCATTCCGGGGGGATCTGTCCCCATCCATGAGGGTCTGTCCCCGTTCCCGGGGGTCTCTCCCCATCCCGGGGTCCCTGTCCCTGGGGGTCTCTCCCCATTCCGGGGGGATCTGTCCCCATCCATGGGGGTCTGTCCCCGTTCCCGGGGGTCTGTCCCCATCCCGGGGTCCCTGTCCAGGGGGGTCTCTCCCCATCCCGGGGTCCATGTCCGGGGGGGTCTGTCCCCATCCATGGGGGTCTCTCCCCATCCTGGGGTCCATGTCCGGGGGGGGTCTGTCCCCATCCATGGGGGTCTGTCCCCGTTCCCGGGGGTCTCTCCCCATCCCGGGGTCTGTCCCCGTTCCCGGGGGTCTCTCCCCATCCCGGGGTCTGTCCGGGGGGGTCCCCGCCGGCCTCACGTTGCCCCACGTAGCCGAGGCTCCGCCCCCTTCCCCGCTCGGCCTCGCCATTGGCTGGGCGGCAGGAAGTGAGTCAGGGCAGCGCGTGCGGCCGGCGGGGCGGGGCCGGTCATGTGGGCGGGGCGTCGCGGGGGGTCGGACCAATGGTAGGAGGGCGTGGCGCTTTCGTCCAATAGCAGCGAGAGGGGGGCGTGTCCTCAGGCGCGGCCACCCCCCTCACGGCCGCTCGTGGAGACGCTGGGCGGGGCCTCCCCTTCACCTCCAATCAGCGGAGGCGCTGGGCGGGGCCTCCCTCAGCATCCGCCAATGAGCGGCGGCGGGGCGTGGCGCGCACGGGGTCTGGCGGAGCGGCCGCTCGGGGCGGGCAGAGGCCGCCGCGACCCCCCCGCCGCCGGTCGCGGCCCGTCCCGGCCCCGCCATGGCCGCCCCCCCCCGCCTCGGCATCCAGATGCTGCTGGAGGCCGCCGAGTTCCTGGAGCGGCGGGAGCGAGGTACCCCCCGCGCCCCCCTCGGTGGCCCCGGTGCCCCCGGCCGGGCCCCGCGGTGACCCGCGCCCGCCGTTGTGTCTCCGCAGAAGCCGAGCACGGTTACGCCTCTCTGCGGCCCGGCGGGAAGGACGGGGAGGCCCCGCGGCGCCGCGCCAAGGCCCGGAGGAGCGGCGGCGGCGGCAGGTGACGGCAGCACCGGGCGGGGCGGGGGGAGCGGACCGAAAGGGCCCGGCCGTTGTAAGGCTGCGGGTCCCGCCTGGCCGGGACGGGGGAGCGCTCGTCACCGTGCGGCCGGGCCCGGGGCGCCCCCGCTGTCACTGGGCGTGTGTGACGGGCCCGGGGGGGCTCCTGTGTCCCAGTGTCCGGGCCCGCCGAGGCCCCTGTTACTGGGCCTCTGGCTGGGCCGGGGTCACCGCCCCGGTCTCCGGGCTCTGGTGGAGCCCCGCTGTCACCGGGTGTGTGACAGGGCCGGGGGGACCCTCCTGTCGTGACGCTGCTCAGTCTCTGTTGAGGTCCCTCTGTCTCCAGGCGTGTGACAGGCCCGGGGGGCTCCTGTCCCCGGGTGTCCCGGCCCGGGGAGGCCCTGCTGTCACTGTGGCCGGGCCGGGGTGACCCTCCCCAGTCCCCGGGCTGTGGTAGCGGCCCCCCGCCATCACTGGGGGTGTCACAAAGCCGGGGGCACCCCCCTGTCTCCAGGTGTTTGGGGTACAGGGAGGTCTTCCTGTCACTGGGTGTGTGACAGCAGTGGGGGACCCTCCTGTCATCAGGTGACCGGGCTCAGTGAGGTCCTGTTGTCCCTGGGTGTGTGACAGGACTGGGTGGGGCTCTGCTGTCACCAAAGTCCTCCTGTCACCGGGTGTGTGACACCGTGGGTGGGACCTTTCTGTCCCTGGGTGACCAGCCCAGAGAGGTCCTGCTGTCACAGGGCCCTGGCAGGGCTGGAGGGGACCCTCCTGTCACCTCCTTAATTATCCACCCTGAAACCCACCCTGAGCCTCCCATTATCCCTCCTCGGTTGTTCCTCCCCCTTATCCCCCCCTGGTTGTTCCTCCCTCTTATTCCTCGCTGATTTTAAATTCTAAACCACCTTTTTTTCCGAGTTGAAGTTGGCTCCAAGCACCCACATTGAATTTCAGGAGCAAATCCCACCAACCTGGAGGCTTTATTCCATTGCTTTAATAACCTTAAAATCACTTGAATCCTCGTGGCGGGGAAACCTTCAGCTGATTTTGGGAAGGGCTGGCTCCAGGACGTGCCCCCAGCCGAGGGGAAGCTGTGAGGGGCAGCAGGTCCATCCCAACACGTCACCGGTGCCGGATCGTGCCAGGGAGGAGCCAGGCCCTGATGGCACCACATCTGTCACTTCTTTCCTGGTTGGGAGCGATCCCGTCTGCGCGACGCCACGGCGGCCGACCTTTGGCAGCTGCCGGAACAAATCCACCTGGATTTGTCCGTTCTGTGATTCCCGGTGTCTCCCAGAGCCGGGGCGGCTCCGTGTCCGCCCACGCAGGCGTTTGGGGTGTCAGGAGCCCCTCGGGGGGCAGCTGAGGCCGCTGGGCTCGAATCAAACAGGCTCCAGGTGAATCCAGAGGCTTGTCCTGCCTGGACACGCTCAGGGTTTCCTTCTCAGAATATTTTGTTTGCTTCAGGCCAGTCTATTACGGTTTTCAGGAATAAAAAACATATTCCAAAGGGAAAGCTGGTGGTCAGCTGAGGTTTAAACTGGTGGGAATCATAATCAGTGACTCTGTGAGCACGAGATCGCTCTGGAGAGGATGTGGGAGCCACAGATGTGGGAGCTCCACCTGCCCCGGGGTGAAGCTGCCATCCCCTCTGTCCCTGTTTATTTTATCCAAAATTAAAAACCATCGATTAATTCATATTTTTCTAAATACTGGTGATGGTGAATGCAAGCCAAAAGAGAAAACAACCATTCCAGGAAGGATCCAGGCGGAAGAGAGGATGGATTTGTGATTAATGATTGTGGAGGTGATGGGAGCTTCACCTCTGCCCGTACCAGTGCTCGGGAAGTGTTTGGATAATTTAGGACCACGGAAAAAACTCCTAAGGCTGCAGCCCATGGCAACCCCTTGGTAAAGGGCTGGGTGTGAAACATACGGATTTATCCAGGAAAAAATTTAATGGAGCGACTGCACGGGAGCCGGAGAGCTGAGCCCTTCCATTGTGCCGTTGGAGTGGGAAGTGTCTCTGCTGCGATAAAACCTTTCTGGAGATGTGGGACATGTGGCCCCGATATTGCCAGAAAGCCAACAGAGCCGCTGGAGCAGGGCGATCCATCAGGAAAGGCTGCTGGAAAGGCGAGGGAGACCTCGGAGAGCATCTCCCACTACTGTGGTGGTGACATCCCTCATTTTCCCCTTGGTCCATCCCTCGTTTTCCCTTCAGTGGCATCCCTTGTTTTTCCAGCACTCCCAGATCCCGTGGGGCCCTCCCCCTCCAAACAGCCTGTGGGTTATTCCCACATTTATGTTTTCAGGCACGTAACAGCATTTTTCCCAAGTTAGCGTGGAGCTTCTTGAGGCCTCTGGAGGTTTTAGGAAGTCAGTAGGCAGGGAGGCTGCTCTTCCCTGAGCACCATTCCTGGGAGCACGAGCAGCGTGGCCTCCTGTGGCTTCTTTCCTTGATTTCAGTGGAGGGAAAATCAGTCACAGTTTGTGTTTTCCACCTTTTCCCAGCTCCATGGACATTCGAAGTTTCAGTCCTGAGCCAGTTTGGGAATCCTGGAGTCAGACACGACCACTCGGATGCTGCCCAGTGCCAGGATGGAGCAACTTCCCAGCATTGATACCACTGTTAATCCAATCCCAGCTCTAAATTTGAGTCTCTGGATAAAAATCCCATTTTATAGTTTTCCTGACCCTTTTATTGCCATTTATCTGGCAATTTCTGTGTCTGCATCCTGCCATTCACCACCCCTGGGTATGGGGCTCTGGAAGCCCCCCTGGTCTGCAGCTTTTCCAGGGAGCCTTTGCTAATTCCCACATGTTAATCCCAACTGTTAATCCGTAATCAGCCAGAGGAATTAATAACTTCTTCCTTCTTTTCCAGGTCGACACACAATGAGATGGAAAAGAACAGGTGAGTGCCAGAGGGTTCTCATGAGCTGGGCTGGGGGGAGTTATTGCTTTTCCAGAGGTATTCCAGCTGAGATGGGTTGAGAGGGGGAGTGGGAGGGAAGGAGTGGGATAAAGGACACCAAGGGTTAAAGCATTCCCTGCCCTTGGTTGTTGGGAATGATATCCATCTCCACAGCCAGCTCCTGCTCCGCTTATTCAGGAAAATTATCTTTTCACAGGCTCATCTTTGAGCCAGTTGGAGTTTGAGATTTATCCTGAGTAAATCCCACTTTTTTTGCCTGTGTTGTCATCCTGAGGTCCTTTGGGTGAGGAAATCTTGTTCACTCCCAGTGTATCCCAAACAAGACCAGCAGGTCATTGCAAAATCCGTTTGGAGCTGCCCGGGATCGGGCGGTTCAGAGATGGGTGTTACAGCCCATTCCCGAGGATCTGACCTACATGTTGGGATGGAGTAATGGACACAGGGAACCGGGATGTGCTGGGAGCATCCCTGCTTTCAGCAGATAAAGGGATTTCCTCGAGGAGCTGGCGTTTCCCTCCAGCTTTAACGTCCTACCTGTTAATGCGGAGGAAATCCAGATGTTACAGGAAGAGGGAGGATTCCTGGAGCATGGTCAGTGCTCCTGCAGGGACCTGGTTTTGTTTTGTGTCCAAAACCACCCTCCCTGTTCCTACTAAAAATAGGGAAAGGAAGCACTCCCAAGGGATTTGCAGCTGGGTGTTAGCCTGGGCAGCTTCAGCTCCCAGCAGGAACCAAACAGCATTCCTGAGGTGGAACTTTTTTGGGAAGAGAATGACCAAAAGTGGATATTCTCGCCCAGAATTCCAAGGTCATTGGCATCTCCTTGCCTGGGATCATCCCAACAGCCCAGGATGCCAGCAGCATTTATCCATGAGGTTTTTCCAAGACATCCTCTTGCCTGGCTGCAGTTTTCTCCCAGTTTCTGGAAGCCCACGGAGGCTGGGAAGGCTCCTGGTCGGGTTTAGCTCCCACCACCCCAGTTTTCCACACCAGTGGGGTGGGAATGGCATTGGGGAAGCTGATCCCGCTGTGTGCTCCCATTCCAGGCGTGCCCAGCTCCGGCTGTGCCTGGAGAGGCTGAAGGGGATGGTGCCGCTGGGAGCGGCGGCCGGTCGGCACACGACGCTCAGCCTCCTCACCAGGGCCAGGCTCCACATCCAGGTGAGCCGGGAAACGGGATCAGTGCCGAGAGCAGCATCCCAGTGCAGGGCATGTGCTGGGGGAGGGATGTGTTGGGCTGGGATAACTGGGGGAGCACTGGGATTCTGCTGGGATAATGGGGGGAGCACTGGGATTGGGTTGGGGTAACTGGGGGAGTGCTGAATTGGGCTGGGATAGCTGGAAGAGCACTGACATCAGGCTGGGATAACTGAGAGAGAGCTGGTACTGGGCTGGGGTGACTGGGAGAGTGCTGGGTCAGGCTGGGATAACTGGGAGAGTACCAGCACTGGGCTGGGACAACTGCGGGAGTTGGGATCCACACGGCTTCACATCCCAGGCGTGTTGAAGACGGGAGTGCCTCGGGAGCTGGCGGTGGCTGCGCCGGGCTGGTTTGGGCCAGGAAAGCCGAGTGGTTCCGAGGGAATCCCGGAGCTCAGGGTGCCGTGGTTCCGAGGCAGTCCCGGAGCTCAGGGTTCCGTGGTTCCGAGGCAGTCCCGGAGCTCAGGGTTCCGTGGTTCCGAGGCAATCCCAGAGCTCAGGGTGCCGTGGTTCCGAGGGAATTCCGGAGCTCGGGGTGCCGTGGTTCCAAGGCAGTCCTGGAGCTCAGGGTGCCGTGTCCCCCGCTGCAGAAGCTGGAGGACCAGGAGCGCCGGGCCCTGCACCAGATCGAGCAGCTGCAGCGGGAGCAGCGGCACCTCCAGCGGCAGCTGGAAAAGCTGGGAATGGAGCGGGTCAGGATAGACAGCATCGGCTCCAGCCTCTCCCCCGAGCGCTCCGACTCGGATCGAGGTGAGAGCCCGTGCTGGGGGACGGCCGGCGAGGGGTCTGGCCGTGCTGGAACTCTAACCATTCCCATTCCTCTGGCAGAAGAGATGGATGTGGATGTGGAGAGCACGGACGACCTCCCGGCCGACCTGGACTGGAGCAGCAGCAGCCCCAGCGACTCGGACGAGCGCGGGAGCCTCCAGAGCCTCGGCAGCGACGAGGGATATTCCAGCTCCGGCGGGACCAGGGCGAAGCTGGCGAGCAGCCGGAAGCTTCCTGTCGGGATTTAGGAAGCGCTTCCCATCACCGTCCCAGCGCCGCCGTTCCCTTGGGATCCCGTTAGCCAGCACACCGACCCTCGCAGCATTCCCTGCACGGAAAAACCCGAACGTCCCGCCGATCCAGCTGCTCCCGGGGCTCCGTTTGCACCGCCGGCCGCTCATCCCGGCCCAATCTCCTCTGCCAGGCCCTACATTCCAGCCACGCGCGGAAACGCCCGGGAATATCTTGGCAATAACAGCGACCTCAAGAGCCTTCCCTGGGTTCTTTCCCAGGCTGTCACTGCCCGGTATTCCCGATCTTCTCTACATTTGGGTGGCGACATCACGTTCCCGATCCTCAGGACCCAAAAAGCTGAGTTTTTGGGAGCAGATCCGAAGAGAGAACCGGCCCTTTGTGGAGTTTCCACCGGGACAGAGCGGAGCCAGGTTGGGAACAAAGAGCATTTCGGGCACAGGGATCAGCCTCAGTCGGGGGTCCCTTCCCCCCGACTCTAAATATTCAGGGACACCCTATCCCAGCCCTCCCATCGTCCCGGAGCGTTCCTGGCGTGGGGAGCAGCGCTCCGGGGGCGCAGAGCCCTCCTCACCCCTCGGGTCGGCCGCCTCCGGGCTGGGAAGTTTCTGCCCTCCCTAAACCCAAATGGGACGTCCCACCTCCCGTGGCACGGCATTCCAGACTCCTGGAATTCCCTTTCCACGCTTCTAGTCTCGGGGACAATGTTTTCTACCTCGGAGGGAGCCCACGGACTCTCTCCACCCCTTCAGCACAAAGATGATGCCTCTGCTCAGCAATAACCCCACGGGACTCCCCGGATCGTGTCCATCCATCCGGGATTTTTCCAGGCTCGTGGAGGATTCCAGAAGCCACCACAGGGAGAGAAGCGCCGGAGGGCAGGGGGGTTCCGAGCCGGAGCACACGTGAGCTGTCCGTGGTGTGTGTTCGTTTCCCAGCGCACTGGAGGGAGCATTCCCACCGCTTCCTGCTTGTACAGATGCTCTGGGAATGTTGACATGTGGAGAGCTCTGCTTCCAACACCTTCCTTTTCCCCTTGAGCTGGTCCAAGGGCTTTTCCAGCCCCATGGAGCCAGCCAGGCCCTGGTGAGGAGGCAGCAAGGAGCTCTCCAAGGGTTTAGGATTCAAAGCCGGCTCTGCCAGTCCCTTTCAGGAAACACAGGTGCTGAAAGGCATCGAGATGCTCCATGGAGTGCAAGGGGATGAGCAGCGGGAGACTCCAGTGCTTTCCTTTGTCCTTTCCCTTTTCCTTCCTCTTTTCTTTTTTCTTTTTCTTTCTTTTCTTTTCTTTTCTTTTCTTTTCTTTTCTTTTCTTTTCTTTTCTTTTCTTTTCTTTTCTTTTCTTTTCTTTTCTTTTCTTTTCTTCTTTTCTTTTTTCTTTTCTTTCTTTTCTTTTCTTTTTTTTTTCTTTTCTCTTTCTTTTCTTTTCCTCTTTCCCTTTCCTTCCCGTTTCCTTTCTTCCTTTCCTTTTCTTTTTCCTTCCTCCTTTTCTACTTCTCCTCCTTTTCTGCTTTTCCTTTCCTTCTTTTCTCCTTTTCTGTTCCCCTTCCCCTTTTCCCGTTTTCCTTTCCTTTTCAACACCCCAATCCCATTCCTGGCTCACTTGGGGAAGTGGGAAGCCACCCTCAGGCCCCACAAGTTGCCCAAATCCCCCAGGTTCTGGCTCTTTTTCCACGTGCTGGCTCTTAAGAGAAAAAAAAACCCCAAACCACAAGGAATTTTCCTTTAAAGCTGCTGGAATTTCCCACCCTCTGGCATTGCCACAAACCATGGGCACCTGAGCTCAACCCCCTGCGCCTTCAGAAAGAGGGAAAAAAAGGCAAAAAGATGGAAAACACCGAGAAAAAGAGGAATATCAGCCCTTGGGGGCCGGTGGCTCAGGTGGCTTTTGCCAAGCTCCATCCTTCACCTGGGGAATCCCAGCAGAACCCTCTGGGCAGGTGATTCCCGGCTTTGGGAAGGCCCTTCCAGAGGTACAAAACGTTGATTTTTGGTTGGTTTTGGACATTCTGAAGGTTTGGCCTCAGCACAAATGAGGGGTTTTGGCAGATTTGTGCCTTTTTGAGTTCCCAACGCCTTTTTTTTCCCCTTTTTCCCTCCCTATCCCAGACTGACCCTTCCTGGCCCTTTGCACTGTCGGGCTGTGCTCGGGAACCCCCAAAACGCTGCACTAACCCGGAATCTCCGGGTCCCCATTGGTGGTGCCAGCCTTTTCCTGGAATTCACTGATCCACCAGCATTCCTATGAAATAAGCTGCAGGAAGGACTTTTTTATAGGTTGTGACAAAAATCCAGGGAGTGGGGGGAGTTGGATCAGGGCACGGATGGGTGGGAATCAAAAACACCCATTTTTGGGTTGTTTTTCCTTTCTTTTTCCTTATGGAAGGCAGATCCCGAACCGCCAGCTCCCGGGAAGCACCAAAATGTTTGTTTCATCCTTATTAATTTTTCCAGTGGAGCCATCCCGTCTCCACTCAACCTTTCCTTTATTATTCTTTGGGACACCTCTTTTTTGTGCTTTTCCATCATTTTTTCTGTTCTTTTTGCTTCCCAAGAAGTGGATCCACCGCGGCCTCGGCTCCGTTGGGCAGTCGGGAGCGGACACGGATCCCATTTCCAGCCGTTCCTGCTGTAAATATCCCATTGTTGGGCCGAATCCCACGTCAAGCCAATAGAATGGTGCTTTTTTTTAGGAATTCCGTGTTTTAGGAGATCTTTGCTGTGTCCATGGATATTTCTGTCTTGTTTGATTGTTAGGAAATAAATTATTTCGTTATGAAAGAGACACGTGAGCTGGAATTGCTGCGGGAAGGGAGCGGGCAGGGCCTGGGGAGGGTGAGGATGGGGATCCGCCCTCCTCTGGGGATTGTGGAGAGTGAGGTCCCCCCGAGCCTCCTTCTCTCCAGGCTGAGCCCCCCCAGCTCCCTCAGCCACTCCTCATCCCCGAGCCCTCCCAGGCACTCCCGGCTTTATCCCGGTGCTGCTCCCGGCTCCGCCATTCCCGGGGCCGGGGCTTTGTCCCATGTCCTGTCCCCGGGCTGTGCCGGGGGTCACCCCTGGCCGGGGGGCACCCCTGGATCAGCCGGAGCAAACCCGCACCAGCCCCTGCCCCGCGTGTGCCCAGAGCTGCCGGGGGGGGGGGCACGGGAGATCCGGGGGTGCGGGCTGGCGCCGGGATTTGGGGCACGGGGGTGGCAGAAGGACGGGGATGCACGGGGGGACAGGGGGACAGCGCAGCCCGGGGCGTGAGGGTGGCACGGGGGTGGCACACGGGGTGACAGAGGGGCGCGGGGGGGGCTGTGCCGCCCTGGGACCCCTCCCGGTGCCTCACCCGGGGCAGTGCCCCCCCCGTGGGGTCCCGCCCGCCGGCCGCGCCCGCGCTGAGGGCTCTCGAGTGGCAAGTGGGGACGAGGTGGTGACCGGGGAGGGACGTGCCGGGAAGAGGAGCGGGGGGGCGAGGGGGAGAGGGGGCCACACCCGGGGGTGGCGGGGCACGAGGCTGGGGGGATGGGCAGGGCATGGGGGGATACAGGGACTGTGGGGGACACGGGGTGTGGGGACGTGGGACAGGAGCGGGAGGGGACGGAGGGGGACGTACTGATATGGGGGACATGAGAACATGGGGGGACATGGGGGACATTGGGGACTTTGGAGGGACACGGCAGGGTGCAGGAACACGGGGCTGGGGGGGATTGGAGGGTGATATGGAGGGACATGGGGGGAATATTGGGGTGTGGGACCATGAACCTGGGGGTGTAGGGACACAGCAGAGGGGAGAGAGGTGGTGATATGGTGGGGGGGGACATGGGGAGGCTGAGGGGATGTGGGGACATTGGGGACATAGAGAAGTGTAGGGGGGAGACATGGGGGACCCCAGTGGGGGACATGGGGACCCCAATGTGAACCCCACTGGGGACATGGGACCCCAACAGGGAACATGGGGACAGCAATGGGGACTCAGTGGGGACATGGAGACATTAAAAGGGATCCCAACAGGGAACATGGGGACAGCAATGGAGACTCAGTGAGGACATGGGGACATTAAAAGGGATCCCTGCTGGGGCCATGGGGCCCTTGAATGGGGATCCCAATGAGGACATGGCTGTGGGGACACCGGGGCATGGGGCCAGCAGCAGAGTGGCAGGGCGGGGGTGGCAGGCCCCGCAGTGTCCCCGTGGGTGTGACACACGTGTCCCAGTGCGATGGCACGGTGCCAGCGGCCACATCCCGCCGGCGGGGCTATAAGAGGCCGCGGGCTCGGCCCTGCCAGCATCGCCATGGCCCGGCCACTGTCCCCGTCCTCGGCCCTGTCCCCCGCCATGGCCCTGGCACTGCCGCTGCTCCTTGCCCTGCTCGGGACCACCCCAGGTAGGGCCCCTGCATCCCCACACCTGGGGGCCCCCCCAGAGCTGAGTGTGCCTGCGGGGCTGGGCACCCCCAGAGCCGGGCACCCCCAGAGCCGGGTGCCCCCTCAAGGACTCTGGTGAAGTGACGGGGACACGGACGCCTGGATGCCCCTGGGCAGGGGGGAAAGGCGGCCCTTGGGTGGGGGTCTGGGCCCCTGGGACCCCTCTTGGGGTCTCGGGCTAGGATGGGGTATTGGGGGGGTTGTCACTGGGGGGGATCCCCCATGAGGGATGGGTGGGGACGGGATGCGGTATCAGGGGGTGTAATGGGGGGGGGGTCTCTTCCACCCAGGTCCCCCCATGATGGCAGGAGTGGAGTTTTGGGGGCGGTGGGTGTTTTGAGGTGGGGGGTCACGGTGCCAGGGGTCCCCCGGGATGGGGTATTGGAGCGGGAGGGTGCACTGAGGGGGTCCCCCACACCCGGGTCCCCCCAAGAGGGCTGGTGTTGGGGTGGGGTGACTTGAGGGGGGTGTGTTGGGGGAGCTGGGATTGCCAGGTCCCCCTGGCCAGGTGCTGACAGTGGCCACAGGTTTGGGGGCGCCGGGGGGGGGCTGTGGGGTGCCCCCCTCCGCCTGGTGCCAGAACTGGGTGACGGCGCTGCGCTGTGGGGCCCTGGGGCGCTGCCCCCACCTCACCCAGGGACCTCCCGACATGGTGAGAGACCCCCCCGTGTCCCCATCACCCCTCTAATGTCCCTCCACCCTTCCCTCTGTCCCTGTACCCCCTGTATGTCCCCAAAACTCCACAGGGGTCCCAATACTCCCACCATGGTCCCACACCATCTCCGCACGCATCCCCCATGTCCCCCCTCCCAACATCCCTATGCCACAACATCCCCATGTCCTCATGCTCCTCATGTCCCTGTCCTCCTCTGTTGCCATTCCCCGATGTCCCACATCCCTTTGTCCCCATGTCCCACATCCCTCTGTCCCCATGTCCCCATGTCTCACATGTCCCTGCTGTCCTCTCCTGCAGGACGTCTGTGCCGTGTGCCAGCAGCTCGTGGGCTTCCTCCGCCACGTCTCCAACCAATCAACCGTGGAGGTGCCTGTGGGGATGGGGACAGGGGCCACTGTGGGTGTCACCGTGGGGGCCACGGGCACAGGTGCCACTGGGTGTCACGGTGGGTGCCAGCAAGTGCCACACAGGGAGGTGCCACTGTGGCTGATGAGGTGGCAGCTGCCACTGAGGGTGCCGTGGTCACAGATGCCACCATGGTGGCGTGTGCCACCGTGGGTGCTGGGATGGGGGCTGAAGTGGTGGCCAATGCCAGCAGGTGCCACGGTGGCAAGGTGACAGGACAGATGCCATCGTGTGTGCCCTGGTCACAGGTGCCACGCCACAGGTGCCGCCCACGGGCACCAGCGGTGCAGTGGTGACCGGTGTGATGGGGTGCGGTGGTGGTGGTGAGTACGGCAGTGGTGGCTGTCACCGTGGCTGTCACCGTGGCTGTCACCGTGGGTGTCCTGGCGCAGGTGGTGCTAGATCAGGCGGAGGGGATTCTGTGCCTGCATCTGCCTTTCGTGGTGACCCCGTGCCGGGCCCTGGTTTGGGTGCTTGTCCATCGCCTCCTCTACGAGCGCCAGCACCTCACGAGTGGCAGTGGGGACACACGGCAAGGGGGTCTGGGGACACTGGGGCCCCCAGTGACATGTGGGCTGCTGGGGGCTTGGGGACACCATGGCATCCAGGGACACCCCGGGGTGCCAGGGGCCTGGGGACACCGGTGCCCGGGTGACCCTGTGCTGCCCCGCAGAAGCCCCAGCAGGTCTGTGCCACGATGAAGCTGTGCCACGGAGAGCCCGGGGCCGCCCCGGCCGTGCCTGTCCTTGAGGTGCCCGGCACCCACCTGCAGGTACCAGGACCCGGGGCCAGCGAGGGGAGGGTGGCGGTGGCCCCACCGGCGACGGCCACCGCGGTGCTGGGGGGCACAGCCCCAAGCTGCAGCATCCCCAGCCCCGAGCTGCAGTGTCCCCCAGCCCCGGGCTGCAGTGTCCCCATCCCCGAGCTGCAGTGTCCCCATCCCCAGGCTGCAGTGTCCCCCATCCCCGGGCTGCAGCATCCCCATCCCCGAGCTGCAGCATCCCCATCCCCGGGCTGCAGTGTCCCCCATCCCCGGGCTGCAGCATCCCCATCCCCGAGCTGCAGCATCCCCATCCCCGGGCTGCAGTGTCCCCTCCAGCAGGGCTCCGGCGGGGCCGGGCTGTCCCCGGAGGCGCTGCCGGTGCCGGTGCCGCTGTGCTGGATGTGCCGCAAGCTCGTGGAGCGGGCGGAGGCCGCTGTCCCCGTGGGCTCGGTGGCCGCGGCGGTGGCCGGGCTGTGCCGGGCGCTGCCGCTGCCCGTGGCAGGGGCGTGCCAGTGCCTGGCCGAGCGCTACGCGGCCCTGGCGCTCGAGGGGCTGCTGGGCCGCCTGGGCCCCCGCCTGCTCTGCCGCCTGTTCCGCGCCTGCCGCAGCGGGGACAACCGGGACACCGAGGACGCAGGGACGCTGCCACCCCCCCCCGGGTGCTGGAGGCCGCCGTGGGGCGGCTGGCGGAGTGCGTCACGGGGGAGGTGAGGGGGGACCCGGGGAACACGAGGGGGACACGACGAGGGTGGCTGGGGGGGATGGTCCCCAGGAGGTCACAGGGCACCCCAGGGTTACACAGCACTGAGGGGACACATCCTGGAGTGTCACAGCCCCAAGGACACGTCCCAGAGTGTGGCAGTCCTCAGAAGCCACGCCAGGGACACAGATGGTGGTGCAGACCCAAGGGGACACATCCTGGGGTGTCACAGTCCCACCACCCCTGGGGACACAGTGAGGTCCCCACTAAGTGCCACCCTCCCTCAAGAGGACAGTGCCAGAGTCCACAAGGCACAGCTCTGGGGAGGGGGCTCTGGGGGGTCCTGGGGGTGCCCCCACCCTTGGGGGGACCCCTGACCCCCATGTCCCCCCCACAGGACCCCAAGGGCGTCGGTGCCCCCACGCTGTCCCTCCCCCTGGGCCCCTGTGCCCTTGGCCCCATCTTCTGGTGCTCCAGCCCGGAGGCTGCCCGGCGCTGCCAGGTGAGCAAGGGACAGGGGACATGGGGACATGGGGACACGGGGACAGGGGGACACAGGGACGGGGGGGGGCTGCCACCCCCTGCACCCCCAACTGACCCCTGCGCCCCTTGCAGGCCCTGCAGCACTGCCAGGAGCACGTCTGGCTGTAGGGGGGCACCAGGACCCCCCCGGCACTGCCCAATAAAGCTTGGATGCAGCTCTGCCTCAGTGTTTTGGGGTGTTTCGGGGCGTGATGGGGGCTGGGGGGGTCACGGGGTGCTGGGAGGTGTCACAGGAAGCAGCAGAAACCACAAACCCCCAAACCCAAAGCAGAGAAAAGGTGAAAATGAGTTACAAAAATAGTGGGTGGCATTTACTGGGACACACACACCCCGAGGGGACTGGGGGCGTCCCCAGGTGGGTTGGGGGTGCTCCTGGGGGTGCCTGGGTGCTGCCCTGGGGGCCAGGGAGGATGGAGGTGTCCCCAGGTGGGCTATGGGTGTCCCTGGGAGTCTCTGGATGTCCTGGGGGAGCTTGGGGTGCTCCCAAAGGGGTTCTCAGGGTACCCCTAGGGGGCTGGGGATGTCCCCAAGGGGGTCTCTGGGTGTCCCCAGAGATCTCAGGCGCCTTGTTGGTTCGTCTCATCCTCCTCACGTCGCTTCCAGATCTGCAGGAGAGCAGGAGGGTGTTGGGGGGGCACAGGAGACATTCTGGGGGTGTCAGGGGACGTTCAGGGGGTGTCAAGGGACATTCTGGGGGTACCGTCGCCCCCCTGTCCCCCCTCACCTGGATGTAGGCCTCAGACAGGGTGATCATCTGGGGCAGGATGTCGGTCACCTGCAGGTCCTGCAGCTCGTACCACTTCCCTGTGCCCTGCCAGGACCCAGGAGAGGACGGGGTGACTCGGGAGGGTCCCCGTGGCCCCCCCCAGGCCCCCCGAGGAGGGGACACTCACGTGGTGCAGGACGTGGATGCGGTAGGAGCCCTCCGAGGGCTTCCCGTCGTGCACGATGTTGGCGATGAGGTCGTAGGTGGTGTGGGCGTGCGCGGCCTGCACCTCCTCCGACAGGTACTCCCGCAGGTCCACGTTCCTGGGGACCCCCCGCACCCTCAGGGGGGGGGCACCGGCCGCGGGGGGTCCCCACAGCACCCACAGGCACCTCCAAGTCTCTCACGGACTGTTCCAATCCCCCCCCAGATGCCCACAATCCCTCTCCCAGATTCCTACAACCCCCCACATACCCACAAAACTGTCCCAGATGCCTTCAGCCCTTCCTAGATGCCTAGAAACCCCACTCAGACACCTACAACCCCCCCAGACACCATGCAACCCCCTCAGACACCTACAATCTCCCTTTAGATGGTTTTAACCCACGCCATGGGCTTCCAACCCCCACCAGATGCCTTCAAACCCGTGCTAGATGCTTACAACCCTGCTCAGATACCCACAAAGGCCCCCTTAAACGCTTTCAACTCCTCACACATGCTTTCAACCCCCACTAGATACCTACAAATCCTCCCAGGTACCCACAAATCCCCCCCAGCAGCCTTCAAGCCCCCCTAGACACCCACAACCACCCCTAGACACCGTCAAACGCCCCCGGATACCCCCAATCTCCTCTTAGGTGCTTTTAACCCTCTCCACAAGCTCCCAGCCCCCCAAGCCCCCTGCCCGTGGCTCACGTGATGGGGAAGTTGACGATGGTGGGGTTCTTCTCCACGAAGAAGTTGTTCTTGGTGAAGCGCTTGATGCAGAAGATGAGGTAAGGGGGCAGGCGTGTCAGCTGGAAGCGCTTCAGGAAGTTCTCCTTGTAGGTCTTGTACTCCTTCTCGGTGCTGCCGTTGAACTTGGCCAGGATGCTGAACAGGGGCACCTGGGGGATGATGAGCTGCTCCTTCTCGTCCTTGTAGAGCGGCGCCGTGGGCAGGTCCAGGGTCAGGTACAGGAACGTGGACTCCACCATGCGCTCCTGGTACTCGCTGTTCTGCAGCAGCTGCGCCTTCTCCTCCGCCGGCTGCGGGGCACCCGCGGGGACAGCCCCGGTGGGCACATCAGCCCCAAGAACCCATCACCCCCGCTGGACCCATCACCTTCCCTGGACCCTGCCACCACTCAGCTGACCTCACCACCCCCACTGGACCACAACCTCCCTCTGTTGCACCCAAAGGCCCCCCCACCACACCCCAACAGCCCCCATCCCTCATCTGACCCCATCACACTCCTCATTTGACCCCACCCCGCCATGAGACCCTGGACACTTCAATCCCCTGGCCCAGGTGCTCCATTATACCCAACCACCTCCTCCATCACACCCAACACCCCCCACCACCCCCAAACTCCCCCCACCAGACCCCACCAGCCCCATCTGACCCCAGCACTCCCCCACCTAAAACCCTTCTTTAGACCCTGCCGTTCCCATTGTACCCCAACTCCCCCAACTCCCCAACTCCTCCCACTGGATCCTGTTGGACACCAACATCCCACACTGCACCCCAACATCCCTCGCCCCCTGCCATACTCTGACACCCCTCACTGGACCCCAACGCCCCCCACTGCACTCCCCCAGTCCCACCAGGTCAGGGTGTGGCAGCTTCTTGGTGAAGATGCGCATGGAGCCCTGGAACACGTCGGTGACGATGGCTGTGGGGACAGTGGGGGCTCAGCAGGGGCACAGCAGCCCCCGAGGGCCCCCCCAGAACCTCCCCTCACTCACTCTTCTTCTTCCTCTTGGTGCCACCCAGTGCCGCGTGCAGCGCGTTCAGGAACCAGGACAGGAACTCCACCCCATCCCCTGCAACAGCAGAGCTGGAGCTGAGCCTGGGTCCTGCTCTGCCCCCAGATCCAGAGCCCCCAGACCCAGTGCTGCCTCCCAAACCCAGCCCCGTCCCCCATACCCAGCACTGCTCCCTGAATTTAGACTCCTCCAGATCCAGCTCCGCCCTCCACATCCAGAGCCCCGAATCCAGCACTGCCCCCCAAATCTGAAGGCCCCAAGCTCCAGCTCTGCCCCCCCAAATCCAGAGCCTCCCAGGTCCAGCTCTTCCCCTCACACCCAGCTCTGCCTCCCAGCCCCACAAACCCCACCCTGCTTGGTGATCTGGAAGTTCTTCTTGCTGCAGAGCACCACGGCCTGGAGCATCTCGTGGGGTGACACGTGCGCCTTGAAATTCCGGGGGTTCCAGAGCTTCCTCATGAGCTCCCCGAAGCGCTGCACCAGCAGGAACATGATGTCCCCGGGCGGGCGCTGGATGCGCCGGTAGTTCTCCTCCTCCAGGAAGTAATTCCGCAGGGGAGGCACGTTGGACAGGGCCTGGGGACAGAGCAGGGGGGATTCAGCGCCGGGACGCCCAGAGGGGTGATCTGGGAGGGTTCTGGGGGAGTCATGCAAACCCTGCACCGCCACGGGTGCGAGGCCTGCGGGACATCTCAGAACAGTCTGAGGTGGAAAGGACCCAGGGGTGGGGTTGATCCCTGTCAGCCCCACAGTCGGGGCTTGGGGAGGGTCAGGGGGGGCTTCCACCCTAAAAGGCCACCTGCAGCCCCCAGGTGCAATGCCCGTAGGAGACAAGGTGGGATACGCCCTCAGAACCCCCTAGAACGGGATTTTAGGAGGATTTCAGAGAGGATTTAACCCAAAATGAAGGCAGCATCCCCCAGGTGCATATGCTGTGGGAAAAGAGATGAGATTCATCCTTGAGACCCCTGGAGCAGGATTTTGGGAGGGTTTCACCCCAGAATGAAGCCTGAACACCCTCATGGTGTACAACCCACAGGAGACCAGGCAGGATTCCTCCCTGTCATGCCCACAGTGCGGTTTGGGGGGGTTTCACCCCAAAAGGAAGCATTTAGCCCTGGTGTCACCTGAAGCACAGCATTGGCGTAGTCATTGGCCTTGATGTTGTTGAGCCCCACGATGCCAGGCAGATACGTGGTGCCATCGTAGGCCCGGGACAGCTTGGCCTGTTTGTCCAGGTGGGCGATGTGCTGGGCCGTGAAGGTGGGCTTGAGCACGTACTGCGGGGGGAGAGAGACCTCAGAGACTGGGGGACGCCAACCCAAACCCCCCAGAGCCAGGGAACCCCAGCCTGAACCCCTCAGCACCGGGGGAGATCCAAACTCAACCCCCCACGTGCCCCCCAGAGCCGCCCCGCACCGTGATGTCCTCGAGCGAGGAGTCGATGATCTCGTAGTTGTCGGGCAGGCAGTAGAACTTGAGCGTGTGCAGGTTGAGGAACACGTGGTGGCTCAGCTGCACGCTGTGGATGTAGGCGTGGGACTTCAGCCCTCGGCCTGCGGGGACAGCGCCGTCAGGGGGACACAGGACACCAGGGACAGGCACAGAGCAGCCACGGAAAGAGGCACACAAAGGATCCCTCTGCCCACATATGGGGGGGTTGTGCCCACCGGAGGGTCCCTGAGTTCCCCCAGCACCCACCCTGTCCTTGGCTGTCCCCACGGTGTCCCTTCCAAGCATCCTCTTTGTACCCCTTGACAGCACCCTGTCCCTGGGTGCTCCCTGTCACCTTCCCAGGCAGAACCCCTGTGCCTCGGTGTTCCCTGTGTCCCTCAGTGTCACCACTGTCCCTGGGTGTCCCCACAGCTCCTGGGGTACTCAGCAACATCCCAGACCCCTTGTGCCCCACTCCAGGCTCTGGGTGTCCCCCTCATCACCATTCCTATCCCCAAGTGTCCACTCACAGCAGCACTGGGGTGTCCCCTATGCCCCCCCCAGCAGCCCCCATGTGTTCCCCATGTCCCCCAGCAGCCCCGGGGTGGGGGGTCTCACCCTGGAAGTACTTCCCGCAGACGAGGCAGGCGTAAACGTTGATGTGGGACAGGGAGATGGAGCAGAGCTTCTCGAAGTCAAAGTCCAGGACGCTCCTGGGGGAAGGGCGGTGTCACAGGGCTGTGGGGGAGCTGGGCGGACCCCCAGGGACAGGGGGACCCCAAACACCCCCATCACCCACTTGTTGATGGTGTCCAGGTAGGGGCAGTGCCGGCTGCGCTGGTCCTCGGGGTCGAAGCGCCCATAGCGCACTGGCGGGGCAGCAGAGCGTTAACAAAGGGGGCACAAGGACCCCAAAAGCACCAGGATGACACCCCCTCCAGCCCTGCCTCCAGCTCCCCGGGGCTAAGCCCCAGTGTCCCCAAACCCTGCCCAGAGCCGAGCTCAGGACGCCCAGGATCAGTCCTGGTGCCTCCCTGTACACCCTGGTGTGACCCCCCCACCCCAGAATCCGCCTAGACACCCCACTCCCCATCCCTCCCCTCCCGGTTCCCCCCCACGCCCTGCTGCGTCCCCACACCCGCCCCAGGACTCCCCCGCTCCAGCTCCCCGCAGCCCATCCCGCTGTCCGGGCCCCCCGGTCCCCCGTGTCCCCTCAGCCCTTCAGTCCCATCTGTTCCTCCCGGTCCCCACCGGCGGGCTCGGGCTCAGGGTCGGAGTCTCCATCCGGCTCCCGCTCGCGCTTCACGCGCACGGGCGCGGCGGAGGCGGCGGTGCCGGAGCCCCCCCAGACGCCGGTGCCGGTGCCCGGTTCCCGCTTGACGCGCGCGAGATCCACCGGCAGCGCCTCCGCCGACTCCCGCCGCGCGCGCTCCCGCTCCGCCTCCCGCCGGCCCCGCGGCCGCTCGGCATCGGCGTCGCGGCGGCTGCGGGAGGAGCCCCGGGAGGAGGAGGCCGCGGAGGCCCCGCGGGGGTCCCGGGGGTCGCGGTCCCGCCTCCCGCGGCTCGACATGGCGGCGGCGCGGGCGCTGTGCGCATGCGCACCCGGGGGCGGAGTCAAACCGCCCGTGTTGCTCTGCGCACGCGCGGCCGAAGGTGGGGGGTGGGAACTGCGTGAGCGGTGCGTACTGCGGCGCCCCCTGCCGGCGCGCGCGCCGGGCCCGCGGGGCTCTTAAAGGCGCCGCGTCCCGGTACCGACCCTCGCCCCCGGTACCGGGATGGAGGCGGCGGCGACAACGGCGGCCCCTGGCTGGCGCTGCCGGCCGGGGGGACGGCTGGACATGAGCCACGGCTTCGTGCGGCACATCCGCCGCAACCAGCTCGCCAGGTACCGGCACCGGCCCGGCACGCCCGGCCATCCCCGGGGACCCTCGTCCCCGGGCCGGTTTGGCCGCGGTGCTCCCTCGTTCCCCCCCCGCCCCCCCCCACCCCGTAACCCCGATGCCCCGCCGGTAACCCGGCCCCTGGGGTGCCCAGGGACGCGTACGACCGCGCGGTGCGGCAGGCGCGGGGCCGAGCGCGGACGCGGCTGACCCCGGCCCCGGCGCGGCCCCGGCGGCCCGACCAGCAGGTGTACCGGCCCCACCGGGGCAGCGGTGAGCGGCTCCGGGACGGCGGGGGCACCCGGGGGCGGGGGGGGCGGCCCCGAGCAGTGGTTGCGGAGGGGGGAGGGGAGCACCGGGACCGGGGGAGGCGGGGGGCTCCTGAAGGGTCGGGGGGACCTGCGGGAGCCCCGGGAGATGGGTGGGGAGGGGGCGACAGCCCAGGGTGGGCTGGGACTGGGGGGGCACCCGGCGGCGGGGGGAGCTCTCGGGGGAGGAGGGACGAGGGGGGGACTGAGGGCGGGCATGGGGGGCACCCCCGGTGGGCTGGAGGGGAGGGGAGGGGGCACCCGAGGGCGAGGGGACCCCAGCAGGGGAGGGGGCACCCGAGGGGCGCTGGCCTGGGGCGCCCCGGCAGCCCCCCCTGAGGGTGCACGTGCCACAGGGGGTCCCGGGGGCGACGCCAGCGCGGAGCCCCCCCCCCCCCCCGACGGCCGCGGGGCCCCCCCGGAGCCCGCCCGCGGGCCGCGGCTCTTCTGCCTCGAGTACGAGGGGGACGACGGGCACGTCACGGCCGTCATCGTGCACCAGGTGCGGCCCCGGCACCGCCGGGCTGGCGGCGGAGGGTGATGGGCGCGGGGTGGGTGGGCGCTGCTGAGGGGCTGGGGGTGCCGCGGGGGGCGCGGTGGGGCAGGGAGCGCTGCCCTGGGTGCGGGGGGTGCCCACTGGATGGGGGGAGCCCATGGGGCGGGGGGTGCTGCCATGGCACGGGGGTGCCGCAGGCCGGGGCTGCCGTGGGGAGCTGTTGGTGGGGGTTCCACGGGACAGGGGATGTCGCTGTGGGGCCCAGGGGGTACCATAGGGCTGGGGCTCCGTGAGGGCTGTGTGGGGCTCTGTGGGGCGGTGGGTGCTGCGGATGGGTGCCGTGGGGCAGTGGGGGTGCCGTGGGTGGTTCTGCGGGGCAGTGGGCCCAGCGGGTGACGTGGGTGCCGCAGGGGGACAGCGCCGAGGAGGTGACACGCCGGGTGTGCGCCCGGAGCCCGCTGGAGCCCCCCCTGCGCAGGGCCCTGTGCCAGCGCGTGCAGGACGAGCTCAGCAAGCGCCGGGGCACCGGGTGACGCTGCCACACCCCCCCGGACACTGCCACCCCCGTGGGACCGGTGCCATTTCCCCCGGTGTCAATAAAGGTGCTGCGAGGCTCCGGCGTCTGTTACTACTTGGGGAAACTGAGGCACGGGCAGGGGTGGGGGGAGGGAGGTGATGCGGCTCCTTGGTCCCCGAGTGTCATGTTCCCACTTGTCCCCTTCAGTGGCCCCTGCCAGGGTGGCCCCATGCAGGTGACACTGGGCGCCAGGTCCCCCCAGTCCCTACCAGGTGTCACCATGTCCCTGGGGATCCCCAGTCCCCCTCCCCAGAGTCCCCGTCCCCTCTCCTCGGGTGCCATTGTGTCCCCAGGGTCCCCTCTGGGTCCCCCACCGTGGTGGTGGGACCACAGCCCCCTCCTGCCCCCCGGCCCAGGTTGGTGGCACCTCTGGCCAAGGCCAGGTGTGCCCAGGGTGTCCCCAGGGTGGGTCCCATGAGTGCGTTATTGTAGGGTCTACCCCCAGCAGATTCTGGTGTTTATTTATTGTAGGGTCTCCCCAGAGAGGGTCCAGCACATCTGTCATGGGGTCTCTCTGCAGCGGGTCCTGCTGGTTTGTTTTTGCAGGGTCTCTCCAAACAAAAGTTACAGTGTTTGTTTCTCACAGGGTTTCCCCAGAGGAGGTCCAGCATGTTTGTTATTGTGGGGTCTTCCCAGGGATCATCCTGGGGGTTTGTTATTGTAGGGTCTCCTTGAAGGAGATCCTGATGTTTATTAATCGTAGCATCTCCCTGGAGGCTCTGGCACATTTGTTATTGTAAGATCTTCCTGGAAATCATCCCATGGGTTTGAGATTGTAGGATCTCCCCCAAGCTGATACCACTGCTCTGTTATTGTAGCGTCTCCCCAAAACAGATTCTGGCGTTTATTTATCGTAGGGTCTCCCTGAAGTAGATCCCACAGGCTTGTCGTCGTGGGGTCTTCCCAAATATATTCTGGTGTTTATTTATTGTAGGGTCTCCTCAAGAATTCATCCTGCTGACTTGTTATTGTGGGGTATCTCCAAATCAGATTCTGAAGTCTTAGTTATTGTAGGGTCATGTCAAAACAGATCCTGGTATTTATTTATTATAGGGTCTCCCTGAAGTTCATCTTCCTGGTTTGTGACTGTAGGGTCTCCCCAAGGAGCTCTTGGTGCTTGTTGTAGTGTTTTCCTTGAGTGGGTCTTGCTGGTTTTTTATTGTAGGGTCCCTTCAAAGCAGATTTTATTAAAGGGTTTTTTTATGGTGGGGTCTCCCCAGAGCTCCCCAGGTTTGTTGTTGTTGGGTCTCCTTGAAGATCATCCCACTGGCTCGTTACTGTTGTTGTAGGGTCTCCTGGTGTTTATTTATTGTGGGGACCCCGTTGTTCTGTCATCGGAGGGTCCCAGCAGGGTCCCCGCAGTGCTGGGGGGGTGCTTGGTCTCCCCCTGTGGGGTGGGGACAGTGCTGGTGACAGTCCCGGGCGATGACCGTGCCAGGGCCAGTGCCAGTGCCAGACCCAGGATGAGGAGGAGGAGGAGGCCGAGGCCGAGGGCCACCAGGTGCCACCGCCGCTGTCGCCTGTGCTGGCGCCGCGTCACCGTCTGTGTGGTGCGGGTGAAGGCTTCACTCTGTGGGGACATGGGGGGGATAGGGGACAGTCCCCCAAGGGCTACACAGGGGTTGGGGGGACCTACAGGAACAGACACACACCCCCCCAGCCCTCCTATGGCCCTGGAGTCTCTCCTCCCCAGGCTGTGTGTCTCCACAATGTCCCCCAGGACTATAGGTCGCCCCAGGGCTCTGTGTCCCAATAGTTTGTCCCTCCTGGGGCTCTGTGTGTTCCCCCTGCAGGGCTCGATGACCCTAGAGCAAGTCCACCCCTGGATTTATGTCCCCACAGCGTCCTCCAGGGCTCTGTACGTATCTCGTAGGGCTGCACGTCCCTGTACTGTCCCCCCCAGGCCGTATGTTCCTCTAACGGTCCTCCCTGGGGCTTGATGCCTCTACAGTGTCCCCTGGGCTCTGTGTGTCCCCAGATTTACATGTCCCGATACAGCCCCCTCCCTCCCCCCGGTCCCTGTGTCCCCGTGGTCCCACCGCTTGCCGCAGGTCCTGGGCACGGCTCTGCAGCTGCTCCAGGTGCCCCTCCCGCTCCAGCGCCCGCGCCACGTTCTGTCGCATCAGCTCCGCCACCTCCTCGGCCTCGCGCTGGCACCGCGCCAGCCCCGCCTGGGGACACGGGGGGACAATGTGGGGACACCGTGGGGACACGGGGGAGATGCTGTGGGAACACTGGGGATGTGGGAACTGCAGCAAAGGAGGACCGGGGGGACACAAGGACTGTGGGGACACAGAGACATGGGGATATCGGGACCATGGGGACACGGAGATGCCACGGGGACAGGCAGGGACACCGAGGACATGGGCACCATGAGGAACGGGGACTGGGGGAACATGGGGACACAAGAACCACGGGGACTGTGTGGATGGGCCGTGTGGGGACCAGGGGACACGAGGATCATGGGGACGATGGAGACACGGGGACCATGGGGAAAATACCACCCTAGGGACACACCCTGACCATGGGGACAAGGGCACCGCAGGGACACTGGCACTGCGGGGGGGGGACACACAGGGACCACGGGGACAGGAAACCGTGGGGACGTGGGCACGGGGCCACCTGAGGATGGGGACCGGGGGGGACACGAGCACTGCGGGGTCAGGGGACACCGGGGCACGGCGGGGGACACGCGCGACACGCGGGGCCGGGACACGCAGGGACACAGGGACACGGAAAGTCCCGCACGGGCCACCTCCCACCACTCCCGGGGGCCGCGTCCCTCCCTTCGGCAGGGAGAGCCCGGGGGGCGGACCGGGGCCGGCACCGGGGCATCCCGAGCCCGGCGGGTCCCGTGTCTCCGATCCCGATCCCGCTCTGCCCCCTCGGAAAGCGAAAGCGAAAGCGGTGGCAGCGGCGGCCCGGGACTCACCATGGTCCCGGTACCGCGGGTCGGTGTCGGTCCGGTACCGGTGCGCCCGTTCCTGCACCCGTCCCGCCTCGGGCCCCAGCGGCCGCCCCCGACGGGAGGGACCGGGACCGCCTTCCCCCCCCCCCCACCCCCGAGTGTCCGCGGTCCCGGGACAACGCCGCCCGCACCTCCCGGGACGGGGCTCCCCAGGACCCCCCACTCAACCCTCCCCAGCTGCCGGATCCCCCGGCCCCCCATGTCCCCAGGGCTCCCGGAGAGCCCCCTGTCCCTACAGCCCCCCGGGCCCCCATGTCCCCAGGACCCCCAGACGTGTGTGCCTTGGGGCTGCCCTGTCCCCCAGAAAAGGGGCCCCACAGCTCCGCACATGTCGGTGTCCCCAAGTCCCTGCAGATATGGGGCCACACCAGGACCCCCATGTCCGGGTTCCTGGGGAGCCTCCATGTCCCTGCCCCTCCCCTCCCCCTTCTCCCCCCCCTTCCATCCAGCCTCCGAGGGTGGCAGTGCCACCACAGTGTCCTTTGTCCCTCGGTGCCTGGCACCGCCCCTGGTGCCCTGGCACGGCACCCACCCCCCCCACGCATCCCCTCATGCCTGTGTCCCCACACACGTCCCCCTCACAACCCCACGTGAGTGTCCCCACACATCCCCACATCCCCAGGGCCTGTCCCCCACCATGTCCCCCCATGCCCATCCCACCACATCCGTGTCCCTCACCATGTCCCCATGTCCCCCCACCACACACACACACACACAAGTCCCGCTGGTTCTTTTCCCCCCATCTGTATTTGGGCCCTGGGGTGGCCGTGTCTCCGTGGGGACAGTGGCTCTAGGTGGGGATGGTGCCCGTGGCCAGGAGGATGATGAGGACGAGGACAATGACTCCCACGAGGCCAAGGATGATGAGCAGCTTCACGTTCTTCCACCAGTAGCGCCGGGCCACCTTCTGGGACGTTGTGCGGAAGTGCTCCGACTGCGGGGACAGAGACATGGGGACATCCCTGACACCCTGGGGACCCCAACTGCCACCCCAGGGACATCCCTGACACCCTGGGGACCTTCTGCTGCCACTCTGGGGACACCAACTGCAACCCTGGGGACCCCTGCGGACATCCTAGGGACAGCCCCTGCCACCCAAGTGTCCCTTGCCAACCCGCTGGGCACCCTGCAGTCCCCTTAGGGACCCCATTCTCCCTTGGGGATCCTGTGCTCACCCTGGGATTCCAGCACCCACCCTGGGGACCCAGAGCCGCCTCAGGAGCCCTGCACCACCTCAGAGACACCGTGCCACCTTAGGGGCCTTGGGTCACCTCAGGGAGCTTTGTGCCCACCCTTGGGACCCTGTGCCCACCCTGGTGACCCCATGCCCCATGTGGGGACCCCGTGCCCCCCTCACAGTGGCCTCCAGGTCCTGGCTCTTGCTGTGCAGCTGCTCCAGGTTCTCCCCCCGTGCCAGGATCCGCTCCACGTTCTGGGTCATGATGGTGGTGACCCCCTGCACCTCCCGCTGCAGCGCCTGCACGCGCCCGTCGCCCATCGCGGCATCTGTCGCGACACCTGCCGGGACCCCCGCCGGGACCCCCGCCTGCAACACGGGGCAGGGGTCAGGGGGGCACCTCCAGCACCCCACGTGTATCCTGGACACCCCCACAATACCCCATAAACATCCCACAGCACCCGACAGACACCCCATGCATACCCTGGGGCACCACCAGCACTCTCAAGGTACCCTGGACACCCCACAGACACCCCAAGCACCCCAAAGGTACCTGCCAATCCCCGCATGGACACCCCAGTATCACATGGGCACCCCATATACACCCCCTGAGCACTCCCCATACCCCATATACACCCTATACGTACCCCAAAGGTGCCCCCGCAGTACCCACAAGGCACCCCATGTCCACACCAAGCACCTGCCAAGCACCCTATGTGCACCCTGGGCACCTCTCCAAGCACCCTACAGGCACCCCCATGACATCCCATATGTATCTCAGACACCCCATATGCTCCCTGCATACCCCATATACACTCTGAAGTACCCCATAAACACTCTGAGTCCCCCACGGGCACCCCATTCCCACCCCAAGCATCTGCTGAGCACCCCATGGGCATCCTGGGCACTTCCTTGAGCCCCTACAGGCATCCCACACACCCCAACACCTTCAGCACCCCATAGGCACCCTCTGGGCTCCTCATGTGCTCCCCAGGCATGGATGTCCCCAAGCACCCTGCAGGCACAGCGTGGACCCCCCAGCACCCTATGTGCACCCCTCGGCACCCCACACGTACCCCAGACCCCCATATGAACCCCAGAAACCCCAAAGAGACCCCCTAAGCACCTTACGGGCACCCCAGGCACCCCCAGCACCTTCTGTGAACCCACCTGGCACCTCATATGCACCATGGGCACCCCATATGAACCTCAAAGCACCCCACAGCTGCCCCGCGTCCACCCCAAGCACCCCACTGGCGCTTCCCCAGGCACCCTGCGGGTCCCCCGCACACCCCCCGCACCCCATAGGCACCCCCTTGGCACCCAGCCCCCATACACACCCCAGAGGAACCCCATAAGCACCCTGCGGGCACCCCACGGCACCCTCGGCACTTCCTCAAGCGCTCTGCGGGCACCCCAAACACCCCCCCACGTGCCCTGGAGCCCCCAAAGGGACCCCCTAAGCACCCTACGGGCGCCCCTCACCCCCTCTGGACACCCCCTGGGCACCCCACAGACACCCAGGAGCACCCGGCGCTTCCCCACGCACCCCACAGACCCCCCCGGAGCCCCCTACACATCCCCGAGCCCCCACAGGGACCCCCCCGTATCCCCCCCCGGTGCCCCCCCGTGCCCCGGTCCCACCATGGCCCGTCCGGCCCCGCTCGGCTCCGCTCCCGCGGCGGCCCCGGACCCGCCCCGCCTGCCCGGGGCGGCTGGGGGCGGGCCGGGGCAGCGGCGGGGCCGGGGCCGGGGTCAGGGTGGGATCGGGGGCCAGGGCGGGTCAGGGGTCGCGGGTCCGGGGGGGCCCGGCCGGGTCCGAGGGTCGCGGGGGAGGGGGGAGGGGGTCGCGCGGGGCGGAGTCTGAGGGGAGAGGGGCGGAGTTTAAATGGGTGTGTCCCCAAGTGCCCCGCCCCCAGCCCCGCCGATTGGCTGCCGCGGCCGTCACGTGCCGCGGTGGCGGCGGGGCGAGGCCGGGGCGATGGCGGCGGCGGCGGGTGCGGAGCGGGGCGGGGCGGGGGGCGCGGGACCCCCGGTGGCCCCGTGACCCCTGACCTGTGACCCCCGGCAGGCCCGGCGCGGCGGAGGCGGCCGGAGCGGGGGGAGGCGGCGGAGCCGCCCCCGAACCCCACCGGGCCCCCCAAGTCCCCCGGTACCGGCCCCGGGCTGGCGCAGCGGCTGCTGGGGTTCGAGCTGCGGGACCTGACGCGATGGCACCGCTTCGTCCGGCTGCTGCACCGGCCGCAGGACCCCGCTGCGCTCGGAGCCTTCCGCGCAGCCTTCGGTCAGCGGGGAAGGGGCACCGGGGGGTTCCGGGGGAACCGGGGCTGGGTGGGACCGGCAGGGCTGGAGATGCTCCGGGGGGACAGGGAGACCGCGGGCTGGGGGGACCAAGGGGCTCTGGGGGGCACACGGACCGCAGGGCTTGGGGACATCGGGACAGGAAGACTGGGCACGGGGGGCACCGGGGGGACACCGGGAGGACACCGGGGGGACAGGGCGAGGAAGGGCTGGGGGAGCCCGAGGGGGCTGGGAGGGCTTTCGGGGGCTCCGAGGGCACGGGGAACCCTCGGGATGCGAGGTCCGGGGAAGCTGCGGCGGGGGACAGGGAGATCGTGGGCTGGGGGGGCCAGAGGGGCCTCGGGAGGGGAAACGGGGGAAGGGGGGACTGGGGGGCCGGAGTGGCTGCGGGGGCCGGGGGGCTCTGGGAGGGATGGGGGAGCTCCGGGAGGGCTCCGTGGGGACTCTGGGGGGACAGGGAGGCTGGGCCTGGGGGAGACTCAGGGAATCCAGGGATTCGGGGGGCACCAGGACTTTGGGGGGGGGGCTCAGGGGCTTGGGTAGAGGGGCTGAGATCCGGGAGGTCTCCCCCATCCGAGGGGGGCCGGTGGCGTCCAGCCGTGACACGTCAGCACCGGAGCAAAGGTTGGGCAGCGGCCTGGGTGGGTGGAGGGGTCAGTGCCCGCCCGGACACCCAGGGCCCCCTTAGGCTGGATGGGGGAGGCACAGTCACTGACCGACGGACGCCTGGGTCCCCCCGGCCCGGTGGGGTCACCGATCCCCCTTCATCCCCCCCAGGGTTTCTGATGGCCCTGGATGTGCCGCAGGAGCGGGGCCTGGGGCACCTGGACCAGCGGTACCTGGACGGGCTGGACGTGTGTCGCTTCCCACTGCTGCCCTTCCTGCAGCCCCTGCCCCTGGACTGGATGTACCTGCTCTACACCATCATGTTCCTGGGTACGGGCTGGGACGGGCAGGGGACGGCACTGGGGCAGAAACGGGGCTGGGACGCGGGCAGGAATCACGGGGGGACTGGCACTGGGGTGGGAATGGGCACTGGGATGGACGCTGGGACTGGGAGGGGAGCTGAGGGAGGCTGGGGACAGGCACCAGGAGGGGACAGGGGGTACACCGGGAGTCCTGTGCCCACAGGAGCGTTGGGCATCATGCTGGGGTGCTGCTACCGGCTGAGCTGCGTCGCGTTCCTGTGCCCGTACTGGTACCTGCTGCTGCTGGACAAAACCTCCTGGAACAACCACTCCTACCTCTACGGGCTGCTGGGCTTCCAGCTGGCACTGCTGGGCGCTGACCGCTACGGGTGGGCACCCGGGGGGCTGCAGGGACCCCCGGAGCACAGGGAGCCTGTGGGGGCACAGGGGGACATGGGGGGCGCTGGGGATCCCAGGGCTCTGCAAGGCAGCAGGGCGGTGATGTGGGGCTGGGGTTCCCATGGGGCGGCAGAGCTTTTGGGGTCCCTTGTGGCACCGGGGTCCCAGTGGGGCAGCTCAGACCCCCAGGTCCCCATGGCACTGGGTCCTCAGGGGGTGGCGTGGGTCCTGGGATCCCCTGTGGCACTGGGTCACCTGTGGGTGGCACAGGTTCTGGGGTGCCTTGTGGCACAGGAGCCCCCTGGGATGGCACCGGCCACAGTGTCCCCAGCAGGTAGCACGGGTCCCGGGGTCCCCATGGGGGTATCCCTGTGGCACTGCGTAGCCACCCGGTGGGACAGGTCCCGGCGTCACCCCTGGCACTGTCCCCAGTGTGTCCCCGTGGGGCAGTGACAGGTGTCACTGGGATGGGGTGACAGTGGCAATGGGGTGACAGTGGCCTTGTCCCCTGTGCCCGGGGTGCCCCGTGTCCCCGCAGGTCCGTGGATGGGCTCTTCCGTCCCCAGAAGAGGAACGCCCACGTCCCGCTGTGGAACTACGCCCTGCTGCGCGCCCAGGTGGGTGTCCCTGCCTGGGACCCCCGGGACCCCACGGCACCCCTGGGACCCCCGGGACCCCCTGACCGTGTCCCCCCAGGTGTTCATCGTGTACTTCATCGCGGGGCTGAAGAAGCTGGACGCCGACTGGGTCGGGGGCTTTTCCATGGGGACCCTCGCCCGGCACTGGCTCTTTGCACCCTTCAGGTCAGGGGAGGGGAAGGGGCGAGGGGTGGGCGAGGGTGAGGAGGATGAAGGCGAGGGTGGGATTGGGATGGGATGGGATTGGGATGGGATGGGATGGGATGGGATGGGATGGGATGAAGAGGGTTATGGGGTTGGAGTGAGGATGAGGGTAAGGAGGTTCGATGGGGATGGGGAAGGAGGATGGGGAGGGGGCTGATGGGCTGCAGTTAGGACGGGGATGGGATGAGATGAGAACGGGTTCAGGGGGATGGGTTTGGGTTGAGGATGAGGAATGTGATGGACAGGAGGAGGAAGGTGAGGGAGGTGATGGGGTGGGGCTGCAGACGGTGCTGGGGTGAGGCCGATGCCGAGGAAGGCTCCGTGGCCAGGCTGGTGCTGTCCGAGGAGCTGACCAGCCGGCTGGTGGTGCACGGTGGGGGGCTGGTGCTCGACCTCTCCGCCGGCTTCCTGCTCTTCTTTGACGCCACGCGGCCCCTCGCCCTTGTCTTCGTCACCTACTTCCACTGCATGAACTCACAGCTCTTCAGCATCGGTGAGGGGGGACATGGCACCCCCAGACAGCCCCAGGGCACCCCCAGAGCACCCCCAGCCTGGGCAGGGGCACCCCCTGAAGCAGCCTGAGCCTGGGTGGGGGCACCCAGCTGCTCTATGACTCCCCTTAAGCACCCCCCAACCTGGGCATGGGACCCCTGGGCACCCCCAAAACACCCTGAGCCAGGGCATGGGCACCTGGGCACCCCCAAACAGGGCAAGCTCCCCTCTCCATGGCCCCCAAATTCCCCCCCCCCCAGTCCCAAACAGGGGTACCCAGACACCCCAAAACACCCTGACCCTGTGCAGGGACCCCCCCGATCCTGGACAGGGGCACCCCCCACCCCCAGGTGCAGTGGGGGTCCCTAAGTGTCCCCCCCCCCCCAGGCATGTTCTCCTACACCATGCTGGCCACCAACGGGCTCTTCTGCCGGCCCGAGTGGCCACGGAGGCTCCTGGCCCACTGCCCCCCCCTGGCTGCGGGGGTGGCTCCCCAGCACGGAGCCCCCCCCCAGCCCAGCCCCGACTGCCACTACGGGGGCCGGCGGGCACGGGGGGGCCTTCGGCCTCGCCAGCACTTGGCCGCAGCCTTCACCATCCTCTACGTGCTGGAGCAGCTCTTCCTGCCCTACTCCCACTTCATCACCCAGGTGGGCACGGGGGGGACGGGACGTGGTCTGAGAAGAGTAAGAAGGAGTTTGGGGACATGGGGAGGGGGCTGGGGGATGTGGGGGGCATTTGGGGGCACGTAGGGGACATTTTGTGGGGTTGTGGAGTGGCATTTAGGGGTTAAAAGGGGGCTGATGGTAGGTATGGGGGTCCCTGTCCCCTCCTTGTCCCCTGGGGTGGGGACACCCCTGTGCTTTGTGACCCCCTGTGTCCCCCCAGGGCTACAACAACTGGACCAACGGGCTCTACGGCTACTCCTGGGACATGATGGTCCATTCCCGCTTCCACCAGCACGTCAAGATCACCTACAGGGACGGGCTCACCGGGGAGGTGGGCTACCTGAAACCAGGGGTGAGTGAGCCCTGGGGGCACCTGGGACTGGGGTGAGCCGGGCCCTGGGATGGGGGACTCTGATCAGTCTAAATAAACTCAGTGTTTTGAGCCAACACCCCCCCGGGCCTCAGTTTCCCCAGTCCCTCATTTTCTCGCCGTGCCTCAGTTTCCCCCTGGTGCCCCCCCATTTCTCCCAAGTTCAGGGACTTCCCCCATGGGCCCCCCACTGTGCCTAAGGTTCCATCATCTCTCATTTTCCCCCTGTGCCTCCATTTCTGCCCATGTTTCCCCATCACCTCTCACCCATGGGACACCCCCTCTGCCTCATTTTCCCCTATTCCTCATTTCCCTGCCATCCCCCATTGTGGCCCCCATCCCTCATGCCTCCGTGCCTCAGTTTCCCCCATCCCTCATGCCCCCGTGCCTCAGTTTCCCCCGCGCCTCTCCCCGGTCCCGCAGGCGTTCACGCAGAGCCGGCGCTGGCGGGACCACGCGGACATGCTCAAGCAGTACTCGGCCTGCCTGAGCCGGCTCCTGCCGCGCTACAACGTCACCGAGCCCCAGATCTACTTCGACGTCTGGGTGTCCATCAACGAGCGCTTCCAGCAGAGGTGGGGGACAGGACAGGGGCCGTGGGGGCCTGCGGGGGGTCGGGGCTGGGGCACCCCGGGGCACCTCGTGCTGTGGGTGCTGTCGCTGCAGGGCTTTGGGGCACCCGGGACCTTGCGGGGGACACGTGGGGTTCTGCAGGGATACGCGGGGTTTTGGGTGACACAGGGCGCGGTGGGGCCTTGGCTGCACAGGGTGGGGGACCCACGGCTGGAGCTGGTGTGGGAGCTGTGGGCCCAGAGCTGTGGGTGCTGCTGCTTCCAGCTGAGGTTGGGGAGGACATGGGAAGGGTTTGGGGGAACACGGGGACGGGGGAGGTGCCGGTGGTTTGTCCGCACAGGTGGACCTGTTGTGGTCCCCGTGGACCCTACGCCGTGGGTCCTGTGGTCCCACAGGATTTGGGGGTGCTGCAGGGTGTTGGCGCCTTGTCCCCCCAGACTTGTGGACCCCCGGGTGGACCTGGTCCGTGCCCCATGGTCCCCATGGACCCCCACGCCGTGGCTGCTCCCGCTGCTCGTGGATCTCTCTCCATGGCGCCAGCAGCTGCAGGAGATGGAGGCGCAGCTGGACGGACACACGGACACCGTGTTCATCGCAGACTTCCCCGGTGCGGCCCTGGGGGTCAGGGCGCCCTGGGGGTTGGGTACAGGGCCCTTGGGGGGCCAGGGGTTACAGAGCATGGAGGGGGGTCAGCGGTGGGTACAGAGAACAAAGGGTCCCAGGGGTTCAGGGGGTGGGTACAGGGCATGGGGGAATCCTGGGGTTGAGGGGGGTTGTGGGGTACAGGGCGCAGGAGTGTCCGGGGGTTCGGGGTGGGGGCACAGGGCCGGGGGGCTTCGGGGTGGGGGTACAGACCCAGCTGTGTTCCAGGCTTGTACCTGGAGAACTTCGTGAGCGAGGACCTGGGGAACACGAGCCTGCGGGTGCTGCGGGGGAAGGTGCTGGTGGAGCTGGTGGAGCAGCAGCAGAACCACTCGCTGCAGGAGGGTGAGGGGATGCAGGTGAGGCTCGGGGGGATCCCGGGGGGATCCCGGGGGGCCTGGGGGTGCTGACGCTGTGTCCCCCCAGCTGCCAGCAGGGCAGTACCACAAGGTGCACACGGTGTCCCCGGAACCCTCGTGCTACATGTACCTGTACGTGAACACCACGGCGCTGCAGCTGGAGCGGAACCTGACGCAGCTGCGGGAGCTGCGGGAGCGGGTGCGCAACGGCACTGGTGAGGACCCCCAAATTCCCAGCACCTCATTCCTGGGGACCCCAGAATCCCCAACACCTCACACCTGGGAATCCCAAAATCCTTGACACTTTGCTTCCTGGGACCCTAAAATCCCCAGCATCTCACCCCCTGGGGGGAGGCCCCAGGAAGACCCCCAATCCCTGTCACTGGGGTGGGGGAATGGCAGGGTCCCCCCAGTTCCTGGCACCTCACTTCTTGCTGAGTAGTGGGAAGACACCCCCTCAAAAATCCCTGTCAGTTCTCGCCCTGGGGTCACAGGGACCCCAGAATCCCCATCACCTCATCCCCTGGGTAGCACTGGGGGCATGGGGACCCCAAAAGCTCCATCACCTCAGCCCCTGGTGAGCACTGGGCTGAGGGGATCACAGAGGACGCCAGTCCCTGTCACTGGGGTGGGTGGATCATGGCAACATCCCCAGTTCCCATCACCAGACTGGGGGCATCATAGGGACCCCAAAATCGCCATCACCTTCCGCCTCCCCCCCAGAACAGTCCCCGTTGCCCCCCGAGCTGCGGCCCATCCTGGGGGAGGCCCCGCCCGCGGGGGTCCCGCTGGACCCGGTGGTGTCGCTGTTCCTGCGGCGGGAGCAGCGGGAGCAGCGGCGGGAGCGAGAGTCCAGCCTGGCCCAGCGCCTGCGGCGCTTCCTCCGCAGGAAGTTCTTCCTCTTCCGCCGCAGGTCAGTCCCAAAGCCCCCTCGTCCCCCTGTCTCCCGCTGCCCCCGGTGCCCCCGGTGCCCACCGCTGTCCCCGCAGTGCCCTGATGACGCTGATCGCGCTGCGGAACCTGGCGCTGGGCCGCCCGTCCCCAGAGCGCCTGGCGCACGAGGTGGCCTTCGCCAGCTGGCGCGGGGAGGAGGAGGAGGCTCGGCCCGAGACCGACGGCGGGGCCCCGAGGGGCCCCGAGCTCTGAACACCCCGAATAAACGCCGTTTTTTAAGCCAGAAATCCTCCCGTGCCTCAGTTTTCCCCCGTGCCCCGGATTCTCCCGGTAACCGCCCCCCCCGCCCTGGGCGTTCCCCATCCCGTGTACCCATTTCCTCCCTCCCCCAGCTCCCCCTGTACCCGTTCCCCTGTGCCCCAGCTCGCCAGCCACATTCCCCACCCCTTGCCGGTTCATCCATCCCAGTCTCCCCTGCACCCCAGTCCCCCTGTGCCCGTCTCCCCTCACACCCCACTCTCCCCTATATCCATTTCCCCGAACCCCAGTGTCCCCCATCCCTCCTGCTCTGACACTCATTCCAGCCGTGTACTCGTGCCCCCGTCCCTGTTTCCCTCATCCATTTCTCCGGTGCTTCAGTCACTCCCCCAGCTCCCCCCGTGCCCCTTTCCCCCATCCCAGGACCCTGTGCCTCAGTTTCCCCTGTACCTGTTCCCCCCTCCCACTTTCTCCCTATCTAATCCCCCATATCCCACTTTCCCCTGTACCCCAATTTCTCAGTCTCCCAAACCCTTCAGCTCCCCCCCCCCGTTTCCCCCACACACTCGAGGTGGCTCCATCTAACCCATCACTTTTATTGAGATTCTTTTCTTTTTGAACTCGTTTTTGGATTCAGTGGATCAAAACATTCAGACGAAACCTCCCGAAAATAGTAAAACCAAGAAAAAAAAAATCCTCAGGGGCAGGAGAAAGCCCCCCCTGCCCCCCCCCCCAAGGCACTCTGGGGGCCGGAGCCTGGGCGGGCAGTAAACAAGCCGGCTTCTCTGTACCACACCGGCCACCAGCGCCGCGCCCGGGCACCCCCGGCGCTCCAACAAACCCAATCCCCCCCCATTTCGCCCCAAATTGGTGGGGGGCGGGGGGGGGCGGGGGGAGGGGAAGGGGGGGCTTTCAGGGATCAGGAGCTGCCGGCTGAGTGCGGGGACTTCTCTGTACTCACGCCCCCGCCTCGGCGCACAATAAATACACCAAACCTTCAAGTATCAAGCGCCAAATGCCCCCCTTTTCCCCCCAAAATCTGGACAAAGTTGGGGGGGTGGAGGGGTTGTGCAGTTGGGGAGTCGCTTCAGCTTTTGGATTAAAACCCAAAAAAAAAAGAATGTAAAATGTTTTCCTCTGGTACCGAACCCTCGGGGGGGGGTTTGGGGTCAGTTTTAGCGTGTCCCCCCCAAAATGTGCATTTTTGGAACAAGAGGTTAAAAATGAGGGTTAAGAACCAAACCCAGCACCAGCGAGGTCCCAGGGGGGGTGGGGAGGTGGAATGGGAGGCGTCCCCCCCACCAGTGGGACTGGGGGAGCCGAAATGAGTGTCCCCCCAGTGGAATGGGGACTGTGGGGAGGGACACACAGGGAGCCAAAATGAGGGGTTTGTGTGTCCCCCCCCTGCAGCAGGATGGGGGGGGACAGTGGGAGCAAAAATGGAGGGTCCCCCTGATGTAGTGGAATTTGGGGTCAAGGGGGAATGGGGAGTGATAAAATGGGGTAACCCCCACAGCAGTACTGCTGGAACCCAGAATGGGGTGGCCCTGGCCACAGTGGGACTGTGGGAGCACGGGGGAGGGCTTGAGAGGGCACTTGGGCCTTCTTCCCCATCTCCGAGCTCGGAGTAAAGACAGATTTGTTAAAAACCATCCAGAGGGATTGGGGGGGACACAGGGGGGGACTCCAGGAGAGGCACGTGGTCCCCACACAACCAAAATGATGGTGAGAGACAATGGCGGGGCCGGGGAGCCTGGGGGGGGCTGGGAGCTCTTCCCCCAGAGCCCACGGGCTTCTCTGTAACCTACGCCCGCGGGAGTGGGGGGAAAAGCCCTAACAATGCTCTTTTTTCCTCAGTATTTTAGTTTTTTGGGCACTTCCCAAGGGAAACTGTCCCTACCAAAGTGGCCATAGGCTGCGGTCCTCTGATAGAGGGGCTTCTTCAGATCCAGATCCCTGGAATACACAATTCCCGACTCAGTGAGGCGGCCCCGGGGTCCTGCCTTCGCCCCTTCCCTGCCTGGCTGGGGGTTCCGCAGCGGCGCCTCCGCCTCCTCCCCACCCCGCGGGGCGGTTGGAGCTTCCCCGGCTGCTTCCCAAAGCACCCGGCTCGCTCCCGGCTCCGGGGAAGCTCCAAGCGCTCGGCTCCAGCGGATACTTACCCTGTCCGCGCCCCGAGCGCGCCTTCTCCGTTCGGCCGAGCGGCTCCGCGCCAGGTCCAGGGCGCCAGGCGGTCCCCAGGCTGCTCCGGGAGGGACCCCCGCCCGCCCCACCCCTCGGCACAGCCCCCCACGCCCGTTACCTGACGATGACCCCGGGCCGCAGGTCAAAGTTCTTCTTGACGATCTCCAGCAGCTCCCGCTCGCTCTTCTGGGAGGTGCCATAGTGGAAGATGGAGATGGACAAGGGGTGCGAGACCCCGATGGCGTACGAGACCTGCAGGGGGCAGGTGGAGGTGGGGGTGAGGCTGGACCCCGAGAGGCTGGGGAGGGGGGCCCCAGCACCCACCTGGACCAGCCTCGACCCAGCCTAGCACCCACCTGGACCAGCACCCTGCGGCACAGCCCAGCCTTGACCAGGGACTTGGCCACCCAGCGCGCGGCGTAGGCGGCCGAGCGATCCACCTTGGTGTAGTCCTTGCCCGAGAAGGCGCCGCCTCCGTGCGCGCCCCAGCCCCCGTACGTGTCCACGATGATCTTGCGTCCTGTCAGCCCTGCGTCACCCTGTTGGGGACAGCAGTGTCACAACCTGTCCATACTGTCACCAGCGTCATCATCACCGAGCCATTGCCATGCTGTTGCTGCCACCACCACAACATGCTGTGACCACCGTCGTGTTATCACCGCCACCATAACCACACTGTCTCTGCCACCACTGTACCATTGTCACCACTATGCTGCCACATCCACCATGCTGTCACCACCGTGCCACCACAATCACACCATGTTAACTGCCACCACTGTGCCACCGTCAGTGTCACCATCACCATATCAGCACTGTCACCATGTTGTCACCGCCCCTCAGCCATCACCACCACACCATCATTGCTGCCACCACTGTGACATCATTGCCACCATGATGGTGTCGCTGCCACCACCACCATCACGCTATCACAACAGTCACCACCACCACCGAACCACCACCACAGTGCCCTCGGCTGCACCTGGGGCCCGCCGATGACGAAGCGGCCGCTGGGCTGCAGGTGGTAGATGGTGTCATCGTCCAGGTACTTGGGCGGCACCACAGCCTTGATGACCTTCTCCTTGAGCGCATCGCGCATCTCGTCCAGACACACGTCCTCGTCGTGCTGCACCGAGATCACGATGGTGTGCACCCGGATCGGGATCACTGCCCCGCGGTCCTGCATGTACTGCACCGTCACCTGCCAGGGGACACCAGTCAGAGGCCAGGCGGGGGAACAAGGGGCTCCCGGGGGCTTTGGGGACCCACCGGCACCTCACCTGTGTCTTGGAGTCGGGGCGCAGCCAGGGCAGGGCTCCACTGCGGCGCAGCTCGGCCAGCTTGGCGTTGAGCTTGTGCGCCAGGACAATGGTCAGGGGCATGCACTCCTCCGTCTCATCCGTGGCATAGCCGAACATCAGCCCCTGTGGCACAGGGACGGGGGGTCACACCCAGCCCTCAGTCACACCACAGCGACCCCACGGCCCCGGGTCTCACCTGGTCACCGGCACCAATGTCTTCCTCACTGCGGTCCAGGTGCACGCCCTGGGCGATGTCCGGGGACTGCTGCTCCAGGGCCACCAGCACGTTGCATGTCTTGTAGTCAAAACCTGGGGGGACAAAGGGGGCTGTGGTGAGCCCGGTGCCACCGCTGTGCTGTCACTGAGGCAGTGGCACCCCGGGACACACCTTTGGAGGAGTCGTCGTAGCCGATGTGCCGGATGGTGTCCCGGACCACCTTCTGGTAGTCTACGTTGGCCCGGGAGGTGATCTCCCCCGCCAGCAGGATCATCCCGGTTTTGGCGACCGTCTCTGCAGGGACAAGGGTGACGTCAGCACGGTGTCACCTCCACGTCACCCACCTGCTGTCCCCTGGTGCCCTTACTCACCACATGCCACCTTGGCATCAGGGTCCTGCTTGAGGTGGGCATCCAGGACAGCGTCACTGATCTGGTCACAGATTTTATCTGGGGACATGGAGAGCAGGAGGCGTCACGGTGGCGTGGAACAGCCCAACACGGCACAGCCCTTCCTTCCGGAGCCTCCGGCACAGGGATCGGAGCCCCATAATCCAGGAGCCCCCCAGGGTGCACACAGCCCTTGCCTTGTCCCCAGTCTGGAATTCCAGGCATGTCCCAGTTAAGCTCCAGCTCCAACTACGGCTGAGCCCTGTGGCACCGCTGAGGGGATCAGACCTGTATCCCAGCTTCCCAAATCTGCAGCATGCCAGCTTCCAGCAGCTCTGCCCCCAGGCGAAGCTGTTCCAGCCACACCCCACCGGACACCCAGCTCCCTCCTGCTGCCGGGGTGTTGTATGCCGGTGGGGGGTGTCCAGGGGCCACCCGTGTCCCCAGGACTGCGGGCGTCCTTGGCAGCGACCTTCCTGGCAGGATCTGGGCGAGGACAAGGCAGAGCCCAGCTGGGGTGACGGGAGGAGGGTCCCCCGGATGCTTTTAGGGGGGAAAGAGTGAGGAAATAGACCTCAGAGCCTCCTCCCTCAGGCAGCATGGGGGGAGCCCCAGAGCAGCCGCAGGTTGTGCCAACCGGTTGTGGGTGCTTGAGCCAGAGGAAGGACCAGAGCTGTGGGGCGCTGTGGGGCCTGAGGGGGACCTCGAGCTCGGGAGGTGCTGCGTGTGACCTGACAATGGGTGCCGGAGTGGCCGGAGCTGAGGGGGTTCAGGGGTGCTGGGTGTGCCCAAGCAGCGGGCGCTGGGCGTTGGCAGCTGCCTCCGGAGATTAACGGTCATGTGCCCCAAACCGGCGAGGACACAGACCGGGGGAGACCAGCACCGGCTGGTACCGAGCTGGAGGGGCTCCAACCACCCCCCAGGAGGAGTGTAACCCCCCAGCTGCAGCGGGAGGGCGCATCTGGGGAGACCCACCACGCTTCATCTCCGGCTGGGCGACATCGGGGACACCGTCGGGGGGCGTGGGGTGGGCTGAGGGCGACACTCCGCCCCGGGGGTATGTGTGTGGGGGTCACCAGGCCTGTCTTACCCCCGGCATCCACGCGGGGAAGGAGCCCACGGCGGGGGTCCCGTGGGGTGCGGGGGCACCGGGAGCTGCTTAGTCACGGCTGAGTCACGGCGGCACCGGCCCCCCCCGCCCGCCCCATCGTCACCCCCGTGTCCCGCCCCACGCGGGCAGCACGTGCGCGCCGGGCCCGCAATGCGGCGAGCGCGCGCCCGCCTCACACTGCGCGCGCGCCCGCCCGCGTCACCGCCCCCCCCACGCCCCCGGCCCACCCTCATTCCCTCCATCCTCATCCTCACCTCCTTCATCTTCATCCTCACCATCCTCCTCCTCCCCCCCCCCGCGCCGGGCCGCGCCTGCGCGATCGCCGCCCCGCCCAGCCCCGCTCGGCCCGCACCTGGGTGCCCCTCGCCCACGGATTCGGATGTGAAGAGGAAGGTGCCCTCCTCGATGAACACCTCGTGGAAACCGTTCAGTTGCCCGTTCATGGCGGCGCGATGGGCGGCGACAGGCGGAAGGGAAAAAGCACAGGAACAACAGGACCGAAGCACACCCGCGGCAGACTGAACGCGGCCCCTACCGCACCGCCTCTAGTTATAGCCTCCTCGCCCCGCCCCGCTGCCGCGCCAGCCAATGCCGAGCGTAATCCGCACCGCGGGGGCGGGAAGGCAGAACCACTGCAGTCAGGGAGGGGGAGCGCGTTACATAACGTGCAGCTTGGGCTCAACCTCCGGGGCAGCCCGGAGCGCCCCCTCGCCAGCTGGGCACTCACCGGAGGTAAACCTTCGGCCAGGCCGTCTCCTCTGCCCCGCACGGCGCAATGCTGCGGGCGGGCACTGATGCCCCCGCCGTACTCCCCCGTGGTGGCCGCATGGTGCCTCCCGCGCGGCCCAGCAGCTTGAGGCGCGCGGCGGCGTACGCATGCGTCCGGCGACAGCACGGAGGGCGCATGCGCACTGCACGGCCCGCGGGCAGCGAGGACAGCCCCGCCCCCCCGCCGCCATCTTGCGCAGACCGGCGTCGCCATTGTGCGACCTCGGGCCCGCCGGCACCGACCCCGGCCCGGCCCGGCCCCGCCGTTGCCCCTGCCCGCGGTCGCAACCGGTCCCGCGGCTACCCCAGGCGCTGCGGTCCGGCGGGGCGGGTCTGAGCCCGGGCACGGCCCTGATGGTGCCCTAGGCCGCTGGGGCCACTTGACGCCTGATGCAACCGGCACCCGGTGTTGCCAGTGCAGGAGCCGCCCCGGCTCCGGCTCCCCCCGCCACCGCCTCCGGGCCCGGCTCGGAGCACCCCCGTACCCAGCTGCTACATACGGGGCTCGGCGGGAGCTTGGGCAAGACCCATGTGCCCAGGACAGAGTGACATCCACAGCCAGACAGACGCCCCGGAGACATGGAGACCCGGCACCCACACGGCCGGATCTGATGAACACCCAGACCCCCAGCACCCATTTGCCGCGGGCTGCCTGACCACCGGCACCCCCAGGCACGGTACAGACGGACACCCCTATGGCCGGGGCAGACACACACGAGCACTCCGGTGTCCAGGCCAGGACACACGGACACACCGGGCCATGTGCTCCCGGGCGGCGGAGCACGCCCCGCCCACCCCTGCCGAACATTTGCATAAGGGGCGGTGCTTGTCCCTCCACCGTGTATTTGCATGTGGGCTCATTTGCATGGGGCGCGCGCCAGGCCCCCCTGCCCGGTGCCGGGGGGGTCCCGACCACCCCCTCCCGACCCCCCCTCCCCGCCACCACTGGAGACCGTCTGGTTTTTTGTAAAAAATGGTTTATGGGTTCCATTTTTGTATAAAACGTGGGGGCAGCCGAGCCCCTCACCCACCCCCGGCTGCCACCCCACGGCCCGCGGTGTGTCCTACTCAGAATCTAAACCCATCCCAATGTTTCCTCTACAGTCAATCCTCTATGCTCTTCCTTTGAACTATTCCTTAAAAAAATTCCTCGTATCCCCGAGATGTTCCTGTGCCCAGGTACAGTACGATGACGGGGGGATCCGGTGCTGCACTCCCTCTACGCCGTTTTCTGTTGTCCCTTCTTTCCAATCAGGGACTTGTGGATGTGAGGAATGACACCTGCAGGGAGGAAGGGAGAATTCTTGTCAAGTCACTTGCAGAATTCCCAAGAAACTACAAAAAATCCTCAATTCCCCTTTTTGTGAAAATCCAGTGTGAATGTCGAGTGGATCCCCCTCAGCGTGAATCCAGGGAAGCAGCAAGCCCATGCATTTATGCCAACTGCCAAATTCCTGTTTGGTTTCCCATATTTCCCCTTCTTGCTAAATTCCCTCTCAAGGATGGAAACATGGCAATGACGCCCACCTCCACCAGCAATGGTGGCTTTGATCAGGGAGTCCAACTCCTCATCACCGCGGATCGCCAGCTGCAGGTGCCGGGGCGTGATCCGCTTGACTTTGAGATCCTTGGAAGCGTTCCCAGCCAGCTCCAGCACCTGCAGGACAGCGGGAAGAGGTGGGAATGCCGAGGGGAGGGGTGCTGGGTCTGGGGAGGGGGGTCCTACCTCAGCGGTCAGGTACTCGAGGATGGCCGCGCTGTACACGGCCGCCGTGGCTCCCACGCGCCCGTGGCTGGTGGTCCGAGTCTTCAGGTGCCTGTGGATGCGGCCGACCGGGAACTGGGGGGCAATTAACAACCTCGTTAACACTTACAGCCCCCCCCCCCAATGTGCATATTTACACCCTACACTGCTGATTTGGGATGTGGCTTCCAGGAGCAACTCTTCAAACAGAGGACTTAATTATCACTATCCAATTTATTACTAATTAATATATAGTATTAATGTCTGTTATAATAACACATTATACTGTTACGATATATATAAATATATTGTATATTGCTATCATATAATTTAGTAAGATGTAGTTATATCTGTATAGCATAAAATAATTGTATTTTAAATTAATTATCATAATAATCATTAATTCTCCCAATTAATCGTCCCATCCTCTGTCCCACGTGACAGCAAACCCCCTGTGCAAGCCCAGGGCTCCTCATCGCTCCATAAGCCTCCGAATCCCAAAATATTCCATTTTGACCCCAAAGAAGAGTGCTTGGGGCCCCCCACTGCCCAGAATTCTGTTTCCTGGTGATTCCCTGTGCCATACCTGCAGCCCGGCTCTCTGGGAGCGCGACACGGCCTTGGCCTTGGCCTTGCCGCTGTCCTTGCCCGCCTTGCCGCCAGCCTGGGGGAGAAAGGGGCTTGTTAATTAATCTAATTAATCCCTGAATCCAAACAATCTCGTTAATTCTAAGCCAGAGGGACCTGCTGCAGGATAATCTGGCAGCTCCCTGGCAACTCAGGGCCTCTCAAACAACCTGGATTCAAGGGGACAAGGGAGGTTTTCAGGGTGCAGCAGCTGCTCCCCCACCCAGGTGTCTTATTCCTGCTGCCACTATTCCCAGTATTTTCCAGAAAATGCCGAATGGGGGAAAACCAGCCCGAAATCCCATTGTTGGGCATTTTTTTCCAGCAGTTGTGAGACCAGTTTGATTTCAGATTCGATTCCTCCACAGACTGACACTGGGCACTAGGCAGGACCCTATTCCTGCATATGGGAAAGTGAATCCTGTGGGATTCAGGGGTAATTCCCTTCCTACTCCAGAGTGGGAAATCACCCGGGAGCCCCAGAAATTGTGGCTTTAATGAAAATCATGTTGGAAGGGGTGGAAATGCCAAAGCCAAGAGTTTGGGAGTTGCTGAGTAACAAGGAAGAGCCGAGCACAGGTTTGCTGGGCTCTCCCATCCGCTGTCAGGAAATCCATGGATTCCAGGGATACGGGAAGACCCCGTGATGTCATTAATCACTAATGAGAGCTGTTCCTAACGAAGATGAAAGCCATGGCTGACGCAGGAAGGCAGAGGGAGCTGCACGCTCCATAGGAAAGACGTCAGCAACCCAAAATCTGCTCTAGGTAGAAAAACCAGGGATAATAATCCCCAAAACCAAGCTTTCCAGGCCACAGAGAGACAACAAGCAACAGCACAGGGAGACAGAAGCCTGAAAATACCCCCGATACTCATAATCCCTGTTTTTATAGCACATATTGGTCCCACAATCCCCATCCCCTCAAAAAGGAGGAATTTTGGCTCTTGGTGAGGGAGCCAAAAGGATTCAGAGACTCCAGGAGAGAAAGTGGAGCACATTAATCCTTAAAACAAGATGCTGGTTAACCTGGGAATGTCCAAGATCTGGGTCCCATCCCAGCCAGGTGGGAGTTAAGTTTCAGCTCAAACATTGGAAAAAAAATCAGTCACGAGGGGGAATTAATTAATCCCGAGGTGATTAAAACAAGCAGAGCGCACGGGGTGAGGCCATGGGGGATCTGGCTCTGAGGATGCCAGGATCTGGCAAACCTGCCCTGGTCCCGGCAGTCACGACAGGAGGGTCTTCAGGGATGATTCAGAGAAACGGTGAAGCACCAGGAGTCACTTTCATCAGGAGAAAGCATCGCTCCATAAAACTGCAAAACTCAGGGAGGGCATTTTGGGGGAGAAGGAGGGAGGATTTGAGGGGTGGAAAGGGAGATTTATGGGAAAGAAAGGGGGAGGCACAGGGGATTTGTGGATATTCCTCTAGGAATAAAAAGCAGCTTTGGGAAAAGCACTGGCTGTTCCCACTGAGGGCTTTTATCAGCCAGCTGTGAACTTTCCCACTGCCCCATCAGGTTTCCCAGCTTGGAGCTGCCTGCCTGATACATCTTTACAGGGGGGTTGACTAAAAAGAGGGAAGAAAGATCTCGCCGTAGAAATCCCGAGGTTTATCCCCATTTTCACCAACCCTCCACAGGGTTTGCAGAGGGAACACGGGAGGCTCCCCCAGCCCAGCTGCCCCCGGCTCCCTATGAGAGATCATCCCACTCTGTACTGGGAATGAGGGCTCCTGGACTCCTCCCTCCTGAGGAGGGAATCCCAAGGATTCTCTCCTCACCTTCCAGACTGGGGCTCCCAGGGACTCGGGCAATCCTTGTGACATCTCCATCCCTTCTCTCCACCAAAGCCCCTCGCTGGGAGCACATTCCCGTGCTAAATCCTCCCTGGGTCTGACCCGCTGGATCCCTCACAGCAGGCAAACATTTTTTTTCTTGTTGCTTCAAACAGGATAAAACCCCTTCAAACAGCAACTTCTTATCTCCTGCCGCACATTCCCAGACATCCCTGAGCTAAAGTTCTTGGCGGCAGCAGGAGTTGCATAACCCAACGGTGTTTCCATTAACGCTGAGGGATCGGGGCCCTTACCGCTGGCTCCGGAACCTCTGCGAATCCCAGAGCCCCCCACGGAACCTCCTCGACTCCACCTGTGGATCCACAGAACCCCCCCAAGGATCCACAGAATCCCCTCAAACACCCACCACCTGTCCCCCACTCGGTACCACAGAACCCCCCGAGTCTCCTGAAAACCCACAGAAACCCCCTGCGGATCCACAGAACCCCCCAAGCCCCCTGCAGATCCATAGAACCCCTCCTGTGGATCCACAGGGTATCTTCACAGAACGACAGAACACCCCACGGATCCACAGAACCACCCGAATCCCCCCAGAAATCCACAGAAACCCCCTATGTAACCACAGAACCCTCTCGCGGATCCATGGAGTGCCCCGGGCCCCCTGCGAATCCACGGAATCCCCTCATGGATCCTTAGAAACGCCCAAAGCATCCTGCAGATCCACAGACCCTCTCACAGATCCACAGAACCTCCCTAACCCCTATCCCCCTGCCCGCCTTCACTGACAGCTCCAGACCCGGCTCCCCCCATTCCCCCTACGGGGCCACAGGAACGGGGCACCGGGGAGAATGAACCCCCCTTTTCTTCCCCCGCGGACCGGGCCAGTCCCCCGGGAAGCGGGCTGAGACGTATCCCGCGTAACCCCGGAGGAGGCGCCGGGCGGTTGACAGACCCCGCTCGGGCCCCCTCGATTGACGTTTCCCCCACGACAGTCACTTCCTCCCGTCCAACCGGCCCGCAACCGGCACAAACCGCGACCGAGGAGACACCGGTCGACACCGCACCGCTCTGACAGCGCTGGAGGGCACTGGCGGGGCTGGATTTGTAGGGCAGGACAAACCCCCTCCCCAGGAGCCAGGCGGCGGCGGCCACGGGGCACCGGGGAAGCACCGGGCCGGACCCAAGGTCACGGACCGGGGGCCGTCCCCCTTCCCCCGCCCGGCCTGGGCTGACAGCGGCGGCCATTGGCGGCCCCACGGGGCCCGGCTCAGCCCAGCCGCGCTGTCCTGGCCGGCCCCCCGAGCCCCGAATCCCTCGACTGCCCCTGCCCTCACCATGGTACCGCCGCCGCCGTCCGAACCCCAGAGCCACCGCCGCGCCCGACCCGCCTCAGGAGCCGCCAGACAATGACCCGCCCGGGCGGGGGCGGCGGACCGCGCCGCGTCGCCACCAATCATCGCCTCCCATACTAGTTTGAACATCCCGCGGCGCCCAATGGGCGAGCCGCTTCTTTCCCCGTCCATCGATGGCTCCGCCCCGCGGCTCGTTTAACGGCTGTGTTACCTTTGCACACGGCACGCAGCGGGGTGAGGGCGGGGCGTGCTCGCGTCGGTGACGTCACCGCCCGGCGAATAGAAATACCGAGCACCGCGGCGGGAGGCGGGGTTATGATGACGGACAGCTTGGAGAGCCAATGGGCAGAGGGCGGCGTTTCCCGCCCATTTCATCGCTCCGCCCTGGGTCGTGTTTGTGTGAGGGAACGTGGGGGGGGCGGACGGTGAGGGGAGCGCGGGGGGGTGAGGGTCTGGCGGCTCCAGGAGGGTCCCGGGCCCCGCCGGAGGGTCCCGCTGGGACCCAGACCTGCTAAAGGGTCCCGCCGGGCCAGGGGCTTCGCTGGGAGCTGGGGCGGACCCTGAGAGTTGAAGGGACTGTCAGTGGTGACGGCAGGGGTCAAGTGTGGCCAAAGATCCCCAAAATTCACGGCACTGTTGGGGGGGAGGGGGCGCCTTTTCGGGACAAACGTGTCACAGTAAATAAAAACTCCGTTTCTCATGACGACCCCGTTTCAGTGTCAAATGGAACCTGATTGTGTGACGAGGTGAATTTATAAATGGAACTGGGGATTCCCGAGCTCGGGTCGGTGTGAGGCCAGCGGCTGCGGAGCTGGTGGGCCCCGCGCAGCGCAGCCCTGCCCGGGCCCCCCAGCCCGGCTGCCCCTGGCACGGTCACTGTCCCCCCGTCCACGGGGTGTCCTGGCCGCCGGGCCTCAGTTTCCCTCCGCACCGGGCGGGGTGGAGGGCACCGCACCGTCCCGCCCCTCGCTGCACTGCCGGGGGGCTCAGGGCGTCCCCAGCCCCACGCCCAGTCTGCTCCAGGCTGACCACGGCCGAGGTACGGGCTGGGGGGAGGGAGGCACCTGTTACGGGTTCCCCCCGGCTGTCCCGGCCTCGGTGCCGCAGTTTCCCTGCCCTGGGCAGGGGCGAGGTGCGCCGTGCAGCCCCCGCCCCTCGCTGCAGCTGCTGGGGGGCTCAAGGCGGCCCCCAGTCCCCCCTCCCACACCCGCCCTGCCCCGGCTGCACCAGGGCCGAGGCACGGGCTGGGAGGAGCAGGAGGGCGATGAGGACGAGGAGGATGACGAAGGCATCTGTCACTGCCCTCCCCGGGGTGCCTGCCCTGCCCCGTCAGCTTCCCTCCAGCACCAGGCAGGGGCTGGGGGGCACCGTGCCTCCCCCGCCCCTCGCTGCAGCTGCCGGGGAGGCTCCGGGTGCCCCCAGCCCCTCATCCCGCAGCTGCTCCCGGCATCCCGGGGCGGGCAGTGCCGCCCGCACCTGCCCCGAGCACCAACTGCCGCAGGCTGGGCCCCCCCCGGCTCAATCCAGGGGCCCCCCGGCTGTCCCCCGGGCCCCTCCAGCTGTCCCCAGCTCCCTCGACCCCTGGGCCCAGCCGGGGGGGGGCCGGAGCAGCTGCGGGGTGGGATGGGGCCGGGGATGGGGCCGGAGCAGCCGCTCCCCCCGGCCCCGGGGACACGCGGGCCCGCATGGGGAGGAGCCGCGGGGGGCTCGGGGGTCGCACCAGGCCCCGGCGGCGGTGACAGTGATGGCGGTGACGGCGGCGGCGGCTCATGCGCAGGCGGGGCCCGGCGTGTCCTCAGATGAGCCCGAGCCCGAGCCCGCAGGGAGCCGCAGCGCGGGGGGCGGGGGCTGCGGCACCGCCGGTGGGGACACGGCGCGGGCACACAGGGGACGCGGCACCCGGCTGCGGGCACGGCGCCGTGCTTGTGCGCACACCCGGTAACACCCTGCACGTGCGACACAGCCGTGGGATGGCACACGCACCTGACACGCCGTGCAGCCTTTCACACCTGTGCACGCACCTGCCTGAGCCGTGGCACACACACCACACACGTGCCACGCCAAACCCTCCCAGCCTCGCACCCGCACACGACGGGCAGCCCTGTGATGGCACACACACCTTACATACACTTTACACACATACCCACCCACGCCAGGCAGCCGTGTGATGGCACACACGCCTTACACACGCTTTACACATGCCCACACACACCTTACACCCGTGCACACACCAGCCCGAGCTGAGACACACAACACGCCTGAGCCACACCAAACCTCCTCCCTCCCCACCGTGCTGGTACCTCACACCCCCAACTCCCTGAGTCAGGCAATCCCCTCAGGACAAGGTGGTGGGCCCCACGTTCCCTGTTTGTGCCCCCAGCACCTTCACGACATCCTGCATGTCCCTGTAATGCCCCAGGGTGACCACCCCACCCCTCACCACTACGGTGGCACCAGCTCCACTCTCCAGGGCCTCCCACGGCACCCCCAAGGAGCAAGTCGGGCCCGGGCTGGTTTTCATTCACTTTTCCGCATACTTTATTTGTTACAAACATACAATTCTTTAAATATAGACTGTAAAACTCCATTTGCAAAAATCTGCTACGTCAGGAGTGCTCGGAGCAGGAGGAGTTCGTCGCGTCGGCCTCGTCTGCGCTAGTGGTAACACCCAGGACCTGCCTCCGGCCCCTGGAGCCGCCCCGCCGGCCGCAGGGAAGGGACACGGGGGCCCCGGCCCCCCCGGCCGCCTAAAGTGCAGGTTTGCTTTAGTTTTTGTTTTTCTTTCATTAAAAAAATAACAGGAATAAAACTTTCTTTTTTTTTCTCTTTTCGGCAAAGGGACGTCGTGGCGAGCGCTCGGGGAGGGAGGTGGCGCTCCCGGGGATCTGCTGCTCTGAGGAGGATCCGGTGCTCGGAGGAGGATCCAACATTCACAGGATCCAGTTCTTAGAGGATCCAACTCTCCGAGGAGGATTTGCTGCTTGGAGAAGAACCCAGCTCGAAGAGGAGGGTTCAGTGTTTGGAGGATCCAACTCTCAGAAGATCCAACTCTTGGGAGGGTCTGGCTCTCAGAGGATCCAACTTGGAGGAGAATCTGGCTCCTGGAGGAGGATCTAGCACTCAGAGAAGGATCTGGTGCTCAGAGGATCCAGCTCTTGGAGGATCCAGTTCTTGAAGGATCCAACTCTCAGAGGAGGATCCAGCTCTTGGAGGAGGATTGGGCACTCAGAGGATCCAGCTTTCGGAGATACAATTCTTGGAGGACCCGGCTGTCAGAGAACCCAACTCTTGGAGCGCCCGGCTCTCGGAGGAGGATCCAGTGCTCTCCCCACCGATGCTGTCCCAGTCGCCTGGCTGGGGTGACCCGTGTGCTGGGGCCCGGTGAGCCACCCGTGCCGGCCCCGCTCTCAGCCGCTGCTCTGGGGCCTGGACCGCGGGGGCTCCAGGCCGTGCCGTGCTCCTCCCCGGCCGTCCCGCCCGGCTCTGGGCTCTCCCGCCAACGCCCACCCCCGGCTCCGCTTGGCTCGGCTCCGGTGCCGCCGGCTCGACCGGCTCCGCGAGGATGAGGAGGGCGACGGCTCCATGGCCTGGCCGGGCCTCGCCCTGCACGAACATCTGGGAGCATCCATGGAGCCGGCTGGGATTTCCCACTGGGAATACCTGCCGAGCTCCGTGGTGCATCGCCCTGCATACCCCCAGTGCTCCCTCAGCTGCTTTTTAAAAAATCTTTTCCAGTTTTTTGCGATTTTTTTCCACTTTTTGCTTTTTTACAAGAGGCCAGTGAGGGGTTGGGTTGGTTTTGTCACCAACACGAGGAGCCGCCACTGGCACGGCCCCCCCAAACCATCCCCCACCACCCCCAAATCGCCTGGAAACAGGGCAGGAGAATCCCAATTTTCTGCCATATTGTTTAGGGCAAAAAGAATTGAAGCTGTTTGAACTTGCCCTGGAGGCACCACCCGCTCCAGACCCAGCCATCTGGGGTACTTCCAGTGGGTTTTGGGGCGTTGTACAAGACTTCCAATATTCTGCCTGTACAGCCATCATTGCCTTCTCCATCAGCCCCTCTGGGGCAGCAAAGCTGGAAGTACCAGGAATTTCGGATATTTTTCCCCCTATCTGTGGTTTAAAATTACAAAAAAAAAAAAGCAAGTTGCCCATTTTCTACAGAATTCAACCCAAAACCCAGCCGAATCTGACCTATGTACACACAGCCATGTCTATACACAGAGATGGGAAGGGGGCTCAGGGGAGATGCCGGTGTTGTCCCCTTTCCTGGGAAACACTCAACAGCTCCTGGGGGGCTCCAAGAGAAAAAAAACCCCCAAACTGCCCCCCAAGCTCCCCTCCCCCATGGCAGCCCCATGGCCGCTCCCCTCGCTCCAGCTGGCACCTCAAATCCCCTTTTTTACCCAATTTTATCTCATTTTGGCTGTTTTTCCTGCTGTCTTCCCCCGATGGGCTCTGCTCTTCCCACCCAAATGGAGCTGTGGGAGGTTGTGTCCATGGATCCAGCGCTTCTCTGGCCAGGAAAGGCTCCCTGAGCCGACGCCGGGAGCTGCTTTTTTGGGTTTATTACTGGATTTTGGTGGTTTTGCCTTTTTTTTTTTTTTTTTCCTCTTCCATGTATTTCTAGCCAACTCCTTGGAGCTGGGCCGGGCCGGCAGCAATTCCGCCGCTCTCCCGGAGTAGAAATAAGGCTAAATCACCGCAATTCAGCCAAAAGAAAGAAACCCAAAGGAATATATATATATTTTTATATATATATATATATATATATATATATATATCTCATCCTCTTCAAAAATAAAAGGAGAGGTCCCGCGGCTGGACGCCGGTGAGTCCCGCGGAGCTGGGAGCATTTTTCCCCCCAAATCCGTCGTCGCCGTCGTGGTTTATGGTTTTTCTCCGTGGCAAAGAACACAGGACCAGGAGGATGGGTGGATACAGCAGGAATTCACCGGAAAGAGCTGCCTGAGGGTACAAAATACAGTACGGACACATCGGCCATCGAGGAAGGACTATTGCTCCCGTGTGAGTGAGTGAGGGATCCGGGTCCTTTGCGACGGAGAAGGCTTAAAAACGGGATAAACGGAAGAAATTAGCTTTAAAAATCCCTTTAAAAAGAGCGACGGCAGCGGGAGCAGCGGGAGCAGCGGGATGGGGCCGGAGGCCGGACGGACGGACGGACAGCGGCGTCTCTGCGGCGCGGGGGGTCCCCCAGGGGTCTGCGGCTGTTCCTCACTTCCCAATAAATATGGAGAGAGGGAGATGCCGGATCCGTGGTAATAAATTAAGGAGGCAGCTGATTGGGCTCCCAAAAATGGATTAAAAGAAAAAAAAAAGAAAAGTCCTAAAAGTGGTGAAACCGTTGGAGAAGAAGAGGCAAAACTTTGGAATGAGAGCGATGGAGTTCAGAGTTATGGGAAAACGGGGTGAAAAACCAGAATTCTGGACAGGGCAGGACTGAGATGAGGGAGTGAAAAAGAATTTTAAAAAAAGACTATTTGATAGTGGAAAAATGTGTTTAATAGGAGGTGGCTGGAGGGACCAGGCGGTGACAGGGCCGGGCCCAGGGGGGCAAAAAAAGACAAAAGGAGGCAAAAAATAACAATAAACCTCCGAAATCCACCCCCAAGGTGCCGGGGCCGGGCGTGGCTGTGGATTTGGGGCCGGAAAATCCAATTTGGGTGAAGCCAAGGGGCGGATTCCGGCGGGTCCTGGTGAAACGGGGCCGGAGGCGCCTTATTTGGAGAGAAGGGGAAGATGTTTCGCCCCGTCGAGTTTTTCCTTGTGCTTTGTGCCGGCGCCTCCCCCTTCCCGGCGGGAAACAGGGGGAGGGGGGGGAAAAACGGCCAGAAATCGGCAAAACCGAGGAAATCTTCCCTAATTGTCAGGGAGCCGCCAGCTCGGGGCGGGTTCCAGTTCGGGCGCCCGGAGTTTGCATCCCAAAAAACAAAACAAAAAAAACCAACCAAAAAAACCCCCACAAAAAAAAACCCCAAAACAAAAAAAAAGCCCCAAAAACGTGGAAAGAGGAGAAAAGGAAAAATAAAAAAGAAAAAAAAAAAAAACCAAAATGAAAATGAAGGAAAACTCACAAGCCGAGGGAACGGCCGTTGGTCCAAGGTGCCTCCGCTGCCCCCCCCAGCGCTGCCGCTGCCCCTCGGCTCCGGGGCCCTCGGGTGCTGGTTCTGATGGGGGGGCGCCGGGAGGGGCGGGGGCTGCGGGTGACCCCCTGTCCCCCCCCAAAGCAGCGAGTCCTGGGGGCCGGGGGGTCCCATGGTGGGAGCAGAGGAGGGGGCGGGGGGGCCGCGGGCGGCGGCACGGTCGGGCCGGTTTCTCTCTCTCCGGTGGCGGCAGGACTGGGGGGCTCGAGGACCCCCGTGCCCCACCGCTGCTGGGGGGGGCTCGGGGACTCCTTCGTCCCGTTGCTGGGAGCGGGGACGTGGGGATTTGGGGACCCCTTCACCCCGTCGCTGGGAGGGGAGTGGGAGGGCTCAGGGACCCCTTCGCCCTATCGCTGTTGGGGGGGGGGTTCGGGGACCCCTTTGCCCCGTCACTGGGAGGGGGGATTGGGGACCCCTTGGCCCCGGGGCTCGGGGGGGGTGGTGGGGGGCCGGCGTCGGGGTCGAGGGCTGGGGGGATCGGCTCAGTCGTCGTCCACGTCGTCGCCGTCGGAGTCGTCACCGGCGCCGCTGCCGCTGCCGGGTCCCGGCGGGCCGGCGCGCCGGTCGTAGAGCTTGTCCCGCTGGCGCTCCTGGATGTCGCGCATCTCCTCGGCGTAGCGGCAGAAGGCGCCGCCGAACTTGGCCCAGGCCTTGTAGGGGACGGTGATGGCGTTGCGGTAGGACGGCTTCACCTCGCTGACCCGCAGAAACACCCCGTACTTGTTGCAGCCCACGTCGAAGAAGAAGCGCTTGGAGTCCACGGTGATGGACGTGCCCTCGGGCAGCTCCCCGTAGAGCCCCCCGCCGCCCGGGCCGCCGCCGCCGGGGCCGCCCAGCTCGTCCTCCTCGCCCCCGTAGTCGTCGATGAGCTTGGCCAGGGCGTCGCGGAACTCGATGAGGCCCTGGGCGGGCAGCGCGATGGTCTGGCCGCTCTGCAGCCCGGGGGGGCCTCCCGCGAACCCCCCCGGGCCGCCGGGGCCGCGGTTCACGGTCTGGCGGATGCGCAGGAAGCGCCCGCGCTGGTTCTCCTTCAGGTCCAGGTAGTACTTGCGGTTCTCCCGCACCAGGAACTCGCTCTTGAGGGCGCGGCGGGGCCCGGAGCCGTCCTCGCCCGGCGGCCCCGCGGCCTGGGCCAGCTGCTCGGGGCTGGACGGGCCCAGCTGCGCGTAGTGCTCGATGAAGTCGCCCAGGTAGTCGCGGAACTCGGCGGCCACGGCCATGGAGAGCGTGAGGCGGCTCTTGGAGCCGCCCGCGCCCACCTCGGCGATCTTGAGGAAGCGGCCCTTGGCGTTCTGCTTCACGTCCAGGTAGAAGCGCTTGTTCTGGATGTCCAGCCGCTTGGACGCCAACTCCTGCGTCTCCTGCTCGGGGCCGGCCGCGCCGCCGCCGCCGGGCCCCGCCGCCGGGCCGGCCCCCCCCGCCCCGCCGCGGGCGGTCCCGAACCCGCCGCCGCCGCCGCGCTCGCTGCCGCTGTCCCCGTCCGCCATCTTGTCCGCCCGCCCCGCGCGCCGCCCGCTTCCGGCCCCGCTGCGACACCGCTGACGTCACCGCCGCACCGCCGCCGTCACGTGCGCCGGGGGCCCCGCCCGCCGCGTCCCCGCGCGCCCCCGGCGAAGCTCCGCCCCCCGCCAGGCCCCGCCCCGCAGCCCCCTCCCCTCCAATTCTACCGACCCCGGTCCCGCCCCCAGCTGTCAGTCACGACCGCGACACCTCCCATTGGTCGCTGGGCCCAGGCCCCGCCCCGCAGCCCCCTCCCCTCTCGGGCGCCCCTCCATTGAGCTGTCAGTCACGGCCAAAGGGGGCTCCTATTGGTCACTGAGGCCCAGGGCTCCGCCCTCGATGAGGCCTGCCCGCAGCCCCCTCCCCCGCCACTGCTCCGAGCGCAGGGCCCCGCCCCCCCGCCTGTCAGTCACAGGCGCCGGCAGCTCCTATTGGCCCCTGAAGCCACGCCCCCCGCTCCTCCCTTCCCGGTGCTTCCATCGAGCGCAATTCCCGCCCTTCCCAGCTGTCAGTCACAGCCTCCCGCTGCCCCCATTGGTCGCTGCAACCAAAGCCCCACCCCCGCTAAGCCCCGCCCTCGGCTGTCACTCACTGTTATCACAGCCCCCATTGGCCAGTGAGGCTCACAGCTCCGCCCCCTCCAGCCGGGGGTGCATGACGTCATGGCCAGTCAGCATGATGTCATCGATGACATCACTGCTAGTCAGTAGCACTGGGGCCACACTTTGGATGAGCAGCCCCACGTCCTCCCTGGGCCCCCCCCGGACCCCTCGGCAGGGCCTGGAAGGCAGAGCCCACCCCTCCCCGCCAGCCTGGGGCTGTGACATCATGGACGACCTGCCCGAGGGCTGCCCTCGCGTCGGGGACGCGGCCGCCCCCAAGGGACGCCCTGGGACCTGCACGGCCTCTGGGGATCTCATGGGAACCAACAGGGACCTCCCAGGATCTCCCGGAAACCTCCATGGACCTGCAGTGGTCCTGTGAGGATCTCCTGTGGCCACGTGGGGTCACCTGGGAACCTTCAGACAACTCCTGAGATCCCGTGTGGATCTTTGGGGAACCTCTGGGGATCTCCTGGCATCTGGTGGGGCCTTCCGAGTGCCCTCAGAGGAAGGTGGAGCCACAGGTGCCTGGCAGGACCAGTGCCCTGGGACCCTCCAGCAGCAGGAGGAGGCTCCTGCCCACAGGGGTGTCACCCATGGGACAGGACATGTCCGAGGGGACAAACAGGCCCCCAGGGGGACACCAGGGGGTACCTTGTGTGTGGGGGCCTGCGATCTGTCCAAGGGGCTGTGGGACCAACCCAACCCTGCTCAGTGCTCAGGGGCTTCTTTTGGGGTGGGGCATCCTCCAGGCTGGGCAAGGAGGCCCAAAGGGCAGCAATGGCACCCACGGGACTTTCCCCCCCAGCTGCACCCAGGGCGCCCAATCCCAGCACCCCCCAGGGCAGAGGGACGCTGAAATGGGGTCCCCCCGCCCCAAATCCTGCTCCAAGGCCATGGTGTCCCCTCCCCAGCCACGGTGACACCCCCATGGCCCCGCTGCCCCCACAGGTGTCACCCCCAGCACAGACAGAGCCAGGCTCTCCACACAACCTCTTTATCTGGGGTGGTTCACGGGGGTTCAACAGGGCCCCAGGGGTCCCGGGCAGGTGAGGGTGGAGGGTCCCACAGCCCCCTCAGTGGGGCAGCTCGTGGGGGATCAGTTTGTAGTGGGCACCGCAGGAGGGGCAGCGCTGGGCCTCGCCCTTGTGCAGCCAGAACCAAACCACGCAGCTGTTGTCCTCCTCACCTGGGGGCACAGGGACAGCGTGGGACAGACGGACAGGGACAGGGGCACAGAGGGACAGGAGCACAGAAGGACAGGGACGTGGGGACAGGGACAGCGTGGGACAGACGGACAGGGACAGCGGCACAAAGGGACAGGGAGGGACAGGGCCATGAGCACTGTGACAGGGAGAACACTGTGACAGGGGAACAGGGAGGGACAGGCACGGGGGAGATGAACGGGGATGTGGACAGTGTGGGAAGGAGCACAGGGACAGACAGGGATGGACAAACGGACAGGGGACAGGAACAGACACATGAAAATACGTGAGGATGCAGGGATGGACAAGTGGACGTGAAGAGGACAGGCATGGACATAGGAATGGACACAGGGATGGACACACGGACACGGGGATGGACACAAGGACTCGGGGGCAGGACAGACAGACGCAGGGATGGGGGCACTCACAGACGCAGCCCACGATGCGCTTGTTGGTGATGGAGGGGACGAGGTTCGGGTCCTCCTTGGTGCCCGCGTAGCGCTTGGGCCGGAACATGCTGTACGGGTCCTGTGGGGAACAGGTGAGGGGGCACCCCGGACGGTGAGCACCCCACAGTCCCCACCTGCCCCTCCACCCCTCAGACCCACAACCCCCCTGAGGACAGCCCGAGAACCCCAAACTGACCACCCCCGCCTGGCGTCCCCCAGTTCCCCCCCGACACACCCTGACCCCGAGGCTCCCCCAACTCTGAGACCCCCAGACCTTCCCGACAACTCCCCAGCCCCAGACCCTGCAACCCTCCAAGGACACCAAAACTCTGAAACACCCCCTCCAGACGACCCCGCCCCCACCCGAGCACTCCCCAAACCCCTGGGACCCCCAGATCCTCTCACCCCTTCCCCCTCCGACCCCGGCCCCACCGAGGGCACCAAAACCCCGAATAACCCGAACCCCTCGCCACCCCCTGAGCCGCCCTAGGACATCCTGCGACTCCCCCGAACACCTCTCCCCCAAACTCTGGCCCTCCAAGGACAGTCGAACCCTGAAACCGCCCCAGAGCCCCCTGCCATCCCTGGAGAAGCCACTGGGGCCCCCCAGAGATGCTCCCATCCCCCGCCCCCCAGAAGGCCCGGCCCGAGCCCCACCACGGCACTCACCAGACCCTTGTTCATGGCCTCCATCACCTTCCGCTCCAGCCCGGTCGCCTGTTCCTCATCGCTGGCCAGGTTCCCTGCGGGCCGCCGTCACACCGGGGGTGCAGACACCCCGCCCCGGTCCCTCCCCGGTCGCCCTCGTTCTTCCCCCGCTCCCCTCCCCCGTTTCCCCGCTCCCCCGGTCCCCGCTCACCGGGCACGCCGAGCTGGCGGGCGGGCACGGCGCGGGCAGAGGCCGCGGGCAGGAGCCGCAGAGCCGCGCTCACCCGCAGTAACCTTGAGGCCATGGCGGCGAGACTGGCACCACTTCCGGCACGGGCGGAAACGGAAGTGACGTTGGGGGTTGCGATAGAGTTGCGCGCCACCGGCCGGAGCCCCGCCCTTGGTCACGCCCACAACCACAGAGCCCCGCCCCGAGTGTGACCCCGCCCCAAGAGTGACCCCGCCCCCGGTTCTGGCCCCGCCCCCAGTGCGGGCCCGGTGGGCATCGGGGGCGGGTGGGGGGGTGAGATTTTGGATGGGAGATGGGACCCTCCGAGGGGACACGGACACCCCGAGGGGACACGGACAGCCCTGGGGGGACACGGACAGCCCGGGGGGATACGGACAGCCCTGCGGGGAGGGATGGGGACAATGTCCCCGGGAGCCATGGGGACAGAACGCCTTGGGATTGGGGGGCAGACCGGGATACCCTGGAGGTGGTGGGGACACTCCACGGTGGACAGGGACAGGGATGATGTCCCTGGAACCGTGAGGACGAGACACCCCTGGAGGGATGGGGACGATGCACCGGGGGCCGTGGGGACACGACACCCCCTGAGGGGTGGGGACAGATGCTCCTGGGGCCGTGGGGACACAACACCCCGCGGTACAGGGGTGATGTCCTGTGGGCCTTGGCGGTGGGACACCCCGAGGGACACGGACAGCCTCGGGGTGACAGGGCCGATGTCCCTGGAGACTTGGGGACAAGGCCAGCCCAGGACACTGCGGAGACATTCCTGCGGCGATGGGTCCAGACGGCCACGGGGGGAGGTGACAGCCCGGGGGCACAGGGACAGCCCCGGGGGCACAGGGACAGTCCTCGGGGAACGGCGCCGATGTCCCCAGGACTGCGGGACACCTGCGGAGGGGTGGGGACAGCTCTGGGGGAACAGGGACAGCCCCCCCGCCTTCCCTGCCTCAGTTTCCCCTCCCTTCGCTGCTTACTCATCCCTATCGATCCCATCGATCCCACCGGGAGCGGGGGGGGGGCAAAACAACCCTTTTTTCACCCAATTTTGAGGCCCGCACTGATTTGACCCCCCCGGCCGTGAACCCCGCACCCACGGGTGCTGCGGGGCCCTGTCCCCCCCAGCCCCCAACCCTCTTTGGGAAACTGAAAATAAAACACGGGAAAGCAGCGCCGGGGGGGCCGGGGGGGTGGGCGCGTGCCAGGGGAGGAGGAGGAGGAGGAGGGCAGGACCGCCGGACACGGGCGGAGGGCGCAGCACCCGCCCCGCGCTCCCGCAGCACCCAGCGCCCGCAGGGTTTGGGGGGGGGGAGCCCCCGACCCCCGCCAGGGGCCATGGGCATCCAGGGCATGGAGCTGTGCGCCGTGGCCGTGGTCATCCTCCTCTTCATCGCCGTCCTCAAGCAGTTCGGCATCCTGGAGCCCATCTCTGTAGAAGGTACCCCCTCCACCTTAATTAATCCGAATTATTTAATTACATTAATTATCATTCCCCCGCCCCGGGGTGTCCCCGTCCCTCCTCCCAGCATTAAATGACCTGGTGGCCTCTAACTGGTCCCTGTGGAGTGGAACCAGCTGGTGTTGGGGTTCCCTCCCCGGGAGGGTTTGGGGTGAAGGCTGAGGATTTGGGAGTGTGGGGGGAGCGGGCAGGGCCCCCAAAACCCCCCCAGTCACGGCCCAGCCGTGCTCCGACCTTCCCCGGGGGGCTGCGCTGCCACCGGCCCCCCAAACACCCGGGGGGATGGAGACCCTCCTCCCCAGAGACCCCCACTCCTCCCAGGGCTCCCGTGCCCTGGTAACCCCCAGGAGAAGATAACGGGGACCCCCAGTGACCCCCAAACCTTCCCGAGGTGGGACAGGAGGGCTCCGAGCTGGCCCTCAGAGGACCTGGGGTGCTGGGGGGCTGCGACTCCACAGCGACCCCCAGAACCTCCTGAGGTGGGACACAGGGAGCCCCAAGTCCTGCAGCAGCCCCTAAACCTCCCTCAGAGGGGACACGAGGGTCCCCCACTCCCTCACAGCCCCCCAAATCCCCCCTAAGGTGGGATACCAGGGCCCCCCAATCCCCCAGTACCCCCAAAACCCCCCAAGACACACCAGGGCCCCTCACTCCCCCCGAAGTCCCCCCGGCACAGCAGGAATTGGGGGTTCACCCCCCTCTGACAGCACCTGGGAATTTTCCGGGCTCCCAACCCCATCCCAAAATCGCTGACACCCCCCCTGTGCTGAGCGGCTCCGCAGGGGCTTCCCAGGCTGAAATTATTAATGAACCATCATTTATTAATTACCTTCCGCTGGGCCGGGCGGGAGCAGCAGTTGGCAAGAGGCGGCTCGGGAATGTTCTGCGCCTTGGGAATGTGGGAAACCCCTCGGGATGCAGCACCGGGGGTGTTCCAGGGTCCTGAGGGAGACCCGGGGTCTGCCGAGGCGCTGGGCAGTAGTTTTAGGGGAATGGGGGTGGTTTTAAGGGGGTGGGGGTGAGTTTAGCGGTGGAGGGGTTGTTTCTAAGGGGGGTCTTTGCCCGGGGGTCTCTCCTGGCAGACAGCGGCGATGCCGACGTGGAGCTCCCGAACATCCGACACCAGCCCGAGGGGCTGGAGCAGCTGCTGGCTCGCACCAACTTCACCAAGACGGAGCTTCAATCCCTCTACCGCGGCTTCAAGAACGTGAGTCTGGGGGTTCGCCGCCCCGACCCCCCAAAATCCGTGGGTCCCCGCTTCCCTCGGGGTCACCGGCGCCGCTCCCCTTCCCAGGAATGTCCCAGCGGCCTCGTGGATGAGGAAACCTTCACGCTCATCTACTCGCGGTTCTTCCCTCAAGGCGGTGAGTCAGGGGGTCCCCAGAGCCGGCAGGAGGGTCTGGGGGGGCCCTTCCGGGAAAACTCCCGACCCCGGTGCGGGGGGAGTCACCGCCCCCCTCCCCCCGCAGACGCCAGCTCCTATGCCCACTTCTTGTTCGACGCCTTCGACGCCGACCGCAACGGGGCTCTCTGCTTCCAGGTGGGAATTCCTGGTGGGAATGGCTGTGCCAGCACCGTGATTCATCACATCCTCCCCCTCCTCCTCCTCCTCCTCTTCCCCCTCCCAGGCTGTGGCCGAACTCCCCCGCGGGTGGCGGGAGCGCCGGGCGCTGCGGCGGTGGGGGTAAAAATAACAGGATCAATAGGGAATGAAATCCCTCAGGCGCCCCGGGATCAATGTGGCAGCGGGAGGGAGGGGGCAGGGGGCCGAGGGTCCCTCCCCGCTCATGGCCACGACCCTTCCGGCAGGATTTCGCGGTGGGACTCTCGGTGCTGCTGCGGGGGACGGAGCAGCAGAAGCTGAAGTGGACATTTGACCTCTACGACGTGAATAAGGACGGCTACGTCACCAAGGAGGTGACACTGGGGGACACTGGGAGACACTGGGGGGCTGGTGGGGTGGGGACACCCAGACGGGGACCTGGCAGCGCCCTGTGTCCCCCAGGACATGCTGGAGATCATGAAATCCATCTACGCCATGATGGGCCGCTGCACCGAGCCCGCCCTGGGGGCCAGCGCGCCGGCCCAGCACGTGGAGCTGTTCTTCCAGGTGAGACTGTCCCCACTGTCACCCCCCGGGGCCACTCTGCGGCCAGGGGTGGCCCCGCTGAGCCCTGGCCACTCCCTTGCAGAAGATGGACAGGAACAGGGACGGCGTGGTGACCTTCGAGGAGTTCCTGGCCACATGCCAGGAGGTGAGGGGCTCTGGGGGGCTTGGGGGGCACCATCCTCCTCCTCCTCTTCCTCCTCCTTGTTCTGTCCCAAAATGACGTGCTGGGGGCATCAGGAGAGAGGGGGACAAAGGGGTCACCCCGGGAGGGATGGGATGGGGACAGGAGTAGGGGCTGGGAGAGGGATCCAGGGGAGACAGGAAGACTGTGATGGGAAGTGTGGGATGCAGGGGACAGGGTAGGGACAGGAGGGGGCAGATGAGGGGACAGGATGAGGGGAACAGGAGGGAGATGGCAAAAGAGTGACAAGAGAAGGGGAGCTGGGAAGAGGGGGGGTCAGGAGAGGGACACGGGGTCTCTGATCTCTCCCCCCCAGGACAAGGACATCATGAGCTCCATGCAGATCTTCCACAACGTGCTCTAGACCCCGGGCCCCCCGGAGTTTTTCTACTATTTCAGACAAACAAGAAGTTCAGAGTCGGGAGAAATCCAGCATGTGGCTCCGGGAGACGGGATAGGACAAGGACAAGGACGACATTGCCACCAGAGCTCCCCCGGCACGGTGCTGCCACCTGCCAGACGGACCCATTTTGGGGGGCTGAGCCTCCCCTCCACAAGGACCCCCCACCCCTGGAGGTGCAGGGACCTGACACAGCACAAACTCGACCCCCGGGTGGGGACCTCCGGGACATGGGGCCTGCCTGGGCCGTGAGGACCCTCAGAGACGGGACCCCCCAGGGCAGGGACCCCCTGGATGTGGGGGCCCTCTGGGTGGGGGTCTCCATATCGCAGCCATGAAATGGAGCCCCCAAACACCAACCAAAAGCACACAGTCCGACCTCGCCCCAACACTCAGGGGACCCTGCCATGAAGCCACAGCCCCCCCTCCCCCAGGTGCGTGGAGAGGGGGGGATTTTATAAATAAACCAAATAGTGACGAATTAGGGGTGAAACGGAGTCAAGGGGGATGTGAGAGACGCGCAGTGTCCCGGTCCCCGTCCTGCTCCTTGTCCCCGCCTCTGCCCGTGTCCCGGGCCCTGTCCCGGTCCCTCTCCCTGTCCTGCTCCCCATCCCCGCCCGTGTCCTTGTCCCCTCTCCCATTCTCGCTCCCGTTCCCGGTCCCTCTCCCATTCCCGGGCCCCGTCCCTGTCCCGCTCCCATTCCCATCTCCCACGCCTCTCCCATTCCCTGTCCCATTCCCGGTCCCTCTCCCGTTCCCATTCCCGGTCCCGGTCCCATTCCCATCTCCCACGCCTCTCCCAGTCCCGTTCCCCTTCCCCTTCCCCTTCCCCTTCCCCGTCCCCGTCCCGGTCCCGGTCCCGGTCCCGGTCCCGGTCCCGGTCCCGGTCCCGGTCCCGGTCCCGGTCCCGGTCCCGGGGCCCCGCCCCTCAGCCCTCATCTCTCATTGGCTCTCGTTTGAAGCTTGACTCCGCCCTCTGCGCGCTCCCATTGGACACCCAAAAGGGGGCGGGGCATCGGCGCGGCGACCTCCCCTCGAGCGGCGGGGGGCGGCACGTGACGTGACACGTGATACGAGACGCGCGTGGTGCCGGGGTCCGCTGCGCCCCCTAGCGGAGCGGGGGAACAAGCGTGTGTGAGACCCCCGGGACCCCGGGGCGGGGAGGGATCCTTGGGAACCGGGGAACTCCCGGGATCGGGGCTGTGCGGGACGGGAGGGGGCACCCCTTGGAGCGGGGGGATTCCCGGGATCGGGGCTATGTGGGATAAAGGTCCTGGGATCGGAGCTGTGCGGGATCGGGACTGTGCGGAACTCGGGGTGGGGGGAATGTGGGGGGCGTGGAGAATCCTACGGAGCCGGGGGATGCCTTGGGATCGGACTGAGTGGGCGAGAAACGGGGGAAATCCCCCGGGTGTGGGTTTGTGCAGCACCAGGGGGATCCCCAGGACTGGGCTGAGCGGAATCGGGACGGGGGAATGTCCTCGGGGCTCGGAGCAGTGCGGGGCCGGGAGGGCATCCCCTGGCCCCGGGGGGATTCTGGGGTTGTGTGGGATCCCCCGGGGTCAGGGCTAGGCGGGATCGGGGGCAGGGATCCCGCAGTGTGCCGGGGTTCATCCCGAGCCGCGGTGCCGCAGGGGATGCGCGGGGCGCTGCGCCTGGTGCGGTTCCGGGGGGCCGCGGGCGGGGGGCCCCGGCTCGGGCTGGAGGAGGCGCCCGGGGGGGACCTGGTGGATCTGAGCGCGGCGGAGCCGGAGCTGCCCCGATCGATGCGGGAATTCCTGGAGATCGGCCCCCGCGGGCTGGCGCTCGCCCGGAGGTGGGTGAGGCCAAGGGTGGGTCCCAAGGGCAGGTGCTCCCCAAAGGTGGGTGCGACAAAAGGAGAGTGAACCCCAAAAGAGGGTATTCCTCGTGGACCCCCACAGGAGTATCCACCCAAATCTGCATGCTGCTTTGGATGACCCCAAAGTGGGTTACCCACAACAGCTGGCCCCCCAAAAAGGTGGGTACTCCAAATCATGGGTGACCCCCAGTGAGGTGTGACCTCCAAGAGTGCCCGACCCCAAAACTGGGTCCCCTCAAACATGGACGTCCCCAAAATACAGTTGACCCTTGTGTATGACCCCCCAAAAGTGCGTCCCCTGAGAAATGGGTGCCCCAAAATGTGGGTGATCCCGAGGGTGGATCTGTCCCCACAGAGCACTGGAGTCGGGGCGGCACCGGGTGCCCCGGGCGACTGCGCAGCTGCTGGCACCCGTGGGGGACCCCGAGAAGGTGATCTGCGTGGGGCTCAACTACCACGACCACTGCCAGGAGCAGGGTGCGAAGGTCCCCAAGGAGCCCCTCATCTTCAGCAAGTTCCCCAGCGCCATCACCGGGCCCTTCGATGACATCGTGCACCCCCAGGACACCAGCGTGGGTACCCCAGGACCCACCTCCACAGCCCCCTGGGGGAACGGCCCTCCCAGCCCCCATTCTGTCCCCACAGGAGCTGGACTGGGAGGTGGAGTTAGCTGCCGTCATCGGGAAGAGGGGGCGGCACATAGAGGTACCCCCTGCCCCGGCCCCCGCCTCACTTCGGGGGGTCCGTGGGGGTGTCCCCCCGTAAGCGGGTCCCCGCTGTCCCCAGGAGGCGGCAGCGCTGGAGCACGTGCTGGGGTTCACGGTGGCCAATGATGTGAGCGCCCGGGACTGGCAGATGCGGCGCAACGGGCGGCAGTGGCTGCTGGGGAAAACCTTCGACACCTTCTGTCCCCTGGGGCCGGCCATCGTCACCAGGGAGGCGGTGGCAGGTGGGACAGGGATGGGATGGGCCCAGAATAGGGATGGGACAAGAACAGGACAGTGATGGGATGGGAACAGGACAGGGACAACACAGGGATGGGACGGCGACTCTTTCTCGGCTGCCACTGGTGCCATCACAGCCCCGTGTTCCCCATTCCCCCGTGTTTTTCCCCAAGGTGGGGTTGCGGTGGCACTGTCCCCATGTCCCCTGTGTCACCTCCCGCAGACGTGCACAACCTGTGGATCCGCTGCAGCGTCAACGGGCAGCGGATGCAGGACAGCAGCACCCGCCACCTCATCTTTGGGGTGCCTGCCCTCGTCGCCTGGGTGTCCCGGTAGGAATGGGGGGGGCCGGGGACCCCCGAAGCCCAGGCTGACACCAGGCCATGGCTGAGACCTCGTGTGTCCCCAGGTTCGTGACACTGGTCCCTGGGGACATCCTGCTGACGGGGACCCCTGCGGGAGTGGGGGTCTTTCGGAAACCGCCCATTTTCCTTAAGGTGAGGGGAAAGCGGGGGCTCAGGTGGGGCTGGGGGCGAGTGAGACACAGGGAACCCCACTGGGGACAGATGCCACCATGTCCCCCTGTCCCCCCTCGCAGCGTGGGGATGAGGTGCAGTGCGAGATCGAGGAGCTGGGCACCATCTGCAACCGGGTGGTCTGACGGCGGAGAGACCCCCCCAAATCCCACTTCCCCTCCGTGTGGTCAATAAATCCAGGAGCCATCGGGTCCCTGCGCCCCTTTTATGGGTCTGGGGGGCTACAGCTGGGTGAACTGGTGGATGAAGGCTCCCAGCTTCTCCCGGTTGGAAGCACACTGGAAAGGCTGGGAGAGCTGCAGGAGGGGTCCGGTGGGGGTCTGCAGCTCCTCCAGCACCTGGGGGGGGGCACCGGGAGGTCAGAGGGGGGGCAGCAGAATGTGGGAGGCTGGGGAAGCCGTGCTTACCCCCATGTCCTTGAAGCTCTGCAGGGAGATCAGGGCCAGGCTCCTGTCGGGATACCCTGTGGGGAGAGAGATCCCGAGGGAACACCCAAATGCCACCTCCCAAGAGCCTGGCTTGGGGCTCACTGATCCCTAAAAGCAAGACCCCCCCACCTTCACTCACCATCCTCATCCTCAGCCAGGAATTCCAGCAGTGCCTCCACGTAGTCTGCCTCTGCAGTGGGAGGGGTGTCAGATCCCAGCTCCTGGGGGCTCCGGCTGTGCCTCAGTGGCCCCAGGGAGTCCCGAGGGGTTCCCCACTTTGGGGAGGTCCTACCAGGCTGGGGCCAGGGGTGTCGCTCCAGGAATTCCACGGCCAGGCCGTAGGTCTGCAGGACGGGGCTCAGGAGGCGGCAGAGGAAGAGGAGGAAGCCAGGGAAGCCCCGGGGCTCGCTGAGCTGTGGGGGGACACACGGCCAGATTTGGGGGAGACCACCCTCCCCCCAGCCCGGGGGGCAGCGGGGGAACCCCCCAGTACCTTGTAGCACTGCTTGGGGACCCCGTGCTCGCTGTCACTGTCGCTGTCATCGGTGAAGGATCCCCAGGAACGGCCCCGCACGAAGCGCCGGGGGGCCACGTCACAACCCCAGTGCTCACCTTCTCCCTGGGGGAACAACAGGGTGTCACCTCACCTCAAAGCCACCCTATCCCCGTGCCCCAGGAGAGGTCTTGGGGTGTCACCCACCTCCTCCTCCTCCAGCAGCCCCCCAAGGATGAGCTTGTCCAGGATGTCCAGGCTGTGGCAGTCAGGCGGCTGGCAGGGCTGGGGACACAGGAAAGGGGTGACAGGCCACCCCCATGTCCCCACCTGGAGCCCCAGCACGGTTGGGGACGGCAGGCCACCCCCGTGTCCCCACCTGGAGCCCCAGCAGGGTCGGGGGCAGCAGCCGCAACAGCTCCAGGATCTTGCGGAGCAGCTCGTCCCGGCTCAGCACAATCCTGGTGAGGCTGGAGGGGGGCCCCAGGACAGGCAGCACCTCCAGCAGCAGGGCACGGATGGCACAGGCTGATGGGACAGGGCTGTCACCAATTCCCCTGGGATTACTAATGTCCCAGAGTCACCAAATTCCCCAGCATCCCCAATCCCCAATGTCAGTAACCCCCTGCATCCCCAGTTTCCCCAGTGCCACTGATCCCTGGTGTCACTGAATCCCCCAGGATCACCAGTCTCCCTGGCATCACCGATCCCTGGTGTCCCAAATCCCCAAAGTCACTGACCCCCACGATACAAACAATACCCCTGCTGTTCTCCAAACTGCAGCCATCACCCATCCCCGGTGTCACCGATTCCCCAGTGCCACTCAGCCCTGGTGTCACCGATTCCCACGGCATCCCCGCTCCCTGGTGCCGCCAGTGCCCCCCTGTCCCCACTCCCGGTGCCCCACTCACCGCCCACGGCCTCCCCGGCCAGGCAGCGCCGGACACCCCCCGCCAGCCGCCCCAGCCGCGCCCGGGCCGAGGCCTCGGGGGGCCCCAGCGCGGCCCTGGGGGGGCCCGGCGGGTGCGGGGCCAGGGAGGGCTGCAGCTGCCGCAGGCTGTGCCCCACCAGCGCCTGCAGCTGCCCCGAGAACCCCACGGCCCGGCCCCGCAGCAGGAGCTGCTCCAGCAGCTCCGAGAAATCCCGCATCAGCCGGGGCAGCAGCACGACCTGGGGGAACAGAGGGGGATTGTGCTGGGAATGCTGCTCTGGGGGAAAGAGGGGGTGATTCCCACTGGGAATGCTGCCCTGTGGGGAGGGGGAGTGCTGCTGGGAACGCTGTGCTGAGGGAAGGGAAAGATGGAAAGCTTGTCCCACCTCCTGGTGCCTGTGGAGCAGCAGCGCCGCAGTGATTCCCACGGCTGTGATGGCGGAGCAGGCGCTGGAATCTGCAGTGGGAGAGGCACTCGTTATCCGGGGGGGACTGACCTCCACCCCCATTCCCGAGCATGGAATGCCATCCCAGGGGATGCAGGGACCCCCGGCCCCCTCACCGCTCAGCGCATGCAGCCCCAGTGCCGTCACCAAAATCTCCTCTTCAGTCCCCAAACTGGGACTCAAAGTCCCCACATTCCCAGCATCCGGCGGGCTGGGACACAGGATGAGAGGGGTGAGGAGAGAAGCCGGGAGCAGAGATCCAAGGGGAAACACTGCCCGGGGCTCAGCTCCTCACCGCCTGCCCAGGATGGTGGGAAGCAGCAGCTGCTCCGGACGATTCCCTGTGAGGAATGGCCCGATGAGGTGGTTGTCCACAAATTCCTGGGAATGAGGATGAAGAAGCCTGTGGGTGCTCACAGCCCTCAGCACCATGAGCTGACTGGATCCCTGGATCCCCAGGGCTGGGAGGAGCCTGGATATCCCCAGGATGGATTCGCTCAATCCACCCAGACACCTCAAACCCCACCAGCATCCCAGGAACAGTCTCCCAGTGCCAGGATGGATCCAGGGGGATCCGCATCTGCCGTACCCGTAAGGAGAAGGGCTGTGAGAAATCCACCTGGGCACATCCCTGGGGCTGGCGCAGGGCCTGGAAAGCTGCCCGGAGACACGTGCCGATCCCGAGGGGCCGAGGGGGCTGCGAGGAGGGGGCATTGAGGGATTAATGGCAGATTTGGGGGGATGCCACTCCCCAGGGATGCTCCCAGAGATCTGGGGCAACGCCTCTCCCTAGGGATCCTCCCAGAGATTTAGGGGAATGCTGATCACGAGGGATGGTGCCAGTGATTTGGGGGAGCACCCTTCCCCAGGGACCATCCCGGAGATTTGGGGGAGCACCGGTGGCCCCCCTGGCCCCCCTCTCACCGCTCCATCCCGCTCCGCTCCGCCAGGAGCCACGTCATAGGCGATTCCCACCGGGACGATGAGGACGTCGGGCACGGCCCCGTCCCGCAGCGCCCGGAGCACGCGGAGCAGCCAGCGCCGGGCGGGGTCCGCGAGCCGCAGCGAAGCCGGGGGCTCCTCCAGGAAGAGGACGAGGGGCTGGCGGCTCCGCAGCACCTCCTGGACGTACTGGGGAGAGATTGGGAGTTCTGGGAGCTGCCAGCACCTCCCCGAGCGCTCCAGAGGGATTTTCAAGCCCAGAGTGCACCTACCACATCCAGGACAGCCCCCGGCAGCCCCTCATCCTGGTCACTCCATGTCTGTGCCATTCCCGAAGGCAGGAAAATCCCTCCCAGGCATTGGAGCAGGGATCTGGAGAGGGAAGGCGAGGGAAGAACACCGTGGGCAACCTCTGCATCCCCCTGGATCCTCTGGGAACATCCCACACCGCCGCCTTACCGGAGGCGAGGGCTGGTCCGGGCGCCCACCATCACCCTGGGCACCCCGATCCCCTGGGAGAGGAGCACGAAGGACAGGAGCAGCCCATCCACCTGGGACTGGTGGCTGCACAGGAACACCAGCGGCACCTCGGGCTGCAAGTAAGGGATCCCGGGGTGAGTTCCCGGCGTTCCGGGGGCTGGGAGCGCCCGGCCGGGCTCCGTACCGTCCTGGCAGCTCGCAGCACCATCTCCAGCTGCCCCCGGTGCAGCTGCACGCCCAGGAACAGACGGGTCAGGAGCTTGGGGAGCAGCCAGTGGCACAGCCTGCGGGAAAACTGGGAATGAGGGACTCCGCCGTGGACGGGGCTGCCCCAAACCCTCCCTGCCTCAGTTTCCCCAACCCATCCCTGCTCAAAATTCCCAGTTTTTAACACGTGAAAGGTTGCATGTGATGAGACATCCCCCTTTCCACTGGCAATGAGAGCTGCCATTGGATATCCTGCATTCCCTCCATCTCCCTGTTCCTGCTTGGGATCCCCGCATGGCATCTTATTCTCAGGGGAATTCCTTCCCTTTGACGGCTCAGAAGTACTCTTTATTCCCACTGGATCAGACCAGCAATGAAGCCCTGGATTCCCAGTTGTCAGTGATGGGATGGGAAAGGGAGAAGGAAAGGGAAAGTTTTCTCTGCTTCCCTCCCTCCTGCGAGGTTTGGATTTTCCCAGCTCCTCAGAAGAAATTGGGGGAATGGCCCCAGGAGCTAGAGAGGACCCTGAGGGCAGCCAGCCAAAAGATCTGTGTGCAGCTCCCAAAGGATCCCAAAACATCTCCCAAAGTATGCCAGCACATCCCCCAAAAGGATCCCAGAAAACCACCCAAGAGATCCATGTGCATCCCCCCAAAATGCCAGAATATCTCCAAAAGGATCTGTATCCATCCCCCAGAGAATCCCAGAATATTTCCCCAAACGATCCATGACCTCAGCAGCAGAGGGGAGAGCGGGGCCTGGATTTCCTGCAGGATCCGGCAGATCTCCCCCTTCCAGCGCCGCCGGGATCCCTCATCCCCTGCGGACCCCGGGTCCCGGCCTGAGGCAGCATCCTGCACCCTGGGGAGGGAATGGGGAGGGGGCGAGCAGCCCAGCAGCCCTGTGTCGGGGTCCAGAGAGCCTCGGTGGATTCCAGGATCACACCGACCTGGGACCCAGGGACCGAACAGGATCCCCCAGGGCTGGCCCCTCCTGGATGAGGGAGATCCTGGGATGCCCCTGGCTGCTCCCACCCACCTCCTGCTGCTGCAGATCTGCTCCAGGAGCTCCCCGGGGGTCTCTGCTGGAATTTTCCATTCCCAGGCGGCGAGGAATCCACAGACCCTCCGGACCAGCCAGCCACGGAACCTGGAGGGGACACACGGTGACATCCTGGCAGGGGGGGCTTTTCCACCGGGATCAGAGCCCCCCAACTGCCTCTTTGCCAGGATTCAGGACATTTTTCCTCATTTCACAGCTGGAAATTTTGAGGCACCAGTGAATTGATGCTTCAGGCTGCCCAGCGGGAAGGAAACCCGGGATTCAGGGCATCCCAAATCACAGAAATTTCCCAATCTACCCCCAAATCTGCACTGAAAGTGGGGTGGGCGGGAGCTCTGGGATATCCCGGAGCATGCAGGAAGGGCTGGAGTGGGACAGGGGAGCTGCATCCCCTGTGATCCCAATGGATTCTTCCAAGCGTTTCAAAGCTGAAGATGGGAACATTTGGAACTGAAAGGAGGATAATGATCTGATTTGGGAAGAAAAAAAGCAAAAAACAGATAATCCAGGGATTGCTCCCTAAAGGGGAGTGGAGCCAAAGCGATCTGGCACCTCAAGAATGAAAATATCTGGAAATGGCTCTGGGGCAGCTCCTGCCCAGAGGAAAAGGGGGGATAACCAGAATTTTGCCTTTCCTGGTATTTTTCCTCCTTCTAGGGGGAAGCAGCTGTTTTCCCTTTTCCCTGGGAGCCAGGCTCGCTCCAAGTGATGCCAGCTGGAGCCAGAAAGAACAACTGTCCACCTCCACATTCTTCCCACCAAGATTCCAAGTTTCGCTCAAACAAATAAAGGCGTGACCCCAAATCCTCAATTCCATGGCTGGAGCACAGCCCAAGCCCTCGGAGACGCCACTTCCAGCCTCCCAAAATTGATTAATGACCTCGGTTTGCAATAATGAGGACTGAGGAGGAATCAGAGTGATTCCCATGGGCACTTTGGTGAAATATGGGGGGAAAAAGTGGTTTTCCAGATGTTTTCTGCATAGAGCTCATCCATCCTCACCGTGTGTCTGTCTCCGTCACGCGGCTGACGTCGCGGAACCCGAGAGCAGCAAGATCCTCGGGATAGAATCCATCCTGGCAGGAAAAACGGGATCAATCACTGCAAATGCAGATCCTCGGCATCCCGGGATCCCAAACTCTCCTACCCAGCTCCTGGGGGTGCAGGTCTGGCAGCAGCGCCCCGAAACCGGGCGGTGGTATTTTCCCAGGAATGGGATGAATACTTCCAGCTTTGGGTATGAGTTGCTGATCCACGTTTGCATCTGAGGGGGGAAAGAAAAATGGGAAGGGGCATTTGGGAATGCCAGACATGGGTGGATACACACCAAAACGCACTTGTGATGTGGGGGAGTTTCAATAATGGCAAGGAATAAAGGAATTTTAGCTGGGACAAGTTGGTGTCACATCTTGGTGACTGTGTGGACCTGGATCAACCTGGATGCAGGGAAATCAGCCTGGTTCTGGGGGTATCAGCACCCTGGCAGGATCAGGCACTGGGTTTTCTTTCCCTTAGAGACACAGATCCAGTGGGATTAACCCAGATCCAGTGGGATCAGATGGGAAATATGGGCCTGAGTGGGCTCAGTGGGATCCGGGGAGACCCCAGACCCCTCATCAGTCCTCTCCACCCCCACCTCCAGAGTCATGGGGTACCCTGGAGCACTGGAATTCCAACTCCCTGGCTCCCAAATTGGGATCCCCCCCTCTCTTTCTGTAGGGTGAGGTTAACAAATTTTATTTCCTAAAAAAAGAAGGGGAAAAAAAGCAATTTGGGTTTAAAATGTAGCTGGGGGAGAGGAAAAGAAGGGGAAAATGAGGGGACCCCGGTAGGTTTTAGAGGGGATTCACAAGGGGCAGGCTGGTGGCACGGAGGGTCCCTGTGGTGTCACATACCTTAGGGGGTGTCATGGCTGGGGGGACACCCCCAAACTGGGGAGAAGAGGCACTGGTGCTCGAGGGTCCTGGAAAAAATCCTGGAGACACAAACAGGTGGAAAGGGGGATTTCGGGACACGCAGAACAGGGACTGGGAAAAGGACCCCATATGTGCCCCATAGGGAATGTGGGGGGGGACAGCACACCCCACACTGACCCCTCACACTCCACATCCCCTATAGGGTTTGGGGGGGGGGGTAACACACCCCACACGGGCCCGCCAGCCCCGACAGGGCCCGAGGTTCGGGGGCGGCACCCCCGCATAGGCCCCACAGCCCCCATGGGCTCCTTGGGGCACCCCCAGACCGGCCCCGCTCCCCCTCGGCCCGGGGGGGCTCAGCCCCACGGCCCCTGCGGAGTTCGGGGCCCACAGCCCGGCCCGGCCCGGCGACCCCGGCCCCGCTCACCGCAGACCCCGCGCTCCGGCCCGGCCCGGCCCCGCTCCGCCCCCGGGCAGCCCGGCCGGAACCGGCCCCGCCGGAACCGGGCCCGGCGGCGCCCCCGGCGCCCCCCACTCCTGCCCCGGCCCGGGACAGCCACCGGGGGGGGTCCCGATCACCCCCAAGGGCCCGACACCCCCTGGCCCTGGTCCCCGACACCCCTGGGGACACCAGCCCCGGCCCCAGCCCCGCCGCGGGCTCCCGGCCCTTGCCCCGGGCCCTGCCCCCCGCAGGGCCAGCAGCCCCCCAGCCCTGGCCCCCGGCCCAAGCCGCCACCGCCCCCAGTGCCACGAGCCCCGTGGCCGTGCCCAGCTCTGTCCCTCCCACACCTCCGAGCCGAAGGGGCTGCAGCGGCCCGGAAACACCAAAAAGGCACCAATTCACCTCCACAGCAGGGAGCGGTACCCGGGAGCTGGGATAAGGGAGGGGATGGGAATGGCAGGGAAGAGGGGAAAACAAGCAGAGACAAGAAGAAAGGAGAAAGGAGGGGTAAAAGACAAGGAAAAAGGCAAAAAATAAAATACTAGGAAAAGGGTGGTGGAAAAGAAGAGAAAGTAAGAAAAGGGGAGAAAAAAGATGGGGAAAAAGCAGAATAAAAGGAAAAGACAAGAAAGAAAAAAAGTAGAAAACAAGGAAAATGTGGGAAATAAAAAGACAGGAAAAACGGGGGAAAATAAAAGACAACAAAAAAGAAAGAGAAAATTCAAGCCCATGGTGGTTGGAGACCAGGTGCCACACAAGCCACTCCATCCCTCCCCTCACCTGGGCAGGGCAATGGAAATATAAATAAAGGCTCCTGGGGTGGGATAAGGATAGGGAGGGGACAGCATGGTCCTGTGGGACCCCACTTGTCCTCTTTCCTTCCTTTTTCTTGGCTTTTTTTCCTTTTCCTCATCTTTTTCTTCCTCCCTTTTTTTTTGTCCTTTCTATTTCTTTCTTGATTTTTTTCCCTCCTTTTTTCTTGTCTCTTTGCTTTTATTCTCCTTTTATACCATCCTTTCTTTTTCCTTTTTTTTTTTTCTTTTCTGTCCTCCCTTATCCCAGATCTCAGATACTGCTCCCAGATGTGTTGCCACAGGTGCAAGACTCCCCCGCCCTCCCCAAGAGGTGAGGCCTCCACCTCTTCCCCAGCACCTCCATCCCTCCCTGGTCCTGCATCCCACCTGCACTTTCCCCCCCTTCCTGGCACTCCCATCCCCCTGCATCCCCCACCAACCCCATCCTCACCCCACCACCCCCAGCCTCACCCCACCTCTTTGTTCCCCCAGAACCCCTGAAAAGGATCTCCCCTTCAATTTCCACAACAATTCAAGATCAGGAAAGCAAACCCCAGTTCCAGGCTCCTTTTCCTCCATTTATTGTATTTTTTTCCATCCAGGAGCATTCTCAGCCCCCAGGAATCATCGCCATCTCGGGGGGGCTGGGGCCACAATGCTCCATTCTCCCTTCAGCTCCCACTTCTCTGCTCCAAACCCCATTTCTCTCCAGATTTGGGCTTAGGGAGCTGCTTTTCCCCATTTTTAGGGGCCTGGGGATATTCCCAAGCACTGGCCCTGAGTTGCTCCCAGAGGGAATAACCCTTCCCCCCCTCCTTGGAGCTCTCAACCCTCACTTCTCTCCTCCACAGCACCTTTTTCACCCCAAATTGGACTCTGGGTACCCCCTGTTCACCTTTCCCTCTCCCAGCCACAGGATCCAAATCCAAAACTCTCTTTTCCACCAGACACCTCATCTCTCCCCTTTAATAACTTTTTTGGGTGCTGACACCCCACAGTGACCCTGGGGTCACTCAGCCCCCATGAAGCTGTCACAGCCCAAAGTGGGGGTTACCCGTCCCAGGCGCTGCTGGAGTCGGGATGGGATCCAGGGACCCGACACCCCCTTCCAGCTCCACCTGGGGAGGGTAAGGACCCGGGTGGGACCCTGGATTTGGGACAGACAGAGGGACTATCCCAGCACCAGGCCAGGTGGCTCATGGAATCCCCTGCTCCACTGTCTCTTCCTCCTTCGCTTCCAGAGATTCCCACCTGGAGCAGGCAAAATCCCGGCTCTGTGACCTCTCCCGGCCCTGCCTGAGCCCCCAAACCAGGGGTAACACTGGCGTGTCTCCCTCCAAGGGCTGATCCACCAGCAGAATTCCCTTTGCAGCATCCCACCCCATGCCAGATCGGTCAGGAATCTCCCTCCAGCTCGACCCCAGGGTCACAAATGCTGGTGAAGTGGATCTGGGAGGAGGGAGAGGAGGGAGGCTGAAGGCCACGGCTCACGTAGGCTTCCAGGGATTTCAGCAGCTGCCTTGGCTTCTTTTTGGTGGATAATTCCAGCTCTGGAAGGGTCAGAGGGGGAAAAGGTTGAGGGGAGCAAGGCCTGGATGGTGTCAAGGGTCCAATACATCCGGTGTCCCAACATTTCCCTTGGGAAAGGGCATGCTCCTGCTTTCCTTGGGATGAGGGAGCACAGGAAGCTCAGTGCCAGCCTGAGCCCCCTGAGGGTGGAATCCAGGAAAGGTGGGGCAAAGCTGGAGCCCAGCAGCGCCAGCTGGATCCCGATTTCCGAGGGATACATTGGTTCCACTGACAGCAATCCTCTCTGGAGTAAGTAATTCATGGATGGGGGTTAAGCTGTGGCTCCGTGTGAGCCTGGGGAGCAGGGAATGTCCCCACATGTCACCCACCTTGAGCCACCCCATCACAGCATCCCTCTGGGGTGCAAAATGGGAGGAAAAACATCCCTTGAAGCACTGGGATAGAGAAAAATTGTGGGAAGACCTCAGTGTGAGGATTAAATTGTGAATGTTCGGACTTCTTGGGCATGGCAGCCCTTGGCATTGGGCTGGGATGTGCTGAGAACACAGAGGGGGGTGTTTTGAGGTTGTTGTTTCCCCAAGGAAAGTTAGGGGCAGGAAAACCCGGGCAGACAAACCCTTGAGGAAGAAGCCAGCATCGGCGATGGTCCCGTGCTGCCCCTTCCAGAGGCGGAAGAGCCGCAGGAAGGCAGCGGCGTAGAGGTCGTTCAGCACCTCGATGACCTGCTGCCGCCGGTTGCACTCCCTGGAAAAGGGGGAGAGGGGTCAGCCACGTCCTGGGAAGGGGAAGGACTCTGGATGCAGTTTGAGACTCCAAAACCAGCGCCCCCTCACCGGGAGAGCCGCTCCTCCCGCAGCGCCTGGATGACCATCCGGGTGATGTTCACCGACATGATGCAGAAGGGAAAATTCTGGAAAACAACCAGAATTCCAGCATTATGGAAGCTCAGTTGGAAAACCCACCTCCCCTCTGGTACCTCTAGCCCTTTGACACCACATCCATGCATCCACAAATCCATGGGATCCATGTACTGGGATAAGAGCCCTACAGATCCAGGCTTGGCTGGATGCTGAGAGTTGAGCTGACCTTGTACCCATGCTTAAACCTGGACTAAAACATGGAATTTATGAAGATGGGCTCCACTCACTCCCATTTTCCTGCTGCCCAACTCTCCAGCTTGTTTATCCCACTCCAAGCCAGTATCAAATCTCTAAAATCCCATTCCCAGCATAAATACAGCACTTGGAGCTCAGCCCCAGCCTGGATCGGGGCTCCTTGGGCACCACCTTCTTCCCCTCACCAGCACGAGGTGGTTCAGCATCCCAAAAAAAACTCAGAAGAGAAGGTTTTTGTTCTTCTCTTTCCCAGAGCATTGGGAATTCCAAAGGAGACTCCCTGGCAGGGAAGAGGGGGAAGGTCATACCTGCGTTTCGTGCTGGGAGAGCTGGAAAATCTCCCGTGCCAGCGGCAGCGTCCGGGAATCCAGGACAAAGAACAGGATCTGCATCAGCCCCAGCATTCCTGTCCCACGCAGGTCAGTCCCAGGATCCGCACCTGGGAAGGTGAGGGACCAGCACGGAGTCACTCCCTGTCACGTTCCCACTTCCACAGGCTGTTTATTCCCTGTATTCCCTGTCACTGCACTTCCAGAGTCCAAGAATCCTGGGGATTCCCTTTCCCGAGGGAAAGCTTTCAGGGAATTTCCCTAATGGGGCCATCACCTTGCTCATCTGGGCATCAACCAGCCCCTGCTCCACCCCACCACTCCCATTCCCACACTTTTCCAGGAATTACCAGCTTTTTTAGGAACATGGTACTGAGATGACCCAGCCAACCAGTCCAGATGTTGTACTGGGGCCAGTTTGGTTTAATACGTCTGTGGGTAAAGGGATTGAGAGTGCCCTTGAGAATTTTGTAGGGATATGGAGAGGAGTGGGAGGATTGGGGTGATCAAAACCTGGGATCAGTTTTGGGGTCCAAGAAGGACATTGAGGTGCCGGAGCACATCCAAGGGAGGATGGAGCTGGGTCTGGAGCACAGGAAGTGGCTGAGGGAGCTGGGATAGAACGGAGTTGCTCCAGGGGAGGTTTAGTTGGATTTTGGGAATGGGAATCTCCCCGGGCAGAGGGGTGCTCCCTCTCCTACCCTGGAAGCCCAGCTGCTCCCAGTGTGCTCCGTAGCGTGGGCAGCCCAGCCTGGAGCGCGTCAGCTGCCGGTAGATGGTCTGGAGGATCCGCATGTGCACCCGCTCGGAGTCATCCAGAGCACCTGGAGGGAGGGAGGCAACGCCCCAGCTGGCTAAAAACACTCTTGGGATCTAAGAAACATCCCTCAGTGCCCCAAAAACACCCCTTGGCCCCCAAAAACAACAACATCACATCCTTCAAAAAACCCCCCTTGTTACCTAAAAATGCCCCTTGGCACTGTAAAACCCCCCCAGCACCCAAACCCATGCCCCATGGCACCTTAAAAATCCCCTCAGTTCCTCAAAAACACCCCTCAGCACCCAAAGGGTGCCTCTTGGCCACTCACACTGTGCCATGGCCAGCGCCAGCTCCTGCTCTCCCCGGAGCTGTGGCCGGAGCCGGGGCGGCCCTCGGAGGCAGCGGAGCAGGGCAGCCAGGATCCCCCGGCGTCCTGGTGCCCGGACCTTCCCCTGCAGGAGAAACACCCCAAACCCATCAGGGAATGCGGCCAGAGGCGGGGGGAGGAGGCTGGTGCCCCCCACTCCTACTGCCTACACTCCCACCACGGAGCGGGAGCCGGAGCCCGGCCGTACCCGGCTCTCGGAGAGCTCCGCGCTCTGGAAGTGCTGCAGCGCCTCAGTGAAGGAAATCGGAGGGGGGGGCGTGGCTGAGGTGCCCCCCAACCCTGCGGGGAGGCAGGGAGTGGGTCAGAACCCCAGTGACCCTGGACTCCCCCCCAAATGATCCCCAGTTCCAGGAGAATGAAGCCGTGGGGGAATTGGGGGAAAACGGAATCTCCCACCCCCTCCCTCCCCTCCACCCCCAAATAACGCCCCCAGCTTCTCCCCCACCCGTCCTGCCCTCCAGGACGCAGGTCCTTTCCCCCTTCCTGGACCTTTCCAGCTGCCCGACCCCTGTTAGTCCCAGTACCTGACTGGATCTCTTCCAGAGCCTCCCATTCCTCCTGGGCCTGGCGCTGCTCCTCGCTGATCCCTACCCAAGGGAAGGGGTGCAGGAGTCAGATCTGGGTGGGACACATGGAGTGGGAGGTTTCCTCCCTTCCACAGCACCCTCAGTACACCCTGGGGCTTATTTCCTCTTTTCCAAGGAAAATCCCAGCCAGAGTCACCCGGGGCACTGCAAGGTTTATCTTGGGTGAAGTGGGGGAACAATCTGGGACCAGATGGATTTGACTGAGGCCTCTCCGCTACTTGATCCCTGGGGTCCTTCCCAGCCCCCCAGGTGACTTTCCCACTAGGAAACACTGCGATTGATCCAAGGGAAGCAGGAAAAGCTCACCAGGGTCTGGGGGTTGCCCCGCTCCGAGCACCAGCTCCTGCAGGACACCTTCCTGCCCCAGAGCTAGAATCTGAGGGGGACAGAGACAACACAGTGTCACTCCCCGCGGCAGACCCCAAACACCAACCGACCCCGGATCCCAAGGGTTTCCCCCAGGGAACAGACTGTGCCCCGTGGGAAGGTGGCTCGGGCCCCCTCGGGGGGGTCTGTACCCCCAAGATGATTTTATATGGTTGTAACGGTAGAAATGGAGCAATGAGGGGAAGTGGGGGGCTGGGACCCCTGAGGTGAGGGGCCCCCGCGGGTGTCGGCTGGGGAGGGGCTCCGGCCGGACACGCACGGGCGGGGACTTGCCGGGGGGACAACGCGCTGCCGCTCCTCCGGCTGCTCCTCCAGCCGCTCCGAGCCCCCGGCGCCGCTCATGGCCTGGGGGAGAGGAGGGAGTCAGGTGGTGGGAATGGGGGTGTCCTGGCGACTGACACCCACCAGAACCACCCCAGGCTCTCAGGAAGCCCCTGGGCCACTCAGGGCTCCCCTATCCCTCAAGAGCCTCCTGCAGCCCTCAGCACCCCCCACCCCTCAGGAGCCCTTCTCAGGCCCCCTTCAGCCCCTCGGGGGTCCCCCAACCCGCTCAGGGTCCCCCTGGTCCCTCAGGAGCCCCTTCCAGCCTCCGCTCAGCCCCTCAGAACCCTCTGACCCTCCAGGTTCCCTCAGCCCGAGGCCGCCGCACTGCGCAGGCGCGGCCACGCTGCTCGCCGGGAGCTGTAGTCCGCACCTCCTCCCGCTAGGACTGCAGTTCCCGGCGTGCACCACGCGATACGGTGACGGAGCTGCGCGGGGGTCACAATGAGGTTGGCGGGGCGGAGCCGCGGTCCGGTGGGCGGGGCGGACACGAGGGGGGCGGGCCCAGGGGCGGGGCGAGCCCCAAGCGGCGGAGCTGGAACGGGGGCGGTGCCCGGAGCAGCGGTGCCCGGCACGGGGGTCGGGGTCTGGAGCGGGGCGATCAGTCCCAGCCCTCAGTGCCCAGTCCCAGCTCCCGTGGCCGGTGTCAGTTCCCAGTGCCCAGTGTCAGTTCCCAGCCCCAGTACCAGTTGCCAGTACCAGCTCCCAGTATCCCAGTGCCAACTCCCGGCGTCAGCTCCCACTGCACAGTCCCATCTCCCAGTGTGCAGGGCCAGTTCCCAGTGCCCAATGCCACTTCCCAGTCCCAGCTCCCAGTGCTCAGTGCCAGCCCCCGCCCCCCCGCCCCTCCCCGCGGTCCCCCCGCCCAGTGCCGGAGCCGCTCCCCGTCCCCGCTGTTCCGGTTCCCGCTGTCCCCGCCGCTGTTCCCGGCTCCGCGGGGCAGAGCGGGGCTCCCGCAGACCGGACAGAGCAGCACCATGTGGCTGCAGGCGCTGCTCTTCCTCGCCCCCCTTCTCCTCCTCCTCGTCGTCCTCCTCCCGCTCCTCTCCTTCCTGCTCCCGCGGGTCCCGGGCAGCCGCAACCCCTTCGCCACCGACACCCGCCGCCCGCCCGCCCCGCTCGTCACCGACAAGGCTGTGCGCAGGACCGTCGTCAAGACAGGTACGGGACCCCCGGGGGGCATCAACAGCCCAGGGTGTCACCGCCCCCAGGACAGCATCGGCCCCCCGGGCTGGTGTCATCCACCGGGACAGCCCCACCCCCGCGGTGTCATTAATCCCCCCGGAGCGGCATCCCCCCCCGGGGTGTCGCGGACCCCCGGGGCAGTATTGACCCCCCCCGGGGTGGCATCTCCACCTGCGGCAGCATTCATTAGCCCCCCGGGGTGGCACTGTGCCCCCCAGCATCACCCCCGCGGTGCCACCTGCTCACCGTGGTTTCGGGGGTCCCCAGTGCCGTGGGGTGCCCCCCCAGTGACGCCCCCCTTTCCCCGCAGTGTTCTCCCCAGAGAAGGTGCTTCAGGGGCTCGATGCCATCGTGGTGGGCAGCGGCGTGGGCGGCCTGGCGGCTGCGGCTCTGCTGGCCAAGGCCGGCTGGCGCGTGCTGGTGCTGGAGCAGCACGGGAAGCTGGGGGGCTGCTCCCACACCTTCACCGAGAAGGGCTTTGAGTTTGACACTGGTACGATTTGGGGCCCCAAATTCCCCCCGGATCCAAGGGAGGGGCATGGGAGACACTCAGGGTGGGAATTGCACCCTTTGGGGTGAGAACCGGGGTTCCCCAGCACATACCTCGCGTTAGACAACCCATTTTCCTGCTCTTCATCCCAAAATCCTCTGGCTGTAGGATACCAAACCCCCCAAATTCCCCATATCCAGCCCCTACGTAATTCCCAGCACGGGGGATGTCACCTCAAGACACATCTTGCTGGCAAACTTTTTGTGGCAAGACAAAGTCCAGCTCTGCGTGTCCCTGAATCTCCAGGATTAATTATTTATAGCAGAGGTGAATAGCAAACTGTAACAAAACTCCAAAATTACCAGTATAAAAAACACTAAAGCCAGTGCCATTCACCCCAGCTGGGAGGTGGGTATATCCAAGTTTTTCCCTTTTCCTTCCATATGAAGCTGCTGGGCTGGGGGGTGGAAAAATAAGAGGAGGGTCCTGTACATCCCAGGGTGGAAAAAAAACAGGAAAAATACCAAGATGTAACAAATTTCCCCGAATTCCTAATTAAAAATGCAATGGCGAGCACTGTGTACCCCAAGTGGGAGATGGGTGTATTCCAGATTTTCCCTTTCCCTTCCACATGGAGCTGATGGGGTGGGCATGGATAAATAAGAGGTGGGTTTGGTGCTTCCTGGGGTGGGAAAATAAAAGAAAAAAAAGGGGGAAATAAAGGAAAAAAGAGGATAATAAAGGAAAAATGTCTATTTTAGGGATCCACTATGTGGGGCAGATGCAGGAGGGCTCCCTGATGCGGTTCCTGGTGGACCAGCTGACAGATGGGCAGCTGGAGTGGGCCCAGCTCCCAGCCACCTTCGATGCCGTGGTTTTGGGGGACCCCCAGGGTGCTGGAAAGACCTACCGACTCCATTCTGGGAAGCAGGAATATTTCCAGAGGCTGAAGGAGCAGTTCCCCGGGGAGGCGGCGGCCATCGATGAGTTCCAGCGGTTGGTGAAGGTAGAGGCAGATCCGGGTGGGATGAAACGAGGGCAGTTTGGATCTGGGGGGTCACACAAAGAGGGGAACCCCCCCGGCACCTGGATACTGGGCACCCCCAGGGAATAATGGCATCACCCCAAAAGCAGTGGGAAAAAAATCCAAAATCGCTCTTTTCTGCCTCAAAAATGCAGCACCACAGATGTTTTGGGGGAGATTTTTGGGCAGAGTTCTTTAAGGAAGCTTTTATGAAGAACTTTTTTTTAGGGAGCTTTTTGGGGGAGTTTTTCGGGAGGACCTTTTTGGAGCAGTTTCAGTGGGGGAGCTTATTTGGGGAAGCTTTTCCTAAGGAAGGTTTTTGAGGCAAGCTTTTTGAGGGAGCCAGTACTCCCCTTGCCCACAGCTCCCCAGGATGCCCAGCAGTGAATTTAAGGGGAAAAAAACGCTTTGGAGCATCTTCGGGGCGTGTCTGAGCCCCCGGGTGTGCCCAGTGAGCCCCAGGCTCTCCCCGCAGAGCTCCGGCCGCGGGGTCATGCTGCTGGGTATCCTGAAGATGCTCCCGCGGTTCCTGGTCGGGCTCCTGATCCGCTCCCGGCTGCTCCCGCGCCTCTGCCCCTTCTCCCGCCTGGCCTCACGCAGCGTCAAGGAGGTGGTGGATGGTCTCACCCCCAACCCCGAGCTCCGGGCTGTCCTCAGCTACATGTTCCCCACCTACGGTAGGTGACCAGGAGGCTCTGGGATGACGTTAAACCCTTTAGAAACAGAGAAAAGGTAAGAAACTCCTTTTTTCCATGCTTTTGGAAGGTTTGCAGGGATGCTGTGGTGGATGCTTCACCAGCATCTTTGTCCCCAAGTCACCGGCAGGCGACACGTCCCCATTGCTCATCTCCATCTCTTTCCCTCTGAGTTCTTCACCTTCCCGATGGGGCGACATCATTCCTGCACGAGGGAATGTTCCCCCGGTAGCCCCTGAGCCTCCCCCTTCCCTCCATCCCAGCACCTGGGCTTTGCTCGCAGCCCCCCCGTGACTTGGTCAGGTTGGTGACCACAGGCTTTGCCATGGGGACACCCACACCCGACGTCCTCCCTACTCCTCCAGGCTCCTCACCCTCTTCACCTTCCTCCCAGTGTCATGTCCAGGGTGTTCCTCATCCTAAAATCTTCAGGATAAGCCCCAAACTCATGATTTGCCCAAACCCTGCCCCTTTTCCCAGGTGTGCTCCCCTCCAAGGCCAGCTTCTCCATGCACAGCATCCTGGTGAACCACTTCCTCCACGGCGCGTGGTACCCCAAGGGTGGGGCCGGGGAAATCGCCTTCCACACCATTCCCGTGATCCGGAAGGCTGGAGGCAACGTGTTTGGGAAGGCACCGGTGCAGAGGATCCTGCTGGACCCCCAGGGCAGAGCCTGCGGTGAGCACCAGCCCGGGATGGGGTGTGGGGCTGCTCCCCGAAGTGGGGTTCCTTTCCCCAGCACCTCATTCTTCCCCCTCTGGATTTTCCCTCCCAGGTGTGAGTGTCAAAAAAGGCCAAGATTTGGTGGACATCTTCGCTCCCGTGGTGATTTCAGATGCCGGCATCTTCAACACCTACGAGAGGCTGCTGCCAGCGGAGGCGCGGGCTCTGCCGGGTACCGCGTCAGCGCTGGGCTCCGGCGGGGTTACGGCGTTAATCCCGTCCTAAGCCTCATCGGAAAGCGGATTTATCAATTAATATGGGCAAACCCCCTGTCGCTCCTGTGCCACAGCCCTCAAAGCCCAGCCCTGGCCGCTCATTTCTTCACAGGGGTTTTAATTAAGCTTAAATTAATTGGCCCAAATTAGCTGCAATTTGCAAAGTCCCGGTTTGGTGCGAGGATTCCCTAAAAAACACAGTGCAGGGCCCCAAAATTTGTGGAAGTTGCCAGAAAATCTTCTGGAAGGGGCAAGGATGGATGGAAGGGGCATGGATGGGGGGAAGGGGAATGGTTGTGTGGAAGGGGACAGAGGTGGGTGGGAAGGGGCACAGTTGGGTGGACGGGGGATGGTTGTGTGGGTGGGAAGGGTCAGCATTCGGTGGGAAGGGGTCAGGATTGGAGAAACCACTTCTTTGTAGCTGAGGATCCTAGAAAAGCCCGATTTCCCCCAGACCAGACTAATTCCCCTTTTTCCCTCCATACTGCAGAGATCCAGTCCCAGCTCCGCATGGTGTCCCACGGGGAGGGGGGTTTCACCGTCTTCGTCGGCCTCAGCGGCTCGAGGGAAGAGTTGGGGCTGGAAGCCACCAACTACTTCATGTTCCCAGGGAACGACCTGGATGGAATGTAGGTTTGGCTTCACCCTGGACATGCGTCGTTGAGCATAAGGAGATGAATTCCTGGGCAGTGACTCAGAAAATGGGGATTTAGCCCTAAGGAGGATTCGGGGGAAGGTGTGCACTGAGCTCCAGCTCAGCCCTTCCCTCTCGTGCAGGATGAAGCGCTACCTGGCTTCGTCCAGAGAAGAAGCTGCCAACAACATCCCTCTCCTCTTTGTCACCTCGCCATCAGCCAAGGACCCCACCTGGGAAATGAGGTACCCAGGTAAGGCTGACACTCAGCCACAAATGCTTGTGAGGGGCTTCAAAGCTCTTGTTGGGGTTTGGTGACCCCAAACAAGGAGTTTCTACTCAGCTATCCATGATCAAGGCTGCTGAGCATGGGGCTCATGGAATGCAGTCTTTGGGATATCTGGCTGAAGGACATGGAACCCCAAAGATCTGGGGACATTTCCCAGGTTTGGGGCAGCGACAGGGTGGGATGAGGGTGGGCAGAGGGACAAGCGCCCCAGCCTTGTCCTCCCACAGGTAAATCCACGCTGGCCATCGTCACCTTCGCCAGGTACGAGTGGTTCGAGGAGTGGAAGGACAAGCAGGTCCACAAGCGGGGGGGTGACTATGAGGACTTGAAGAAGACTTTTGTGGATGCCATCATGCAGACTGTCTTCAAGCTCTACCCTCGCATCGAGGGCCGGGTGAGGAAACACGAGGTTCAGGGGTCCTCCAGCTCCTCTCTGGGTCCCCTCTACCCACCTAGCACTGGAGCTGGGGCTGGACCTGATGCACATGAGTGAGGTCCAGCGTGGAACCAGCCCATCACTGCTGCCTCCTCTGGTGCAAGGGCGAGTGACCATGGAGTCATGGGATGGTTTGGGTTGGAAGGGACCTTAAAGCTCATCCAGTTCCACCCCCTGTCATGGGCAGGGACACCTTCCACTAGACCAAGTTGCTCCCAGCCCCATCCAACCTGGGCAGATCTGGATGACTATCCCCGGATGATACTCCAGAACCGTCCTGGGACAAAACCTGGCCAGAGCCACCCCCCAGGGTCTGCGAGGAAACCCATCCCAGCCTGTAGCCCCTACACCCAGGTTCCTGGAATGGCCCCCCGTCCTGCTACCCCTGCAGACCACCCTGTCCCCTGTCCCCCCGCAGATCGAGTACCTCTCCGGCGGGACTCCCCTCACCAACCAGCACTACATCGCCAGTCCCCGCGGGGAGCTCTACGGCGCCGACCACGGCATTCCCCGCCTGCAGGACGAAGCCATTGCCGCTGTGCGGGCAGAGACGGCCGTGCCCAACCTCTACCTGACAGGTGATGGGGCCACCCGCGTTCTCAGATGAGGACAGCTCTGGGGGAGCGGGATGTGGGGGGAGAAAGCCTTCAATCCTGAAATGCAATAAAGGGAAGAGCCACTGTGGTGCTGTGGGGCAACGGAAGAACCGCTGGGAAAGCGGAGTTCCATGGTCCCATGGGGAGGGGGAGAGGGCTGTTGTCTCCTTGCCCAGCGCAGGATGAGGCCCTTTTCCTGCTGGAGAGAAGGAATGGTCAGACAGGGAGAGGGTTGTGGGTTCAGACCCCAGAAATGGAGTGGGGGCAGCTGGAAGGTGGGGAGCGTGATGCCCAAACCACCACCGATGGTTGGCTGGGATGGAATGGGGGGTGAGGGCTGCTCACAGGGGGGCCACATCTGCTGCTGCCTCCTTTCAGGGCAGGACTTGTGCCTGGAGGGTTTCATGGGAGCCCTGCAAGGAGCCATCATCTGTGCCAGCACCATCCTGAAGCGCAACCTCTACGTGGACGTGGTGCGGCTGAAGATGCGCCTGCAGGCCGCCAGCTCCAAGAAGGGAGACTAAGGCCCACTGTCCCACCACCAGGAACCCCTGCTCCTCACCACAGCACCCCTAGCTCACTCTCAGCTGTCACACACCTGTAGCAGATCCATCTCTTTGCCAAACTGAGGGATTTCAATCCAAGAAGATGCTGTTCCCATTCCCAGACAGATCGTGTTGGACCTCACCCCCACAAAAAAAATGCATCCCCTTCCACCATCATGTCCAGTGCTGGTCCCTGGCCATGAAGAAGGTCCCCAAGAGCTGCCCCGAGCAGCCATGGCCAGGAGAGAAGTCAAGATAACCCCAAAACAGGTGGCACCAGCAGGTACCAGCATGGCCCAGCAGCTCCCACGGTACCAGCAGCACCCGCGGCTGCTTGATCCCATCAGGATCATTGACCTCCACCTGCAGCCCCCAGAGCTGTCTGAGAGCAGTGGTGCTTGCAGGCTGTCCAGTGCTTCCAAAGCCATCCCTGGCAGCAGCAGGACCCCGACACCCCAGCATTCCTGATGTTTGGGTGCTGCTCTCCCCCCACTGCCCCAAGGCATCAGTGGCACGAGCACACGCTCCTTGGGCAGCAACAAAGTCCTTCTGTCTGCTGGTAAAAGCTTGGGAACAGGATCAAAGTCCTCTCCAGATGGGAAGGGAAACACATGAGACTGAAATAATAAAATAGTGATGATGACCCTGGGATCTGTTCCTCATGATGGGTCAGCAGGGCCGGGGGTTGTGAGGGAGAAAAGAAGGCAAAAAGAAGGGGAAGCAGAATGGAAAGTGGAATGGGAAGGGAAAGGGGAAGGGACAGCCCCATCCTTGTAAACGCGCTGCTGGGGGTTCGTCCTGCACCAGCCAAGTTTTGGGGAGGAATTATGGCAGAACGGCCATAAATTGGACACCAAGTGAGGAAAAGCAGCTGGTCAGTGTGGATTTACCTTCCTCCCACCTCCCTGGAGCAGACAGCCACGGGAAGAAGGAGTTCCCTGGTACTGGGGGGTACTGCTGTGAGCACGGTGAGTCCTTCATTAGTATCGGGGCACCCTGGGCTGTGGCTCAAGGCCCATGAAACTGACACGCATTTTCCAGATTTGATCACAGAGAAGTGCCCAGTGCACACCAAAACTCCCGAAACATCTTTGTCCAGGTAAAGCAGCTGCTGGAGGAGAATTTCCCCACTTTTTGCTAGGTTTGAGCAGAACTGGACTGGCACAGCATGAGGTTTTAAACTGCTGCCAGTAGAAATCTGGTTTAATTGTGGATTTTGGTATCTCCTTGATCCCTTCCTCACCCCCCAGTTTCCCACCACAACCCTCCATCCCAATTCTTTTATGCTCCATGCCTCTTTTTTGATGCTTTCACCGATTTTGAAGCCTCCTTGCTCACTGTAGCCCCCCTCTCCCAGCCTCCCACCCTCCCTACACGTGTCTCTCCTTCAGGGTACAGCCTCAGTCATTCCCAGCGTCCCCATTCCTCCCAGTGGTTTGTACCCTTTGGACTACTGGGGCTGAAATCACAGTTTGCCATGACACAGGACATCACTGGCAGCAAATATTCCTCCCAGACACCAACTGGATGTAGATGAATTCATAAAAGTCGACTTGAAATCCCATCACGGTGATGTTTGGGGACAGCAACCCCCCAGGGTGGGGCTGGGAGAAGCCCAGCTGTGAGCTGCTGATGGGGTAGGAGAAAAATAAAACCCAGAGCTAGTTCCTGAGCAAGGAGTAGTGTGACCGAGCAGGGAATAGTGTGACCGTGCTGGAAAGGAGCCCTGGAAATAGGCTTGAAGGCTGATCTGGCAAAGAGGATTAGATCACTGAGCAAAGAGGAAATTCGGTGACGGGATGGCACCTGTGGAGAAGCTGAGCTCTGCAAAGAGAGATCACCCAGAATCAACCCCCTGGGGGATCCGTGCCAGAGTGCCCTGGGCACAGCAGTGAACTGGGGAGGCTGCTCTGGGCACCTCCAGCAGCTGCAGACCCACAGCCCAGCTGAGACCCCTACCTGCAGAGCCTCCTCCAGCTCTGGGTCCAACACCAGAGGGATGTGGAGCTTCTGGAGCCAGTCCAGAGGAGGCCACGGAGATCCTCCGAGGGCTGGAGCCCCTCTGCTCTGGAGCCAGACTGAGAGAGCTGGGGGTGCTCACCTGGAGAAGGGAAAGGCTCCAGAGAGACCTCAGAGCCCCTTCCAGTGTCTAAAGGAGCTCCAGGAGAGCTGGAGAGGGACTGGGGACAAGGGATGGACAGGACACAGGGAATGGCTTCCCACTGCCAGAGGGCAGGGATAGATGGGATATTGGGAAGGAATTCCTCCCTGTGAGGGGGGTGAGGCCCTGGCACAGGGTGCCCAGAGAAGCTGTGGCTGCCCCTAGATCCCTGGAAGTGTCCAAGGCCAGGTTGGATGGGGCTTGGAGCAGCCTGGGACAGTGGAAGGTGTCCCTGCCCACGGCAGGGGTGGCACTGGATGGGCTTTAAGGTCTCTCCCAAGCCACAGATTCTTGTCTGGGGTTAGAGGCCCACAGGGAACCCCCAAGGTCCCCAGAGAGCAGAACGGGGGGAGCTCAAGGTGGCCATTCTCCCCACAGACTTGTCAGGGGGAAGATTTGACCAGGGGTGGATGTGGAGTGTGACAGTGCAGAGCTGGAGGCTGACCCAGGTGGGATCTCTGACCACCTTCCCCTCCATCCCTGGGCCACTGAGATGTTCACCTGCAGCCCAGGCAAGGGAGAGCCCTTGACGCACCAACAGCAGCCAGAAGAGTTTCCTTTTGCCAAAAAAATAGGACAAAGCAGGGCAAGGGCACAGCCAATGTCCCTGTCCTTCCTTTCACCCTGCAGGCTGTGCATCCTTTCTCAGCCCCTGCGGATCCACGTTCCTGCAGGGTCCTGGAGGGTGGGGACCGAGGCCCTGCCTCACTCCCAGCCTGCTGGAGACATCTGTTCTCCTCAGCCCAGAGGGGTCCTGAGGGGGAAAGCCTGAGGGGTGACCAGCAGCAGCTCGTTCCCTGTCACACATGGAGAGAGAGGGACAAGTTACAGGAAAACCAACCAAAAATCCCTCTGGGAAGGTGAGCAGCTCAACCTGGAGGCACCAGAGTTGTTGGGAGGAGGGTTTAACAAGCCAGGTCTTCTTCCCAGGGACCCTCTGCAGAGCAGAAACCTCTGATTTAGGCACAGAACAGTGCAGTGACACCCAACAGTCCCCCCAGCAGCATCCCCATGGCTCCCACAGCTCAGAGGAGACCCAGACCTGCCTCTCCTCCTGCTTTTCTCACCCCAAAGAGCTCCAACCTTGCAAATGCTATCTCACTCATTTTTGGTAGTTTTTTAATGCAAACAAACTTTCCCAGGCCATGGAATTCATCTTGCAGAGGCAAAGCTGATGTGTTTGCTTGGCTGGTGCCCTGCCCCTAAGGAAAATACCTGCAGTGAGACCAGCTCAGGCTCATGTGTTTGCTCAGGGGGCCGTGCAAGATTCAAAGATTTCAGCAAAGAAGATAACGTAAAATAAACCCGGGGTGGTTAACAGGGTTTGCAGGTTGGGTTCACTGGGGATCCAGAGTGGAGGTCAGGGAGTGGATGCCGGAGCATTTCATCATGGAATCATTTGGGTTGGAAAAGCCCCCTGAGACCACCAAGTCCAACTGATCTCCCCGCACTGCCAAGGCCACCACTGACCCGTGTCCCCAACTGCCACATCCACACGTTTGTTAAATTCCCCCAGGGATGGGGACTCCAGCACTGCCCTGGGCAGCGGTGCCAGGCCTGGACTGCCATTTCCACAGAGGAATCTTCCCGATATCCAACCTGAACCTCTCCTGGCACAGCCTGAGGCCATTTCCTCTTGCCCTGTCCCTTGTTCCCTGGGAGCAGAGCCCGACCCCCAGCTGGCTCTGCTCTCCAGTCAGCCTGTGCAGCAGCAGGAGCGTTGAAGGGCACAGACCCAGCCCCAGCCCCCCCTCAGTGCCCAGTTTCGCCCAGCTTCTCATGCATTAAATCTCCTCCACCCTCCAGGCCTCTCTGCTGAACTGCCTCTATCGGGATGTCTCAGCAACCCAGCCCCGATAAGTAGAGCCCAACCCAGCTGGCAAAGCATTTCTGATTTTATTTGACTTTATTTCCACTCATGGACTTTGACTCCTGGGCAGTCACCACAACATGACCCCACAGACACTCCCCACCCCTGGGGTGCTCCCACTGCTTCCTGCACCCAGGGACAGGACCAGACCTGAGGGGCCATTCCTGCCCCACCACCCCTGCTCTGCCTGACAAAGTATTTTGGGACCTTTCCAGCCCTCTCCCATCAGCGTGAGAGCAGGTAAGGGGTTCAGCGAGCTCTTGGAGCACAATGCAGTGGTTTTTTTGGGAACTCATCCTAAGGACACAGAGCAGAGCAGTGCTTTGAGCTCCTCCTAGCAAGGCTTGGAACTGGGGGGTCTGTAAGGTCTCTCCCGACCCCACATCCCCATGGGAATTTTCATTTGACCCCCCATTTTCGCCCTTTTTTCCTCCTGCAAGCTGTCAGTAACCCCATCCCCAGGAAATCCAGTGGCCCTCGCTGTCGCCGGGCCCATTCGCCACTCCCCAGACCACAGCGGAGAGCGGAAGGTGGGATTTCCTCCTTGTAGGGAAAAGAGGCGGGGGGGAAAGGAGGGAGTTTCTTCCATTCGCTGCAGGAAACGCTCCCCAGAAGTACCCTCGTCATCCACTGGGGATCAGGCACCTTCTCTTCCCCTTCCCACAGCTGGCTGGCAGCAGCAGCCACACCACTCTCTTTTCCAGTCTCCCAGTTGCTGCTGCTCCAGCAAGCTGGGATGTCCTGGGATTGCCCTCTGAGGCTCTCTGGAGGAGAAAGAAGAAATCCAAGAGGAGAGCTCACAACTAAGCTCTGTCCAGAGCAGTTTAATCTCCTCTTGGGCCCTGACCTCACACCACCCCATGACAGCCCCGGGGGAGCTGGGCTGATACTGGAAATCGGACTGGAAACTTCAAATCCGCTCTCGCCTGGGCCTGTCTGGGCTCCTTCCGGCTGCACACGGGGCTCTGAGCACAAACAGCTCCACAAAACCAGGTGTTTTTATCAAAATCAAATTGGTTTTGCATAAAGAGGAGCCACCCTGCACCTTTGGTGCCGGCTGTCAATGGAAACCATGCAAAGAATGTGAAAAAGACAAAACCAAGAGAGAAGTGAAAACTCAGCATTTTGGGTCTTTTTAAATCCATTTACTTACTTCGCCACACAGAAAATTAAAAAAACAGTACAAAGAACTGTAAAAAATTCTGATCCTTCCAAGCAAGGTGCATTTCACTGCAGCAGAAAACAAATCAAGTGCTGGTTCAAGCCTAAAAAGTAGGAATATTTGGCAAAAAAACCCTCTGTACCAACAGACACCATCCATGGAAAACACGTGTGCCCAAAGGGAAAAGGTTCTGTGCACCTTGACCCCTTTGGGACACGTTGCGTAAATACCACAAACTCAACAAACTGGGAGCAATTCCCACAGGTTTCGGGCAGCCTGGACTGTTGGCAGAACACACCAGCCTTGGGAAGTGCTGGTGGGGAGATTTTGGGGGAAAACCCCCCCAGTCAGCTCTGCCTCTCCCCAGACCCGTGAGGTGCATCCTCATTACCCCAACGAGCTTGTGCTTGGCTCAGCCTGGGATCGAGGTATTTGAGGTCCAAAATATTCCCTCCCCTGTTGGCAGCAGGGTGGGATTCCCACAGCCCAGAGCAAGAGAGAATTTGAAACAGCTCCCAGGACAGAAAAATGAGTAGACGGTGAAAAAAAAACCAACACCTTTCTAAATTATCATTCAATAAAAAAAAAAAAAAAAACAAACAAAAACAGGACAAAGCAGGCATAGAGCACTCACACTCCAAAAAGCACATACACTCCAAAAATCCTGGCCGGAGCAGCCCAGGAGCACACAGAATTCCACACACTGGAATAGGGTTTGTCTCCCTGCTGTCACCAGCCAAAAGCCAGTGTCCCCCTCCCCAGCCCTGCCCTAAAGCAGCCCCCCAGCCTAGCTGATCCCACAGCAGCTCTGGAGCAGGGCGCAGGAGGTTCCCACCCTTTTCCCCGAGAGTCACACTCCTGTTTCCCTTTCCTTTCTCTCCACCCTCCTGTTCTCCAGAACAACTCCTGGAAGTCCTTTTAGCATCCTAGATGTTTCCTAGGGAAACTCTTGAAAACTCTCTAAAGCCAAGAGGGACTTTCATGCTTCTTGTGCTTGCCAAGTGCCAGCAAAAAGGGAAAGGATGATTTTAGGGTCTGGAGAAAGTCAAGCCCTCTCTCCCCTCTTGGAATGAACTATCAGGAAATCAAAACTAGAGCTGCAGCTTTCACGGTGACCAGGAAGTGGCTCTGCCCTTGTCCAAGGTGACCACAGAGCAAGGAGCTGATTGTTCCCAAGCCTGAGAAGGGCAGAAAAAAAGCCCCCCAGGAGGGAATTTAACCGTCCTGGGATCCTTCCCATGCAGTCAGTCGGCAAGTGCGGGACTGGCACACGGCTGGCACCTGCTGTGGCGCACCTGGGTGCCCGCGTGAGGAGCTCTGGGCTCCTCAAATACATTTTTTTCTGCCTATACTGGAAAACTCCAAAGCAGGAGCCAAGCAGGTACTTTGTGCCCTCTCCAGAAACATCCCAGCTGGAACAAACCTCTTGGGAGTAGAACTACAGGCACGAAAATCACCTCACAGGTGTAACTGGGGCACCAACCCCTCTGGTAGCCCTTGGTCCAACCGGTACCAGTCCAACACAGCTGGGGGGGCTGAGGGACTGGGAGCTTCACTCATCCCAAACTCCTCAGGGATTTACACTCCTTCCTTCCTTCCTACACTTGACAAGGGGGAGGAAGCAATCTTCCCATCTGCATCCCTGACACTGACAGGGCACAGAGCTTCCCCAGCCTGACCCCCTCCTCCACAGCACCACATCACAACCAACACCCCCAGTGCAAACACTGGGAGGGGAGAAGAGCTGCACAGAGCACAAAGGGTTTGAGCTACACCACAAAAACTGCTTCAGCGTGGCTGAAAGTGTGTGTGAAAAAGCGAACCTGGGTGTGAAACTGGAAAGCTGATCAGGGAGAGAAAACCCAAATCCGAGTCTGTGGTGGATCAATTCCAAACAAGTGCAAGAGAACTCACATGCTCCCAACTTGAGCATCCAAACCCAACAGATGGAGGAGAAGGAGGAGGAGGAGAAGGAGAAGACCAAGGCAGCTCCGTTTCCAGGCAAGGGACAGTCCCATGGCTCATTGTGCAGCAGATCCTTAATTCCCCCCCCCCAGAAGGAGGGGTCAGTCCAGCAAATTCCATTGCACTGGGACACAGAAGTTCTGGGTGTGCAGTTCTGGGACTGGCTTTTCCACAGCCAGACGCCCAGGGGGAAAACAAGGCAGCTGGGAAAGGAGCAATTTAGGGAAGTGAGAGGTTTTATCAAGGTGCAGGTGCAAAACAAAAAGCGTTTCCCCTCCTTCCCGTGGACTGAAATCCAACTGTGGCAGCACAGCATTCCCATCGCCAGCCGTCATCACCCCAGGAGGAATCTAGATCTGGAAAGGCAAAAGGAAAGTTTGGAACTACCTGAAAGCTCAGAATTACTCTGCTGCTCTGTCCAGACCTGAGTGGGCTGAGGAGCTCCCAAAGCAAACATGAGCTCTTGCCTTTGTTTTCCTCCCTTTCCTCTTCCCACGACAGAAAATACTTACCAGCACATCTGCCTTGAAGGGCAAGAGGTGGAAAAAGGTTTCAAAGGAGAGAAGAAAGGGATTTCTCCACAAATCCTACCCTTGTCCCACTAAAAACCTCTCTGACAAGTCATTTGGATCAGTGAGAGAGTGGTTCAGCACAGCCCAGCTCGAGAGTCTCCCACTTCTTCCCTGGGTCAGCTCTGACAGCATTTCTCGGTGTTATGGTTTCCATTTCCTGGCAAAACCCTGCTTCTGCACCAAACTCTGCTCTCCCAAACTGACTGAGGTGGGGCTTTGGGGCCCTTTCTAATGCAAAGGGCCAATATTTTGTATTTCCAGTGCACACCAGGCACGCCAACACCCACTTTGGGCTGGGTCTCACCTTTTGATCCAGTCTCTGATAATCACCAGATTTGGGCCGCCGACCAGTTTTTGATCTTTTTCCTTCCAGAGCAAAAGCAATGATCTTTGGAGAGAGAAAAATGGAGACAGGGTGAGTGGGACAGCAGCCTCCAACACAGGCTTACTTGTGGTTTTTCATTCGCCTCCTCCTACAACCCTTTTCCTGTGACACCTGAAATATGCAAATGCCAGTACTCATCCCCAGCTAAGATGGATAACGAGGTTTGCTCAACAAGCAAAAAACAGTAAGAATTTGTTTTCTTTCTCCTTCCGCAAAACCAGCTTTATGTGAGGAAAAACAGCCCCAATCTTGTGCAACCTGCTACCGAAAACTCAGCAGAAAACTGTCAGAGAAAACACGCAGAGATCTCACACCCCTTTGTGTTTTCACCTCTCAGCTGAAAATCAGCAGCAGAGCTGAGAACACCCAGTTTCCACCAGATCCAACCCCGTTCCTGGTCACAACTCCCCTGCTCCTCCCACTGCTGTTAGGACCACATGAACATGAACCAAACTAGGAGGTACTGGTGACAAACCAGCCAGGATGAGGGGAAAGGACTGAGTGGGCCCCAATCCCAACCCTCAGGGCTCGAGCAGGGCTGCTCACCTTCCGTTTGTTGTGGTAGGCCACGTACAGGGCCGCGACGATGACGGCCGTGGTCACCAGGTAGGCAAAGAAGTGGCTGCTCTGCGAGCGGGCCCTGGGCAGGGAGGGAACACTCTTCTCTCTCTCCTGATTTACAGAGCTGTCGTTACCCTCCTCAGCTTTGGCCGTATCCTCTCTGGTGTTTTCTTTGTTTTCCGAAAAGCCGTCACTCTCCACAGGGTTTTGTTCCTCCTGGGAGTTCTTTTGATTGTCCTGGCTGTGAGGCTGCTGGTCACCAGCACTGCCCTGGGTCTCGGTCTGGGCCTGCTGCCCACCACTGCTGCCTTGGCTGGTGTCCCCGTTTGTGTGCCCATTACTGGCCTCGCTGCCCTGGGTGTCAGCCCCACCGTTGCCCTGGTTGGTGCCCTGGTCCTTGTTGTTGCTGCCATTTGTGTTCTCGCTGCCCTTGTTGTCGTTGCTCTTGCTGGTGCCAGGATTGTTCTTCTCGCTGCCGTCCTCCTTGGTGTCCTCACTCTTGGGGCCGTCTGAGTTGTTGCCATTCTGGCTGTTCTCGCTGCCCTGCTCGTTGTTCTGCTGACTGTTGTTGTGGCTGTCTGTCTGGCCACCATTGTCACTGCCTGTATTGCCCTGGCCACCAGTGCCGCTGCCTGTATTGCCCTGGCCACCAGTGCCGCTGCCACTGTTGCCCTGGCCACCAGTGCCGCTGCCTGTATTGCCCTGGCCACCAGTGCTGCTGCCACTGTTGCCCTGGCCACCAGTGCCGCTGCCTGTATTGCCCTGGCCACCATTGTCACTGCCTGCGCTGCCTTCGGTACCACTGCTGCCGTTCTGGGCTCCATCCCCTTGTCCCCCGCCTCCTGCATTGCCGCTTTCACTGGCCCCATTCGCATCTGTGCCGCTCTGAGTAGCCCCCACGCTGCTGCCTTGGCCGCTGTCATTCTGTGACTTGTTTTTCTTATCCTCCTCCTCCTCCTCTGTCCTGCCGTTTCCGTTCAGATCGCCACTCTTCTGTTCCTCGTTTGCCTTCTGCTTCTCATCCGTCTCGGGCTTGCCACTCGTGCCTGTTTGGGGGTCGCCATTCTTGTTGGAATTATCCTGCTGCCGGTTTTCATTGTCTTGGGATGTGTTCGTGTATTCCTGGTTCTCATCTCCTCCACCTGGCTGGCTTGCCTCAGACTCTCTGGGAGAGCTGTCGTGATCCGTTTGCTGATCATTTGCTGTAGGCAAACACGGAGAGCAGCCCGTCAGCTCTGGGGGGGCTGAGAGCTGGAGAGCAGAGGGGAAATCCCCCGAGAGAGGCGATGGAACGCACGGGGGAAGAGGGGAAACCCCACAGGAGCCGGGGAAACCCACGGGGACAGGTGGGAGCAGATGGGGAGGGGAACCTCAAGGGAGAGGAAGGACCTCAGGGGTGAGAGGGGGAACCAAATGCGGCGGACCACAAGGAACCCCTCCCGCAGGAGGGGCCCAAGGCCAAAGGAGGCCCCGCAAACCAAGTGCGGTGCCTGACCCACCCCCGGCCCAAGGCCTTCGCTGCCCTCTCCTGCCCCTGCCATAGCCCCCCGGCGGCTGTCCCTCCGCGACCCCTCCCCAGGCCCGCCCGGCACCCCCGCCCGGTGTGCCACCGGCCCCTCACCCGCGGCGCGGGCGGCGCAGAGCCCCAGGAGCAGCAGCAGCAGCAGCGGCAGCAGCGGGCGCGGGGCCTCCATGGCGGGCGGCCCCTCACGGCCGACAGGTGCCGCTTCCGGGCACAGATCTCGCGAGATCGAGGGGAGGGGACGGGAGGGAGCGAGAGGGGCCGCGCGGGGGCGGGGCCTGAGCCGTTGGGCGGGGCCTCACTCTATGGGGCGGGACTTCCTACGGGGCGGGTTTGTGGGCGTGGCCGCGCTCTTGGGGCGTGGCTTGTGCCGGCTGGGGGCGGGGCTTAGGGAGGCTGGAGCTCCGTTGGGAGGCGCTTGGCGCCCCCTGGCGGGCGCGGGGCCCGCCGCAGCCCGGGCCCCCTGTGTGGTCACAGCAGCGTTTTGGGGTAAAACCCGCCGGTTTGGAGTCTGTTTCCCGAGCTTGAGAGTCCAGGGCGGGGAGTTAGTGAGCAGGTTAGTGAGCAGCGGCCCCAGACGGGCGCTGGGAGTACACTCCCAGCTCTGGAGTGGGCGAGGCTGGGGGACAACAGGCAGGAAATCAGGGCTGGTTTCCTTTCCTTTGCTTCAGGACAGCTTTGGAGAACCTGCTGGTTTTGGGTAACCTGGTATTTTTTGGATATTATATATTTTTTTTATATACCGTGTTATTTTTCGGATGTTATTTAATTTTTTTGATAAGCTGTTATTTTTCAGATACTGTTTCATTTTTTGGACAGCCTGTTGTTTTTCTTTTTTGGCCCAAGTGGACATGTCCTGTTCGACAGCAGCGATTCCCAGCGGCAGCAAGAAATTGGCTGTGCCTGTCAGTGGGCACCCAGGACTGTTCAGTTCTTTCCTTTTGTCTGGTTTAGACTGTTAAATCTCCCTTCTCTGGACTAAATATCCAGCTTTTCATAGAATCATGGAATCCCAGAGTGATTTGGCTTGGAAGGGACCTTACAGACCATCCAGTCCCACCCCCTGACATGGGCAGGGACACCTTCCACTACCCCAGGTTGCTCCAAGCCCCCTCCAGCCTGGCCTTGGACACTTCCAGGGATGGGGCAGCCACTCCATTTAACCCTAAAACACAGGAAAACACATCACATGGAAACCGAATCCCACACAGTGATTGGGGAATAATCCTGCCTTGGAATGTGGCAGATGTGGTTGATTTTCTTCTCTTGTGTTTTTTTTTCTCCCAATCTCTGGGGAATCTCAGTTCAATTCAACACATTCCAACAATCCCTGCTGCTTGGCTCTGCCCGTGCCAGCCTTTCCAAGGAGACCAGAACAGTTGGCCCAACGCTTTTTTGGGATTTAAACAGAGAATTGAGGCTGTTTCTCATGCTCAGCTTTCACTCACCCCCTGGAAGTCAAGAGTGACTGAGCAGAGGCCAAGTTCCTCTGGATTGACAACAATGCCTCTGGGAATGGAATTCTGCCCAAAATACCATGGATGAGGCTGACATCAGCCCAGAGCCTGGTGGCTTCCACCAGGATCCAACACTTTTCTTGGGATCAAACAGGATAAACAGGACCAGTGACCTCCCCTCCCCTCGTGTCCCTCACAGCGTGGCCCAAGCCAGTGTGATGGCAGCTGCCGGTCCTGGATCATGGAATGTCCCCGGCTGGAAGGGACCCACCAGGACCACAAGGATTGACTCCAACTCCTGGCCCTGCACAGGACACCCCAAAACCTGAGCACGCTATCACCTGAACAGCTCCACATCCCAGCTTCAGTTTTGGGGCGTTCCTGAACTGGTGCCATCTATTCTCGTAAATCCTCATGGATTCACTTCTCAGGGATGACTCTTTCTGAGAATAGCCACCAAGAGCAGGCTGGACACACAAATCTGGCCTTAATTAACACTAATTGGGGTGTTTTAATGTGTTGTCCCAAGGTCTGGTGTCAAGACAATAAAGTCCTCACCTTGTCCGACACGTCTGCATCCCCCATCCCGCCCCTTTCCCCCGAGGGCTAATCTGGTCAGGATAAAGGATCAAAAGGAGAAACAATTAGCAAATGGAAGAATTTAATGATGCTAATTAAAATGTATTAAGTGTAGCCACTGCCTCTGCACCAGCTGCTTTGGCAGGAGCCCGGAGAGCATGGAGCACCAGCCTTACCCCGGTGCAGAGTGGGATAACAGGACATCTGGTGCGCCCTCCCCTCCGGCCCCCGAAAAAAAAGAGGTTTGAAGAAACCTCGGTGTTCGTGGTGGAGCCCCTAATTAGCTCCATCTCTGCAGGAGACCCCTGGGACCTCATTAGGCTTTTCAATTAGTGCCTGGCCAGCCTGCAGGGGGGGCGGGGGGGAGGACTGGGGCGGGAGGGGGCTGGGGGAGGGCGGGGAGGTGGCTGCAATTAAGCGATCGGGCGGAGGTGACAGAAGTAGCCCCGTGTCCAAAAGGCAGCCGGGAAAGCTCCAAGCTGGCTCCCAGATGCTCCCGGCGCTCCCCGGAGTTGGCTCCCGAGGAGCCCCTGACGAGGAGCCCCTAACGAGGCGCTCGCAGGGCTGGCAGCGAACCCGCGGGGGCTGTGCCCGAGGCGGCTGCAGGAGGGGTTCAGCCTTTTCATGGAATCAGGGAATGGTTTGGGCTGGATGGAATCTTAAAGGTCGTCTCCTTCCACCCCCCTGCCACGGGCAGGGACACCTTCCACTGTCCCAGGTTGCTCCAAGCTCTGTCCAAGCTGGTCTTGGACACTTCCAGGGATCCAGGGGCAGCCAGGTCCGCCCCAAGCACAGCTCTGCAGTGATTCCACACCTGGACCCACCCCAGGCAGGAGACACCAGGCACTCCCGAGCTTTGTTTAGCCCTGGGAACGGGCAGCAATGACGGTGAATGTGATTTACATTTCCAGCTGCTCATTTCCAGTCTCAGCTCCATCATCCACACGGATGCTCCCAGCTCTCCTGCCCGGCTGTGCCTCGTGGGGACCCTGTCACGGGCACGTTGGCCCCTCTCCCAGCTGTTTGCGCCTCTCAGCTAAGGCAGGATCCAGCTGTCCCACCTCTCTCCACACCGTGCTACCCCTTCCCTCTGCTGCTGACACTCCATTTCATTCCCTTCTGACCTTTTCCCCTTCTCTGGATGGGATTGGGACACACTCCGTGAAAAGCCAGTCACCTGCAGAGCAGGACCAGGGAGTGTGCGGTGGCAGTGCCTTGTTTCTCAGGGGACTGCGTGGCCTTGGGCTGCAAAACTGTGGGGCTTTGGTGCAACTTTGAAAAATGGAATCTTGTAACTGGGAAATCATGGAATCATGGGACAGTTTGGGTTGGACGGGACCTCAAAGCCCATCCAGTGCCACCCCTGCCATGGGCAGGGACACCTTCCACTGTCCCAGGGTGCTTCAAGCCCCATCCAACCTGGCCTTGGACACTTCCAGGGATCCAGGGGCAGCCACAGCTGCTCTGGGCACCCTGTGCCAGAGCTTCTCCACACTCACAGGGAAGAATTCCTTCCCAATATCCCATCTAACCCTGCCCTCTGGCAGTGGGAAGCCATTCCCTGTGTCCTGTCCCTCCAGGTGCTTTTCCCAAGTCCCTCTCCAGCTCTCCTGGATCCCCTTTAGGCGGTTCCAGAGAGCCAAACACTGCTGGGGAGTATCCCAGGCCTCCCACATCCTGGACTGCCCGGCACCATTTCACCTCCCGGCTCTGAGGACAAGTTAAATCATGGGAAACATCACCTAAAACTTGTCCAAAACAGAGCAGTGGGGCCACCAGACCTCCTGGTCACATCATCCCAAATGGAAATGAGCTGGATATCCAGTTCATTTCTGCAACAAAGATAAACCTCAAAGTTTTCCTCTTCTAGAATCATGGAATGGTTTAGGTTGGAAGGGACCTTAAAGACCAACTTGCTCCAGTCCTCTCCCATGGGCAGAGACACCTCCTGTAGAAGTACTTCCCAGAGGACAAATAAAATCCAAAAAGACCAATTTTCCATGGACAACCACTCTGAATCCTGTATTTTTATCCAGCTGTATTGCTGCAGGCATGGTGGATATATCGATCCCATGATCTGTTCCACCATGACAGCTCCAGTGGGTCCACCCAGCACTGGAGCAATGCATCCCTGGTCTCACCTTCTTCCCCAGGAGCAGCGAGGCCAGGAGGGTTTGGTGACCAATTGCTTCTGGCAGGGATAATCCCATCCCGTCTCAGCTCCGGAGCACCGCGAAAGCATCGGAACAGATGTTCCTTTTCCATATGGGAAAACACTGAGTAAAACAAAGGAATATTCTCCTGCTGAAGCCCAACATCTGTTTGAAGCTGTCTGGCTCTGGTTCAGATTTAATTCTTGTGACAGGTCTCTTCATGCCTCTAATGTCCCATGAAATCCAATTCAAGGAGCTGTTTGTCCACAGCCTGCTCCTGGTGTTGGGGAGAGCGGGGCCGCATGTCGTCCGGGCGTTCCTCACCAAAAAACAGTTTCTTGGAACAGTTTCTCTAAAAAAAGCTCCATTTTGCCTCTTTTCAAGCGACAGCCACGCACGTTTTGGGTGACACCCTAATCCCCTCTGCCCTGGTGCTCACACGACTGTGCGACACGTGGCCGCTCCTCCCGGGTGCTGCCGAGGAGGAATCGTGCTCTATTCCAAAATTTATGCAATTTTATTTTTCTTTGAAAGCAAGAAATTTAAATAATTCGGAGTGTGGAATGAAAACACCTCCCAGATTTGGGGCTGTCTTGGGTGTGACAACAATCAGGATGCTCCGGGCACTCGGAGGGTTTGGTGGCACCAAAGAGCTGCGTGAGCTGCGCTCTGCTCGCCGCTCCCGACTTGCTGGGGCCCCTATGAGCAATGACTCTGGAGTTCTGGGATGCTCCAAGCTGGGAATTTCAGCTGTTCAGATGATGGTCCTGAGCTGGATGGAGAAGCCGTGCTCCTGCTGGAGGTCCCACTGCTGCTTGCAAAGGCATCAGGAGCTTTCACAAGGTTTTGGGAGCTGGCGTCGGCCCCAGGTGTGTCCCCAGGGCTCAGCCAAGGGCTCACATCTGTGCCCGTAGCTGGGGCCTGGTTCAGGTGTGAGTTTTTCTGGTTCTGCCCAGCTCTGATATGAAAATCCCCAAATCCAGGCGTCACCTGCTGCAGATGTGGATGCCGACATCTCGCACATCTAGAAAACACAGACAGATCCTCCTTAGTCACCACGAGGTTCCCTTTCCCCTCCACCTGCAGACGGGCACCTGCTGCTGCTCCACTTCCTTAAAAATGCTTCCCTGGTGGCTTCTCAGCACTGGAGAAGGAAAGGAGAAGAGAAATGTCACAGCAGGAGGAAAAAGTGTCATTGATCCCCCAAATGAGCCAAAGCCCCGCCAGACCCAGCAGCTACAGGATGGGCTCACCCATCACCAATGGTCAGGATGCTGCTGTTGGGAACTGGGGGACACTGTGGTCTCCAAAATGCAGGAGGGGGGTGGGTAGAGAGCAGGGAACAGGGCAGGAAATTCCAAAGGGGAATGGAACAGGACCGAACCCCATAAATTAGCTCCAGGCAGGTGCAGCTCCAAGTCAGTCTGCAACAGAAACAAAATCATGAGTTCCAGGGGAAAAATTGAGGGGTTTTTTTCCTGTTAAAATACAAGGAGAGGGAAGAGTCCTGATACGTCCAAGTACTGAACTGACCGAGGACTCCAGATGGGTTGAAAATCCATTGGGTTGATTTTGTCCTTTTTCATCCCAATCTTTTCACCCCTGGTTCGGAAGAAGCGGGCACAGAGGACCCAGTACACACCAGTAACTCCCACTCCCACTGGCTTCTCAGGCACCTCCTGAACTGGTTCACCCAATCCCCCCATGTCCTGATGCCTGGATCACTCCAGCAAGCTGCACACTGTTGATGGACACCCCAAAATCCCCCTGCGTCCATTGACAGAGGTGTTCAGGGGATGCTGGACCTCAGGAGCAGGAGTTCTGTCCCGAAATACTTCCCAGGAAGGTGGCAATGGATAAGAGGAGAGCACTTCCCACACAGACCACACTCACACGGTGAGTTGCAGCTGTAGTTTTATTTCCTTTTGTGAAAAATAACAGGATTTTGAGGTGATAAAAACACAACCCCTCCCAGGGCTCAGCCCCAGACCCTGCCCACCCCAGCACGACTGCAGGCAGGAGCAGCACCGACGGAGCAGCATCCCCGGGGCAGGATCCGGCTCCCTGCCAGGGCAGAGCGAAGGTGGGAGCTGGGGATGGGAGCAGGACGGGAGGATTTGGGAGCAGCTGGAGGCATTCCTGCTCCTGGATCCGGGATGGAGTGCCAGTTCCAGTCAACACCTGCTGTGTTTGGTGCTGGCATCACCACGCGGGTGTCGTCCCTGTGCCGGTGTCGTCCCTGTGCCCCACGGCGGCGATGGGCACTCAGTTCATCCCACGGAGATTCCCATCGTCAGCAGCTTGTGGAGGGTCTATTTTATTATTTTTTTTCTTTTTTTTTCCTTTTTTTTTAATAAAAACAGTCTTTAGGTTGACTGCTGGCAGCAGCTCTGAGCAGAAAACCCCTTCCTCCAGAGTCTGCTTCCAAAGAGTTCAGAAAGGGTCAAATATTGACCAATAATGGTTTTGGCTGCGTTTGAATCTTGATTGTGGCTTCTGCAATGTACAGCGGGGAGGGGACGGGGGGCGAAGGGGGAACGAGGCTTTCCCCTTAGTCAGCAGGTTTGGTGACCAGGGAGAGGGGCTGCGTCTGCAGCACGGCCAGGGCGGCCGGCATGGAGCCGGGGGGCGAGGGCAGGAGAGCCGTGGGGGGCACCGAGGCGAAGGGGATGGGTCTGGAGAGGAGCGAGGGCGGGCTGCCGAGGCTGGAGGAGGAGGAGGAGGAGGAGGAGGAGGAGGAGGAGGAGGAGGAAGAGGAAGAAGAGGAGGCTTTGCTGGTGAGGACGGTGGAATGCACGGCGAGCTGAGCCCTGGCCTCCGGCTTGGTGGTGAGCGAGAGCGGCTGGGCCTGTTCCGAGTGGGTGGCGGCCGGCGCGGCCGGCGAGGCCAGCGCTGCCGACGGCGTGGCGGGCGAGTCCAGCATGCTGCCGTGGGACGAGGCCGGGCTGGCGCACGGCTTCTCGGCCGGCAGGTACGGCACGCACGGCTTCTTGCTCTTGGAGGGCAGGGAGCCTGGGGGGACAGGCACGGCGTGAGGGCCGGAGCCCCGCGCAGGGGGAGGCGGAGGGGGGGTACTCACTGTCCGTGTCGTGGCTCTGCTGCTGCGCCAGCTTCTCGCGCTTTCGCTTCTTCTTCTTGCCCTGGAAAAGATGGTTTCAGGTCCTTCCGTGGCTTTTGGCCACCACGGGGGCTGCCGGCAGTGGGAAACAGGGCTGGCGGTGCCCCAGAGCATCTGCAGGGACTTGGCACCATCACCCACTGCCCCAGCACCCCAAACGCTGAGCCCCGAGCACAGCCAGCCCCCTCCCGCCAGCCAGACCCCGGGAAGGGGCCGTGGGGGGCCACACGTACGTAGTTGTCCCGCGCCGACCAGGTCGGGTAGAGCTGCGAGTGCAGCTGCCGCTCCTTCCGCGCCAGCTCGTAGTACTTGGCTTGTTCCTCCCGCGACAGCGAGTGCCACTGCGGGGAGAGACCACGCTGCAGACCCCAAAGCCACTCTGGGAACCCCAAAGCCACTCTGGGAACCCCCAAATCCACACTGGAGACCCCAGAGCCATGCTAGAGACCCCAAATGCACACCAGAAACACCAAATACATGCTAGGATGCCCAGAGCTATGCTGGAGGCCTCAAAGCCACACTCGGGGCCCCAGAGGCACACTGAAAACCCTGAAGCCAGCTGGAATCCCCAAATCCACACTGCTGACCCCAAGGACCTGCCGCCCTGGGCTGCAGAGCTCTGTTCCTCCCCATCCCAGTGCCACCCAGGTCACCACCACCTCCCTGGGGCTCCCTGGGCTGGCAATGCCCCAGGTCTGGGGTCCGATCCATGGGGAGAAGTGAAGCCAGGGGGTCTGAAGGGTCCCTGATGGGGGAACCCCTCCGTACCCGCCGGCCCAGGATCTGGTTGATGGCAGCGCTCTCCTTCAGCGTGCACTCGGCCACCACCTTGGCCCTCATCTCCTTCATGTACAGCATGAAGGCATTGAGCGGCTTCTTGATGTGGGGTTTCTTCTCCTCCTCCTTCTTCACTGCCACAGGGGATTTCCTGGAAGGAGTGGGACAGGGGTCAGGACCGCCAGGACGAGCCCCCGTCCCCACGGCCGGCCCGGCCCCCACTCACGAGCTGCCTCCAGGGCTGGCGCTGGGCTGGGAGGGCTCCTGCTTGACGATGGGCGAGACGATGGTGGGGTGCGGGATGCCCGAGGGGTGCAGCCCGTGCGTGGGCGGCGGGACCATGTGCGGGGAGAAGCGGCTGGACATCAAACTGCAGCGGCGGGAGAGGACATGAGGGGTGGTCACGTCCCCACAGGCACCCAAAGACCCCCCTGAGAACCTCCTGGGTTGAGAGACCACCTGCCTCAACCCAGCTGAGCTGGAAACCCTGAAAACATGCTGGAACCCCAAATGCACACTGGAAACCCCGAAACCATGCTAGAACCCCAGTCCACCCTGGAAACCCCAAATTCACTCTGCAAACCCCAAATCCACACTGCACTCCCCACAGCCATGCTGGAGACCCTGAGTCCACCTGAAAGCCCCCACATCCCACCCCAGCTTTGAGACGGTGACACTGATCCAGGCTAAGCGATGCCCTGAGCCCGTGGGATGTCCCATTCCTCCACCGGGGACCAGCCACTCCCTCTGGGGGCATTTCCAGCCACGGGGACCACCCCAATCTCCTGGGACTGGGCTGTGCCCATGCACTGCCTGCAGCCAAGTGTCCCAAAACCCACTGCCAGCTCTGGGGTGCCCCAAGGGTCCATCCCCTTCCCAGACCCACCTGGACATGGAGGCGTTCATGGCAAGGGCGGGATATGGGTGCCGGAAGCCACCAGCAGGAATGGAGTACACGGGCTGTCCTTGCCTACAAAACACGAGTTTCAGGGGAAAAAAAGATCCCTTCCCAGTTCATGGGCACCCTTGGACTGGTCTCCAGCTGATCTCCATCTGGAAGATTCCCAAATTTTCCAGCGGTAGGGGGTCCCTCCTTTCCCACCCCTCACAGGAGCCAGCAGCATCCTGCTGAGCTCGCAGGAAGAGTGGGTAAAGTGGGAGGAGGAGGAAGAGGAGGAGGAGGAGGAGGGTCTCAGTCAGAAGTGGGGCTCCTGGGACTCCCGGGGACCCCACCCCAGGGTCAGTCCATCCTTACTGTGGCACGAGCCAGCCCAGCGGGTGCGGGAGCTGCCCCACGGCTCCAGGCGACAGCGGGTAATAGGGGGGCAGCTCAGGGGGGTGCGGCGGCCGCGGGATCCCTGTGAGGGGGAGAGGGAGCATGGGGGGATGTGAGGACAGGGCCACGGCAGCCTCGGAGCCCCCCGTGCCCTCCAGCACCTTGTCTGCCTCCAGCACCTTTGAGCACCCCATTTCCCTCCCAGCACCCCATCTCTCTCAGCCCATGTAGAGCACCCCATCTCCCTCAGCACCCATCACCCCAGGCTGGGGAGAGCTGGAACAGCCACAGCAGAGCCCTGGGGGGATCCCACACCCCAACCCCACCCGTTGCTGGTGAAGGACCCCCCCAGTCCCTGGCTGCATCCTCAGCCCCCTCCCACAGACCACCCGGGAGGCAGAGGGAGCACTCAATGGAGAGCCCCCAGCTCCCAGCACAGCCCCCGCACCATCCCATTCCCTTTGCTCCCCCAAACGCTGCCCCAGCCCCTGCTCACCCGTCTTGGGGTCGATCTCTGGGGAGAGGTGGCCAGGCGGCGATCCCGGCGGGAAGGGGTCGTTGCTGTAGGTGATGAGCGGCGTCAGCGGGTGCATGTGATGGGCGTGCTGCACCACCGGGACCTTGTTGGACTGCGGGGAGAGCAGGGAACTGCGGCCACCCCCAAAAACACCCCCGTGGGCAGTGGGGCAGCACCGCCATGGGTGCCCCATCCCTGGAGCTGTTCCAGGCAGCTTGGAGCAACCCGGTCCAGTGGAAGCCGTCCCTGCCCATGGCAGGAGAGTGGGACTTTGGTCTTTAAGGTCCCTTCCAGCCCAAACCACCCCCACGTTCCCCGACTGCAGGATCATGGGGGCGCTGGGAACACACCACCCCGCGGGTAGGGGCTGCTCTTACCAGGTGTGCGGGCGAGGGTGAGCGGTTGTCCTTCAGCGTGGCCCCGGCCGGCACGTCCAGCAGCGGCCACTTCATCTGCAGGTACTGTGGGAGGGATGGGATGATGCCCTCCAAGAGCCTCGGACACCCCTGGCCCCAGAAAACCCCCTGCCCCAATACACTGCACCAGTCCTGAAACATCCCCCCCAGCCCCAAATCACCCCCTGATCCCAAAACACCCCCCAGCCCCAAAGCACCCCCAACCTTAAAACACCCCACCCAGCCCCAAAACATGCCTACAGCCCTCCAAAAAAACCCTATCCCCAAAAGATTCCCCAGCCCCAAAACTTCCCCCCAATCCCAAAACATTCCCTAGCTCTGAAACAACCCTCTGACCCCAAAATATCTGCCGAGGACACCCCAACTCATGGGCTGGTGGCAGAGAGGTTTTGAGGGTATACAGGAATGTTTTCAGCCATATCTGCTCCTACAGACCCCAGTAATGGTGCCAGCTCCCAAATCCTAAATCCCAAATAGTGCAAAACCCCAACCCCCAGATCTCTGCCCCAATGGATGCAAAGCCTCAAACAGCAAAACCCCTTGAACCTTCAACCCCAAATGGTGCCAAACCCCAAACGTCAAATGTCTGCCCCAAATGGTGCAAACCCCCCAAATCTTAAACCTCAAATCCTACCCCAATGGTGCTGCCTCCCTGAGAGGTCTCTGTCTCTGGGGGTGCCTCTCCCATCCTTGGGGTACCATCACCAACCCCAAACTGTGGGAGTGCAAGAAATCAGCCCCACACTGTGGGGCGGGGGCAAATGCAGGGGTTTTGGGGTTTTTTCTCCCTTTCTGGGGTAACATCTCGCCATGACACGGAGGTGTCTCCTTGGCACCCCCAAAGAAAGGCGCTTTGTGCCATGTTTGGGGAGACAGAGGCATTTCCCGAAGACAGCAAGAGGGTCCCTGGAGATGCCAGGGCTCAGGAATGTGGCTGGAGCAGCTGCCTGCAGGAATTTCCCCAAACACAGACCTTCCTGAGCTGAGGCAGCTGGAAGGAAAACCCAGGAGGAGTTTGGGGGAGCATTAACTCTTCCAGAGCTGGGGGGCTCCTGTCATTCCCAAAGTGTCCCGTGTGCCCTCTGCAGCACCTCTGGCTGTCCCCTGTCCCCAGCAGGCCCCTCCTGCACCCCTCATCCCATCCAGCATCAGCCCTGCATCCTCACCTCTACCTCTCCATCTCCAGTATCCCCACCTGCATTCCCAGTATCCTGTCCCTGCATTCCCAGTATCCCTCCCTGCACCTTCACTCTCCTCCCTCTGCCTCCAGTAACCCTCCCTCCCCAGCATCCCCCTCCATGTCCAGCACAGCTCCCAGCACCCTCCATCGCCCCCCATCCCTGCTGGCACCCAAGGACCCCCATCCAGGACCCCCCTGGCACAGCACTGTCCCAAAGCTGTTGAGAATTCCTCATGATCCAACCATTTCCCCAAAATCCTGCTTCACTGCCTAACCCAGGTGCCACCCCAGGTGCCACGAGGCCACTTCAATCCCCATCCTGGCAAAGGGATGCTCCAGCATCACACTCCCAGTGCCTCCATGGGGAGACTTTTGGCACTGATGGGATAATCCCACAGGTGCCAGGACTGGATCCACCCCTGGCAGCTGGGACTGGGACACCACGCACCCAGAGCACGCCTGGTATGCGGGTGGCCCCATGACCCCGGGCTCACCCCTCACCCATGGGCTGTCACCCGTGGGCTCATCACTGTCCCCTGTGGGCTGGCCGTGACCTGCCAGCTCACTGTCACCCCAGGTTCACTCTCACCTCAGGTTCACTGTCACCCACGGGCTCACTGTGACCCAGCTCTCCCTGAGAGGAAGGAGCTGTTCCCCAGGTGCCAGCTTTGATGCACCCTCCCCAAATCCGGGTGACCCACAGGTGCCAGTGCAGCCAAAACATCCCAACACCTCCAGGGCCACGCTTGCAGCCACACTGGGGTGACACTGGGGACCCCCCAGCTGTCCCTAGCCAAGACCCGAGCACTGGATGAGACCCTCGGTGCTCCCCACCGTGTCCCCCATACACCATGTCCAGGACAGGGCAGGAGATGCCCCTCCATATCCCAAGGGGCTCCCTGACCCCCCAGTCCCCGCCCCCTCCCCGTCACAAAGGGGCTTTCTGGGCTGCTCTGTAAGCGGAGAAGGCGCGAGGGGACGGGGACAGGCAGGGAGGCGGCGCAGGGGGGACGGCAGTGGGGGAAGGTTTGGGGGATAAAAGGCTGATTCTCATTTCGAGGCCATTTCAGGAGGCTGGGGAAGGGAAGGGGGAAGGGAAGGGGGGGAAGAGGGGGGACCCTTTCAAAATATACAAAGCGGGGGGAGCTGGTGAATGGTTCAGTGGTGATGTGGAAAAATGACCCCCCCTCCCCTCTTTTTCCTCCCCATCCCTTGGCTCCAGCTGGGACACAGCCCCCACTGTCCCCCCACGTGGGGATCTGAGCTGTGAAACAGCAGAAAAAAAAAAAAAAAGAGGAAAATAGTTGAAAATCAGTCACATTCCAGAGAGATTAGAGCCAGTCCTGGGTCCTCGTTACCAGCCAATTAAAAACAGGGATAACCCCTTCCCTGCTGGAGCCCATCCCTCTGGGAGCCCCCAGACACGCAGGAAGGGGGGCCAGGGGATCCCCCAATGCCCAATTAAGGGCGTTCACAAGAGGATTTCCGCTCCTCTTCGGCACAGGGATCGATCCAGTTGTGATGATTTCCCTGGGAAGGGGGAAAAGCGCCTGGCTGGGGCTGGGCTGGGGCTGCGTGTCCTGGTGTGGCGCGTCCCAGCATCGTGGATCCTGGTGTGGCACGTCCGGGTGGCTGCTGGGTGTCCCAGGATTGCACGTGCTCGTGTGCCACGTCCTGGTGGTGTGTCCCACTATCGCATGTCCCAGGACTGCACATCCTGGCCTTCCATGTGCTGAGGTCGCATGTCCCAGCGTGGTTTGTCACGGTGTCGCGTGTCCCAGGATTCCATGTCCCAGTACCATGTGTCCCAGCATGTCCTGTCCCGGTGTCCTGTCTCAGTGTCCTGTCCCGGTGTCCCAGCACTGCCATGCTGTCTCGTGTGCAGGTGAGGTGTGATTTCTGAGGGAAATGGGTTTTCTGGGCTGGATGCACCGTGTCCAGGTGTCCCAGGATCACCCATCCCAGCACCGCCTGTCCCACTGCTCCACTTCCAGGCTCCGCAACTCATCCCCGTGCTGCACATTCCATCACTTATCCCGATGCTCCCTGTCCCAGCACAGGCTCCTCTCTGCTGGCATCAAAGCCTCAGGCTTGGTACTCACCGGCCTCATTTTGGGAGAGAAAAGGTCTGCTTTGGGACCATTTTGCCAGCGGCTCTGGGGCAGGAGCCTCTTTGCTGGCTTTTCCCTTTGCCCCCAGAGATGATCCCGCAGGAATCACCATGGAGGAGATCCAGGTGATCCCAGCACGTGAGTGTTTCATCCCCCTACCCAAAACCCCCCGGATGAGCTGGAAAGCACTCAGGAAGATTCCCACAGGTGTCCATGGATTTGAGCATCCATCCTTTTGTCGCCCAGGACAGGAGGTGGGGAATGGCGACCCCCAGTTGCCCATCCTCATGCCAATCCCTTTTCCAGCCTGAATTCCCAGGGCTTTGCAAAGTCCCCTGAGCCCCACCAGAGACCCCCAGATTCCCAGCCTGTTTACACAGCTGCAGGATAACCAACAGCCCTTCCCCCTCCCACCTCTGCTCCAGCCCTTTTTCCCCAAAATTCATCCCAAAATCATGCCACGGAGACAGGAAAGGCCAAGCATTAGGGCAGAAAATGGGGGTTTGTAGGATGGTTAATGGAGCCCCTCAAAATCTTTGTCCAGGTGTGGCCACCGCAGCCCCATGGCATCCCAAGATCCAGCTTTGGGCAGTGTCACTGCCTTGTTTGGGAAAAAAAACCCCAAATTTGGCTCCAGGAGTCACAGGGAGATGGGAATTTTGAGGGAATGCAGATCCTGGGCTCAATGCATCGTCCAATTCCATAAAACTTTGTGCTTGGGATTACGAAGATGGAAAAAACCCCAAATCTGCCCTGGCAGAAGGGGCTGGGGCTGCACCCAGGGGTGCTGCAGATAGGGATGGTGCCAAGAGGGATTGGGGGGAAGCCCCAAACAGGGGAAAAAAAACGGGTGGGGGAAGAGGGGGTAAGGAGAGGGGAAAGTAGGGACCTGGCCTTTCGCCCTCCTGAGCCAGGATGGGGTGTCCTTCGCACCCCAATAAATCATCCCAATGCCAAAAATCACAGAGAAAACCCGGGAGCATCCCGGCCCCACAGCGCCCATCGCCCGTCCCGCAACCTCGCACAGCAGCTGCTGCATTCCGCTTCCCTGGGATAACTGGGAAGGGAGAAATCCCAATTACAGCTGGATTTACAGCCCAGGGAACGAGACATAAATCTCTCCCCCACCCCCGCCATCCATCCGCTTCCCAGCCAAATAATCTCCTCCAGATGTTGCCCATGAACACCAGGATGACAAATTCCAGCCAGGAGACTTATGGGGGGGGGTCTCCTGCATCCCCCCATCCCAAGGAGAACCCCCAAAGTTCCTGGTAAGAGTTATTTTCCCATCAGGATTTAGGGTTTTTAAAGGGTGATACGGGGGTGATGCAGGAGACATCACCGTGTCCTCTTTTGGCATTTTTTGGGTGACACCGGCCAGGCAAAGGGTGTCCCAGGTGGGGACAAGGATTTTGGGGTGGGAATGAGAGTTTGTGACACCCTAACAACAGATGTTTGTCCATTCCCGTAGCACAGCCCAGACCCATGGGCACCAGATGGGAAATGCCACCGGGGCTGGGATGGGAAGGTGGAAAAAGCAGCTGGGAGGTGAAAAACAAGTTTAAAAACCCCTCCATTTGGGATGAGCTTGGAGTGGTGGCACTTAGGTGACCTCATCTCCACCCACAGATCCCAAGTCTCCACCCTGGGGACACCGGTGGCATCTGCTGAAGAACTCGGCCCCAGATCTGCAGAGGGTGAGGGCAGGCAGGATGGGAGGGAGGGGAGGCAGCAGGATGAGGCTGGAGCACGGCCAGGACCGCAGTCAGGACACAGCCTCAGCCCAGAGCGGCCTCAGCACCGGGATGTCCGAGCATCCTCCCCACGTGGGTGCCCTGAGCATCTCTCACCAGGAGCATCCTGAGCTTCCCTCACCCCTGAGGGCCCTCCCCCCACGGAGGACCGGCACATCCCTTGCCCCGGGTGACTCCAGCACCCCATGGATACCCCGAGCTTTCCCACCCACGGGTGCCCTGAGCACACACTGGCCATGGGGCAGGACAGGCTCAGGGCCCACCGGGCCCCCGCTCCCTGCCCCTCCTCCCTGTGCCCAAACCCAGTGGCCCCGAATCCTGCTGCTGCCCCGAGGCTTTTGTCTGCAGCTCCTGGCCCTAGCCTCAATGGACCCATTCATCTCCCTGCATCCGCACGGGGGGATCCCAGCGGGAGTAACGGGCTCAGCCTGCCCCGGCACCGACAATCCCACTGCTCCGGAGCCTCCCCGGGCATCCCCAGTGTCAGGGCTGACCCACGGGACAGCAGCCATGGGACAGCAGCACATCCCACTCCCATCCTGCCGACCTCCGCTGCCCTCTGCCAGAGCTCTGAGCAGCATCCCCAGGGCTCCGGGATCCCAAAGGCTCCGGGATCCCCAGGGTGAACACACAGGGTGACATCGTTGCCAAAAAACGCCGGAAAAAGAGGCAAATCGGGAAGGGACACATTACTCCTTCCCCTCCCCCTCGGACCCTCCCACACTCCATCCCCTTTCCCCCCGAACTCCGACACGAGCAGGAGAGAGACGGAACACAACACAACCCGATCCCGGTCCCGACCCCTTCTTCCCTTATCCCTCCTCTTCCTCCATCCAGGATGCACCGGGCACTTCCCCCCGGGTTCCTCTTCCCTCCCAAGCTCCCGCCAGCGACTTCAAGGAAGGAAAACTAATGAAAAGCAGCTGCTGGGAATTCCAGAAGGATGATGAATGCGCCTCAGTCCCGGAACAATCCCAGGGCTGAGCAGAGGCGCCCCGAGCACTTACTTCATCGCTTTAATTTGGGAATAGTGTTGGAAAAGGAGGGAGGAGGGAGATTTGGGGGGTGGGGGGGAGTGGAAACCTCCTGTAGGTCTACAAACTCCGCCCGCAGGGTAATTAGCCGAAGAGCATAATTAAGGAGCGGGATAAAGGGGCCATTGTGTGCGGCAGCTCTGCAGAGCAGGCGGGAGAGTCTGGGAGTAGGGAAACTGAGGCACGGGGAGGGCTCAGAGCCGGGAAGGACTGGATCAACCCAGCAGCTGCACAGAGCAACACGGACAAGCCAAAAAATGTGAAAAAAACGGGTTTTTCCTTAATATTTTCCAGGTGGGGAAGAAAGGCGGCACTGATGGGGGGCAAATCCCAAATAAACCAGAAAATCCCAAATTAGTGCAGGAGGAAGGAGGAACTGCAGTGGTCCGAGGATGCTGAGCATCGAGTGAGCCCCCACGCCGGAAAAATCCCCCCATTCCAACACCTCCATCCACATCCCAATGCCAAAACCCTCCACGCTCTGCCAGAACCGCCAGCAAGACCCGCCCGGTTTTTGGAGCAACCCTTTTTCCTGCCAAAAATCCGTATTTTAATCATTTTCCTTGGCAGCAGCGCAGTTAAGGATCTATTTTCTTTAGGAGACAGATACGGCTCTGTATCCTTGGGAATTCATCGCAGGAGTGGCGCAAAAAAAGCCGGAATAAGCCCAGGTTATGGATTTTTCCCTCATTTATTTTGGGATCGCAGCCTGCCGAGGCGCATTAATTACACCGAGGTGCATTAATTACACCGGCATGGCGTCGGGAGAGCTATTTGGATGGAATTCCATGCCTGAGGAAGGTTTGGATTTGTTTAAATCCTCGCCTCCAGACTCGAATTCCTGGGGTTAAACTGGTTTTTTTGGGAATAATGCCAATCCTGTGCATGGTCTCGGCTTCGCTGCTCCGGCAGTGCTGTGCCTGGTTCCCATCCACTTCCCAAGCAGGAGAAGGATGCTGGGATGAGATTTTACCCCACTATGGATCCATCTCATTCTGGGTTTGGGATAAAACCCATCAACTCCACACAATCCTGACGGGATGGATCCGGCATCGTGGCAATAGGGATTTGCATCCATCCAGCTCGTCCATGTCCAGAGTCCAGAGCCTTTCTTTTCCATCCCACCTTGGAGACCTTTGTGTTGTTGGGAATGATCCCAAGGAGCCAAACACAGCCTCAGGGGTCCCCAATTCCTGATTCCCCATGAGGAAAACCGGGCTAAAGCTCTGCTATAAACAGCAATGCCATCGTTAGATTCCAACAAATTCCTTCACCGTCGGAGCAGAGCCCCAGAAATACTCTCTGGACAGAAACTGCCAGGAAGGTGATACTGGGGATCACGGACACTTCCCAGATTCCAGGATCTCATTTGGAAATAACCCAGGAGCAAAGCGAATTCACACAGATTGAAGGGCAGGAGCATCCATCCATCCATTGGTGCTTGGTGGGTTGGCACAGGGATGGGGCTTCTCCTGGTTTGGAGTGTGGGAAGGCACTGTGTAACCAGATTCCTAAATATTTCCCAGATTTCCATAGATTTTCCAGATTTCTAAAGATTTTGGAGTGGAGAAATGCAGAAGCACTGCTTTCTTGCCCGGTATTCCAAAAGAAGTCCTCCAGTTTGGCTGTCAGATCAGTCCTGGCATCCACAGACTCATCCATCCCCAGGATCCACCACCTTCCTGGCCACTTCCTCGGAGCATCTCCCGGCCATGGAGATTATTTGGGGCTTGGGTTTTTCTCCCAAAATCTTTCTTTTCCATGCAGTTCAATCCACAGCACCCGGCTGCGGAATACGAGGATGGATGCCACGGCCACTGGAATGGCTGGATCCTGCAGATCAGCTCGTTCCCTCCAACACTGGGGCAAAAGAAGAAGGAAACAAGAAAAAGACGGTTCCCAAGGCAGCCTGTGCCTCCTGCCACCCCGGTGTTCCGCGTGTCCAGGCTCATCCAGAACCTCGGGATGAGGGTGGGAAGCGGGTTTGGCAGAGCTCGGTGCCCTCGGGCGATGCTGCACACGGCTGGATCCAGAAGGGGTCAGGATCGGGGAGGCTGCTTCCAGCAGAGGATTGGGAAGGCTGTGCCTGGATGTATCCGGTATGGGATCAGGGATGCTGTGTCTGGATCGAGCTGGTACAGGATCAAGGACTGAAGTATGGGATTGAAGAGGCTGAGCCTGGATGGATCCAGTATCAGATCCAGGATGCTGTGCCCAGATGGATTCGATACGGGATCAGGGATGCTGTGCCTGGATGAATCAGGAACGGGATCAATAACGCTGAGCTCGGCCGTATCCAGTACGAGATCAAGGATGTTGTGCCCAGCAGGATCTGGTTTGGGACTGAGGATGCTGCACCCAAATGGATCCAGTACAGTATCAAAGATGCTGTGCCCGGCTGGATCCAGACCAGGACCAAGGATGCTCTGTCCCTCCGTTTTCTGTTCTGGGATTGAGGATGCTGAGCCTGGCTGGATTTGGTGCAGGATCAGGGATGCTGTGCCCAGATGGATCTAATGTGGGATCGGGGACACTGTGCCCGTCCAGCTGCACTAGGCATGATGATGTCCTGGGATCTGGGGGATCCCCGTGCTGCCACTCTGGTGGGAGCTCATGGAAGGGGGTTGGTGATGGGCACAGAGCTCGGCTGCTCTCCGTGCATGAGTGGCCGTGGGTTCCAGCGGGGCCTCACCCAGCGGCATCACAAAATTCACCCACCCCACCCCCAGCATCCCCAGTTCCCCCACACACACCCCTCACTAACTTGGCTCCATGCAGAGGCCCCAGTCCGTCGGAATTCAGCCCCAATCCATGCTTTCCCAACCCCAGTCATCTCTCTAAAACATCCGGGAGGCGACACCCGCTGAAGCCCCTGTTAATTAATCCCCTTTCTGGGATTCATTAAATCATCGTTAGTGGCCGCTTGTGACGGATCCCAACCCCAATCCCTTCTCATTATCCCGGATTCCTCGCCAGTGTTTGGCATCGCGGTCAGTCGCGCTTCATCCCCAAAACCTCATAATCCCAAAAGTGACAAATTGGGAATACAACCTTTATCCAGCCGCCGGCAAAACACCGGGATAATCAGCTCATCTGCCCTCCCCATCCCGGGATTTTGGCTCCACGGCCACTCCAACCAGTTGCTTCCAGGAAAGCAAAAGTAGGAAAACCCTGAAAACGTGGAAAACTCTCCACGCAAACCAGCCGGATCCCGGGATTTCAAACCATTATAAATGCCACAACTATTGTTATCCCATATATGTTCCATATGGGAATGCAGTTTCCTATGGATCCGGAGAAATAATATGTGGAAAAGCATCGCTGGAGCAAGAAATACATCTGGACAGTCAGGAGCGAGGCGCGATGCTCCAGCCCGGGATTCGGTGGGTACCACAGCCCGGGTCCGCATCCCTCCCCGGGAGGCTGAGGACCCCCCAGAGGGCTGAGAATTCCCTCGTCCCTCGGGGAGCTGAGAGTTCCTCCTCCCAGGATGGCACTGTGGGGCCGCGTAGGGAACACTTTATATTCCTAAAATACCTTTTTATCCCTGAAGTTACTTTAGGATGTTGCCCAAGAAGTTCAGTGGGATGGTTTGGGGGTCGAGGGGCTCTGCTGAGGAGAGGGGGTCGCTCCCCCTCTCCCGCCCCCCCCCCCCAGTTCTCGCTCAATTTACTTAATCACTTCTCCCCCCGCGGCCAATGTTGGCCCATTAACGGCTTTAAAACCCTTTTAAATGAGAAAAGCGGCAGCTCAGGGTCAGGTTTCGGGGCGGGTCCCCCGGAGAGAAGCCCCCCAAACCCCCCCCTCAAAGGGGAAAAGTGAACCAAAAATAAAGGAAATAAACCAAATTTCTTGGGGATTTTCTTTAGCATCAGGTGATCGCTTTCCTACAGGACGGGCTGTGAGGCTTAGGGGGGTCTGAGCACCCGCAAAAGGTGGGGAGAGGCTGGGGGGTTCGGGAGGGTCCGGGGGGGCACTTACGGTGCGGGCTCCGCCGGGGGAGAGGGCTCCATTGGCGAGGTAGGGGCTGCCCAGCTCGGGGAGCATCAGGAAGGGGTAGCCGGGATAGGGGGGGCCCTTAAAAAAACCCCCATCTTGCTGTCGTCTGACCACTGGGGAGAGAAGGAAGGGGGGGTCAGGAGGCGGAGGGGTGGAGGGTGCGCCCACCGAGGGGGGCAAGGCTGGTGCATGGGGGGACCCGGGGAAGTCCCTCTGGGGATGCCCAAGTCGATTGGGGGGGTCCTTGATTTTCTAGGAGTTCCCACTTGGGGGGCACCTGGGTAGGTCCCTCTGGGGGTGCCAAAGTCCCTTAGGGGGATCCTTGGTTCTGCTGGCGGAGTCTCCACGGGGGAAGGGCCCGGACAGGTTCTTCTGGGGGGGTGTCCCTACTGCCGGGGAGCGCGGTCCCCGCGGGAGGGGGATCTCGTCTGCGTGGGGGGAGTCCCGGGGGGTGGCGAGTCCCGGTGCTGGTCACTTCCCGAAAGGACCCAGCCCTGGGGGGTGTCCCGAGCCCGGCTGCTCCGTGGAGTGGTGGGGGGCACCGATCCATCCGTGGGGAAGCGACCGGGGCCGGTTACTGGGGCGGGGGGGCGGGACCTGGGGCCGGTGGGGTGGGAGAGGGGACACGACGGGAGGGCAGACACGGGAGAGGGGACAAGGGAGCTGAAATTGGGGGACACGGCAAATGGACACACGGGGGGGGGCGAGGACACGAGGGTGAGGACATGGAGAGGGGAATTCGGGGGACGGTGTGAGGTTGAGGACAGCAGGGAGAGGAACACGGCGGGCGGGATACGAGGGGAGCAGGACACGGTGGGGGACACACATGGGGGGTGAGGACACGACTGGGGGGGGACACCGTGGGGGGAACTGGGGGACACGGGGAGACACACGAGGGGAGACGGGGGGGCACACAAGGGGTCCCGCCCGCAGCCGGGGGCGGAAACAAAGAAGTTGGGAAGTGTCGGCCGGTCCCGGGGGATGTGGCGGGGAACAGGGGGGCGCCGGGAGGGGGGGTCCGGTACCTTCTGCCAGAGAGTCCCGCGGCTTCTGGAAACTTTCCCGGGGCGGCGGGGGCCGCTCCGCCTGCGGGGAGAGGCGGTGAGCGGAGCGGGGCCGGGCGGGGGGCGCCTCCCCCCGGCTCCCCGCCGCCCCTCGCCTCACCTCGGGGCCGGGGCCGACCACGGGGCCGGGGCCCCCCCGGTTCTCGGTCTCGCTGACCAGCGAGGACTTGAGCTCGTCCAAGTCCCCGTGGGCCGAGCCGCGCCCCGCGCCCTTGTCCTGCTCCTCGCCCTCGTCCTGGAAGGCGATGAGCTCGTCGGGGGCCCCCAAGTCGTCTCCCCCCGTCGGTTCCAGCTGCGGCATCGTGGGGTCCCGCCCCGGCCCCGCCGGGCCCCGCCGCCGCCGCCGCCACCGCCCGGAGGGTCGGGAATGCGCGGGGCGGCGGGGCGGGGAGGAGCCGGGATGCAAACCGACACCGGGGGCCGGCCAGGGGCTCGCACCGCCCCGCCGGGCCCGCACCGCTCCGCACGGGTCCCGCCGCCGACTCTGCACCGGCTCCGCACCCGCTCCGCCACCGGCCACGCACCGGCCCCGCTGCCCATGGGGCGCCCACGGGTCGGTCCTGCCGCATCCGAAGCTCCCCGCACGTTCGGGGTCCCCCATCCTATCCGGGGTCTCCCCATCCCATCCGTGCCCCCCTCATCCCATCCAGGGTTCCTCCACCTTGTCCAGGGTGCCCCAGCTGGGGTCCCCCCGTCCCATGCAGGGTGTCACCTCCCATCCGAGTGTTCCCATCCCACCCGTGGTCCCCCTATCTCATGCAGGGTGACACTTCTGACACATTCAAGTGTTCTCAGTCTTCTCATGGTCCCCCCCATCCTGTCTGTGTTCCTCCCACCCTGCCCTGGTCTCCCCATCATGCTGAGGGTCCCCCCGTCCGTCCCAGGGTGTCCCCTCCCAGCTGGGTGCCCCCATCCCTGCTGCCCATCCTATTTATTTGCCTCCACCGTCCCTTAGTGCCTCCATCCCATCCAGGGTGCCCCTTATTCCACCCTTCCTGTCCTGCCGAGATGCACGTATCCCATTTGTGTGCCTCCATGTATCAGGACACTCCACACCTCACCTAGGGAGACCCTGGCCCCACCACGGCGTCCCCGGCCCACCCATGTGTTTCACCACACCAGAGTGATCCCCGTCCACCCACAGCCCCTGTCCCCTACCCCAGGGAAGGTTCAGAGGGAGATGCCTATCCCTCCCCACACTGGAAGCAGGGTCCTGCCATGGTGGGACCAGCCAGCCTGCAGGACAGACTCACCCGAAAAACCTTTTTCCCCCCTTTTTTACAGGGTGGGCTTGTTCCCCCATGACAGGCACTTGCGGGGCTGGTGGGGTGGCACCAAATGGGGCTTAACCCGGCATCTCCAAAGCGTTGTCTTTGTCCCATCCCATAAGCCACAGCCTGACCGTGAACCCCAATCTCCAGCCATCTCCAGTCCCCAAACCCCCGGGGCCACCAGACTCCACCACCCCCCGGCAGCCCCTCGCTCTGCGCCACAAAGGTTCTTCAGTTGCTTTGCCTGAAATACTTCATGAAAAGGCTTTTGTACCATCGAAATCGCTGGTGACCCCAGTCCCCCCTGCCCAAGATTCCCAAGGAAAAGCAGGAGGCAGCTGTGGGGGGTCGTGCCGGCTGGCCCTTCCCCGCTCCCAGCCCTCCAGATGTTTTATTACCCTGTGTTTAATTAACATTTCCAGCCACGTGCTGAATGGGGAGCTCACATCTGCCCCTTCTTTTCAGACAGCTCCTTGTTTAGGGGTACATGGAGTGGGGATATGGATATGTCCAGGGGGCTGTGTGAGTCCCAGGATGCTAAAAAGTATAAATAATCACCTTATGCATTATTTTTGCCCGTATTTCCCATAAATAACATGGGATTAATCCTCGAGGCTTGAGGAGGCGGCTGGTTCCCAGCATGGGACATGTGGAGGGTGAAGGTCCCATGCCACGCAGCGCTCCCTCAGGCACCCCCGGACCCAACACCCACCCCCGAGCCTTTGGCCACTCTGGGACCCTTGAAGACCCCAGGACCTTTGCACACCCCAGGACTCTCAGCTGCCCCAGGACCCCTGGACACCCTGGGACCCTCAGGTACCCCAGGATTACAGTGATCCCAGGACTTTTAGGTGCCTCAGGACTCTTGGACACCCCAGGACCCTCCATCACCCCATTCACCATCTCCCACCCCATCCCACTCCCCCAGACACATTTTTCCCGGGGCCTGGGGGCACGAGGGTATTCCCACCCCCCTCCACCTCCCTCAACCGAAGCCTGAAGCCCCAAGGAGACCAATCCCGACAGAGCGCTGGAACCATCGCTATCTCTGGGGACAAACTGGGGGCCTGGGGAGGGCTCGTTAAACCCCGCCTCACCCTCCCGGGGCAGGGAGAGCTCAGGCCCCCCTTATTTTCCCCGTGCGTGACGGTGGCGGCTCATGGGTGAGTTGCTCCCCCCGTGGCCCCCGAGCCCGCAGGGATGGGGGTGAGACGCCGCAGGAGTTTTGGGGCACCTCCCCCCCCCCCTCCCCATTTCCGCGTCCCTCCTGCTCTCCCAGCTTTAAGGTGACCCCGAATGTGGAGGAAGGCTCGGGGGAGAGAAAGGGGACCCGATGGAGGGTCACCCCGAAGTCCCCCGAGCAACCCTTCCCCGCGCGGTGGCAGCGCGGTTCCAGCCAGATGTTGGCAGCAGGGGAGGGCTGTGGGGACAATGAGCTGCTAATGTCCCATTAGCACTTTCTGGGGACACCGCCGGGCGACGGCCCACCCCCTGTCCCTCCCCCGCACCTATCCCTCCGCCTCAGGTCACCTCCTGCCCCCCAAGAACACCTGTTCGGGAGGGTCACGGCCACGGGGGCGGGGAGGCAGAATTTTAATGAGTTGGGGTAAAATTGAGACGCATTTACACCCCAAAAAGTTCCAGGCTCCGAACCGCTTCGGTACCTGCAAACATCCCTGATGTGCTCCCCCCCCCTCAGGTTGGGAAATGAGGGAAATCCCCGGAAATGCCGAATTTCTCCACCCGGGGGCTGCCTTTAGGGGGTACGGGCAGGGGATTTTCTCCACCCGGGAAGGGCTGTGTGGGATGTGGGGACTGTCGGGGCAGAGAACTCCAAGAACCACCAGGGGCCGGGTCTCCCAGAATAGCCCGGGATGGGGGTCCCTGAGAACTGCCCTTGGAGTGGGTGACCCTGGGAACCCCCGATGGATGGGAGCCTCCGAAAATTGATCTGGGACAGGCGACTCCAGAACTGCCCGGGAACGGCGCCCTCAAGAGTCATCCCGGGGTGGGGGAGCCCCAGAACCGCCCTGGGTGGGGGTCCCCGAGAGCTGCTCTGGGACAGGGGATCCCCAGGAACACCGGGGATGGGGGGTCCGTGAGGGACACTGAGCGCGGGGGGGCCGGGCTGGCGGGCCGGGAGCGTGGCCTGACTGTTCGGAGGGGGGGGGGGTCTCTCTATCGGGGAGGGATCTCCCTATCGGGGGGGGGGGGGTCTCCCTATCGGGGGGGGTCTCCCCATCACGGGGGGGTCTCCCTATCGGGGTCTGCCATTTGGGGGCGGGGTCTGTTATTTGAGGGGGTGTTCTCTCTGCCGGGGGTGGTCTCCCCATCGGGGGCGGGGTCTATCGATTCGGGGGCGGGGTCTATCGATTCGGGGGCCTGGCGTGGCACATCGGGGGCGTGGTCTGCAGGGCCAGGCGCGCGGGGCCGGGCGCTCGTGGGCGGGGCCTGGCGGGGCGGGGGCGGGGCCGCCCGTGAGGCGGGGGCGGGGGCGGTACCGGGGCGGGAACACCGGCGGGGCGGTACCGGGGGCGGTACCGGGGCGGTACCGGGGCGGTGCCGGGGGCGGTGCCGGGGGCGGTGCCGGTAGCACCGGCGGGGCGGTGCCGGCGGTGCCGGCGGGCGGAGCGGGCGCGGCCATGGCGCTGAACCTGGCCAAGAACGGGCGGGCGCTGCAGGAGGCCTACGGGAGCGTGGTGGCCGCGGGGAGCCCCACGGACTGGTGAGGGAGGGGCGGCGGGGCCGGGGGTCGGTGAGGGGGGATGGGGGCCGGGGGGATGGGGATGGGGATGGGGGAGGATGGGGAGCTGGGGGAGGGGGCGGCTGTGGAGTGTTTGGAGGGATGTGGGTGTTTGGGAGGGATGAGGTTGTTTGGGGGGGATGGGGGTGTAGGGGGGATCCGAGGGGGTGGGGAGCGGATGGAGGGGTGAAAGTGAAACAAGGATGGGTGGGGGTGGAGGGCCTGGGAAAAAATTTACAGCCGGTGGCTTGGGGGGACATGGGGTGACAGGGATCAGAGTGTGGGGGTGTTTGAGGGGGATGTGGGGTGTACAGAGGGAGTCAGGGGCGTGGGGTGGGTGAGGGTGTATAGAGGCGGCTGTGGGGGTGTCCGGGGGGATCAGTAAGTCCCTGGGCTGTGGGGTGAGGGTCCCTGTGGGGCTCTGCACTTCAGGAGGTGTCAGGGGTGTGTGAACACGCCAGATGAGCACTGTGCGGGCTAAAAATCCCATTTCTGCCTTAATTTTAGGGTTCTATTCACCTATGAAGGCAACAGCAATGACCTGCGAGTGGCCGGCTCCGGAGGTGAGCATGTTGGGGACCGTCCCCCTGTTTCCGCGGCTCCAGGGCCTTCCAGGGGTCTGAGGGGCTTCCAGGGCCCATCTCACTGTACCTGCCTGAGATGTCAGGGGGTTTTTAACCCCTGAGGGTGTTTTGGGAGGTGCCCTTGGTGGTGGGAGAAGGGTGGGAGCTGTGTTGGGGTGTCTGGTGTGATTTCGGAGTGAGGAATATGGAGCAGAGCCTCACTGGCAGCTCTACTTCTCCCTTCCTTTCATTTTCCTCCTTTCCAAAGGATCCAAAGTTTGGATCCTGGCTGCCCTTTGCATCCCTGAAATATTTTAGATCCTGGATTTAGGCAGGGCCTCCTGGTACTCCAAAGCCACTCGCTAAGCCAGGGCTCCCTACTCAATGCTTCTAAAGCCCCTCATGTCAAATTCCCTTCTTCTCGCAATTCTTTTTAATTTATTTTTTATTTCGCTGCTGATTCCCACCCAAACACTACTGGCTGGGAAGCCAAAGCCTTCGGGAAGCAGCGCATCCAGGCAGGTTTCCCCATGCTTGGAATTTGCATCCTCTCATCTCTCCCCAGCTTCTTCCTTAATTTCCAGGTGTTTTTCCCAGCCTGTGGAGTTCTATGGAAGTTTCTGGGATGCTCCACAGGATCTGGTGGAGCCCATGGAGCCAGGGGTTTGGTGCTGGGGAATTTTGTTGAGGAAAACTCTTGTTGAGTCACAAACGAGAGTTTTGGGAAGCTGCAGAGGGTGTGCCCCGAGCTCCCCGCAGATCCCTGCTCTCCCCAGCATTCCCCTCATGTCCTTCCGTGCCAGCCCTCACCGACCAGCTTCAGACTTCCAACCTTCAACTTCCCTGCTGGGTTTGGAGCCAAATTTAGAGCCAAATCATAAATATTTAATAGAGAGAAGGAAATGATCTGGGTGATGCTGCAGAGCAGAGTGAGCGGTATTGGGCTGGGTTGCTCCTGCCAGGGGTGATAAGAACCAGTGGCTCTTTTCCCACTTTTCAGGGCTCAGACAATCCAGCACAGGAGGAATTGTGGTCTGGGGGAATATTTCCAAGATGAGAGTGTGCATTTTTGGTGGTTTTCGTCCTTTCCTTTTCCTTTATTGGTGTAGTGGGAGCGATGCTGTTCCCTTTCCACTGCCCCTGCCTGAGCCCTGTGTGGGATTTTCCCTCTGGGATTCACTCCCAAGTCCTCAAACCAGCACTGAGACCACTCTAGGTGGGTGTAACAGGGAGGGAGGCTTTGAGGCAGGAGTTTCCCCATGGCGGACAAGCAGGACCTTACCTCATGTTACCCTTTTGGTTCCTTCTCTACTTCCCATCTGACAAAGCAGGAACAGGGCTCAGCCAGTTCCTCCACTTCTCAGCACCATTCCCACCCTCACTGAGGTGTTTTGTGCAGGAACCTGTGAGCAAAACTGACAGCTGCCTGCTCTCATTAAAGCTTCTAATTGATTAGGGAGTGTGAGCAGCTCCTTCCTCTTCTTTGTCATGCCTGCACTTGGTTGCAGATCCAGGATCTTTCCATATGGCATTTGTGAGGGTCTGAGGAAGAGGAACTGGGTGATGAAGGCTGCTGGGGATGGGAGTGGCTGAGAAGAGGCTGGGGCTTGGCTCCCAAATAATCACGTGGATGATAAATGATCAGGTTATGTGTTTACAGAGTAAACTCAGGGGTCTGAGACACTCGTGAGGTACGACGACCCCAAATCTAACAGGGATAATCTCCAGGGAATACGGAGCTGGGAGGCTCCATGGGTTTGGCTGTTCCCAGCACACATATGGAATGGGCTGGACTCACCCCCTGTCCTTCCTCCCGGGACAGATGGGGGCCTGGAGGAGATGGTGGAGGAGCTCAACAGTGGGAAGGTGATGTACGGCTTCTGCCGCGTGAAGGATCCCAACTCTGGGCTGCCCAAATATGTCCTCGTCAACTGGGTGAGTGGGGACAGATCTCGGCTTAACTGGGAGGGAGCTGGAGCCCCTCTGCCATGGAGCCAGGCTGGGAGAGCTGGGGTGTCCAGCCTGGAGAAGAGAGGGCTCTGGGGAGACCTCAGAGCCCCTTGCAGTGCCTTTAGGGGCTCCAAGAGAGCTGGAGAGGGACTCGGGCTCAGATCCAGGTGCTGCTGCCGTGGATCCCCCCTGGACGGGCTCGGGTGAGCCGGTGCCGATGGTGTCTCGTTGCAGACAGGTGAAGGGGTCAATGACGTGCGGAAAGGAGCCTGCGCCAACCACGTCAGCACCGTGGCCAACTTCCTGAAGGTCTGACCCTCCTCGTGTCCTCCCTTTGCGTTGGAAGGACTTATAGACCACCCAGTTCTACCCCCCTGCCATGGTCAGGGACAACTTCCAGTCGACCAGCTTGCCCAAAAAATCCCTCTGGATATTTTCTCCTTCTCACCAGAACCCTTTTCCTTCCCTTGGGAGCTCTGGGAGCACAGACAGGACCCACCAGGGCAGGGTGGTGGGTTTGAGGGCTCCCAGAGTGACCCCCTCACCCCTATGCTGGTTCCTCCTGCTCAGGGGGCTCATGTCACCATCAATGCCCGGGCAGAGGAGGACGTGGAGCCTGAACTCATCATGGAGAAGGTGGCCAAGGCCTCCGGGGCCAACTATAGCTTCCACAAGGAGAGCAGCAAGTTCCAGGACTCGGGGCCCCAGGCTCCCGTGGTGAGTTGAGTCAGTAAGGGTTTTTGGGTCCCTCTGGGTGGGGGGAGGGTCTGGGACCACTATCATCCCTGGCCATTGACATGTCTGTGGAATGTTCAGCCTGGAGAAGGGAAGGCTGCAGGGAGAACTTAGAGCCCCTTCCAGTGCCTGAAAGGGCTCCAAGAGAGCTGGAGAGGGACTTTGGACCAGGGCACAGAGTGACAGGACAAGGGGGAATGGCTTCTCACTGCCAGAGGGCAGGTTTGAAGCATGGAGTCATGGTTTGGGTTGGAGGGACCTTCAAGCCCATCCAGTCTCACCCCTGCCATGGTCAGGGACACCTTCCACTGTCCCAGGGTGCTCCAAGCCCCGTCCAGCCTGGCCTTGGACGCTTCCAGGGATGTGGCAGCAACCTGTGCCAGGGCCAGCAATTCCCCATTGTTGGCAACATGTACATCACTGGCCTCACCCAGCCCTTCTTTAAATTTTGGGACAAAGCATCGGGTTACAGGAACTTCTAAGAGGAGTCCCAGACTCTGCTGATTTGGGCTGATTTTTGACAGAAAATGGAAAAAAGGTGATTTCTCTGTGTCGTTCTCAGGGCTCTGTGTACCAGAAGACGAACGCGATGTCTGAGATCAAGCGGGTCAATAAGGATAATTTCTGGGCCAAAGCGGAGGTGAGTGAACACGTGCCTCAGAGCACAAAGTGTTTAGATTTAGCTGGAGATTATTCTCCATATGCTTATTCCCTGTCTGGGAATTGGGGAATCCTGCCTGGAATCGGGGACCCGGAGCTCAGGGAAGCGCAGAGCTGCTACCTTGGGGTGCTCAGAGAGGAGGGGCTGAGTCTTGAAGGGGAAGGTGCTCCTTTATCTCATCTGAATTTGGCTCAGGGAGAGAGGGCTGGGATGCACCCTGGCTCTCCTGGCAGACAGCTGGGCTGCATCCCAGCTCCCAACAAACCCCATTTGGGTGAGGAAACTGGTTCTTGACCTCTCCGAGGGCTGCTCCGTGTTTCCTTCCCCTTCACATTGGGTTTTATGGGGTTAAGCAATAACGTGTGAACCTTCTGGCTGGATAAGCGCCCTGGGATCCACCACGAGCCCCAGGATCCACTGTGTGCCCTGGGATGTGCAGTGTCCCCTGGGACCTGCTGTGTGCCCCAGGATGCAGAGGGCCAGAGGGATCCGAGCACTGGCAGCATGACCCCCACGCCCCTGAGGCCAGGAAGCCCAAGGCTCTGTGCCTGTCTCCCCTCAGAAGGATGAGGAGAACCGTCGGCTGGAGGAGAAGAGGAGGGCGGAGGAGGAGCGGCAGCGGCTGGAGCGGGAGCGGCGGGAGCGGGAGCTGCAGGAGGCAGCAGAGCGGGAGCAGATGTTTAAAGCCAGATCCAGTGAAATCGAAGCCCAGAAGTGAGTGGGGTTTTGGGAATGATTCCTGGAGCCCGTCCTGCTCTCTGGGATCTCTGTGGTGCCAGGTGTCCCTGTCACTACCTCTCTGAGCTGCCTCCACTCCAGCAAAGTTTATTCCTTAGGAAATGGTGGATCATGTCCATGTATTCCCCACTGCTGGAATTCCTGCAATCCCAGGAAGTCTCCTGTAAGAGAACAGATATGAGGGGAGCTTACTCCAGGTGTGGAGGGAGCATCTCCCTGGCTAACCCCCAAGGAGCTTGGCTGCTTGTTCAGCATCGTCCCTGAGTTTCCCTGCCCATGTATCCTGCTCCAGGACTACTCCCCTTTTGCTTCCCAAACTCTTGCCTGGCATACATGGCCCCTATTTTTGGGGTGTCAGAGGTCCAGGGAGCTCCAAGCCCCACTGGGACGACTCCAGGGAAATCTGCCCAGCTCCTGTATCAAGATGCTCATGTCCGTATCCCCAAGGAAGAGATTACCCTGGAATGATCCCACTATTTGGAGCAGCTCCTGCCCCTCTCACCGTGCTCCTCTCTTCAAGGGTGACCTGTAGCACCTTGTCTGGCCCTGAAGTGAGGGGGAGCATTACCAAAGTGAGAGATGGCCTTCATGTGCTATTCCCAGGGACCTGCAGTGGGGTGAGGTTTCAAATCCTCAGTTTTAACCCCAGTTTGTCCCCACAGGAGACTCCAGCAGCAACAGGAGGCTGAGAGCAGGGACAGGGAGCAGCAGCAGTGGGTGAGCTCTGGTGTTGGCCCCAGGCGAGGTTTATCCATGGTGGAGAGGACAGGGACCTGGGACAGGGCAAGTGGAAATGGCCCCAAGTTGCACAGGGGAGGTTTAAGTTGGATATTGGGAAAATTCCTTCATGGAAAGGGTTGTCCAGCTCTGGCACAGGCTGCCCAGGGCAGTGCTGGAGCCCCCATTCCTGGGGGGATTTAACAGGATGTGGCACTTGGGGACATGGGTCAGTGGTGGCCTTGGCTGTGCTGGGGAACAGTTGGACTTGATGCTCTCAGAGGGTTTTTCCAACCTAAATCATTCCACGATTCTATGACACCAAGTCCCTATCCTCAGCCCAGAATTCCTACGTCTCTCTCCCAGATCCAGGGTTTCCTCCTCATTCACCCTCCATCATCCTTGGGTCCGGAGGGGGCTGAAGGGGGCAGAAGAGGCCCGAGGGGGCAGGATGGTTCTGGAGGGAATTGGATGGGGCAGTAGGGGGCTGGAGGGGGCAGGAGGGCTGGCCGGGGCTGGCGGGGGTGGCTCAGCACCCAACGCTCTCTGTGCCGCAGAAGGAGCAGGCCGAGGAGTTCGAGGCACAGCAGCGGAAGGGCTTCAAGAGAAGCGAGTCAGTGGAGAAAGCCCAGGTGGGGAACTGGGACCCTGAGTCCCTGGGGAGAGGGGGGCTCTGCCCCCACTGTGCTGCTCGGGGCCTGACCGGGCCGTGTGCCTTCCCTGGGCAGGAGGCCGCCACGCTGATCGCGCAGAGAGCCGTCAACCCCCGCGACATCTTCAAGCAAAGGGAGAAAGCGGGGCCAGGGGACGCGGGGATGCCAGCACAGCCAGGTACGGCCTGGGGACACGGGGAGGGTGCTGGGGGCTGGTCCCAGTCCCCCCCTGGGTCTCTCTGCACATGGAGTGGTCCCAGTGGGGCAGTGATATCGTGAGGCCACAGTTTGAGCTGACAACAGGCAGCTCTCATCACGCTGATGTTCTCTGCTGTGCTGTGTCCCACACCTGGCTCCTGCTGTTTTCCAGGGTGCGGCTCTCGCCAAGTTTTAATCATAAAGACGGAAGATTTCCATACTCTGATTCCCTTTCTGAGCCTTAAAGTTCTTTTTTTTTTTTATTTTTAATTAAAGTTCAATATATTAACACCAGGGAAACACCACTATCACAGTCTATCCTGACTGCATGAAATTTCACCCAAATTTTTGCACTGCCCCAGCCAAGCAGAATCTTGTGCTGTTAGAAGAACCTGATCCGATCTCTCAGATAGAAATCAGGAAGTTTGCAAACCAGAGCTGAGAGTAGCTGAGGAAATAGCTGTGACGAGCGCGTGACACCCCCGGGTGACTGCCTCTGCCGCCACCTCCGCCGCTTCCTCCTCCTCCTCCTCATCCTCCTCAGCCCAGCCCCCTCCAAAGCACCTTAAATTGATTCAGAATAATCACTTTCACTTGGTGATAGGAGCATGAATTCCTACTTCCTTGGGCAGGCAAGCCATGGTGGGAGAGGAGGGAATGCCACGCTGGGAATATGTCTTTTTTGATGGTTAGACATCATGGGGAGAGACTGACTTTAAGGTATTTCGTTAGGATTTGATGGTTTTCATGGAGGAAAGGGAGATAAATGCTCTGGAATTGATCAGACCCAGAAGTAAGGGTAGGCAGGAGTCTTGGTGCTGGCAGGGTTTGTCTGGGAATTCTCTTCAGCTTTTGTTTGGTTTGGAGGTGGAGATGCGGAGATGCCAGCGAAGTTACCTCCTGCCACAGGAAATGTACTGGCAGAAACCAGTTTGCATCATCCCCTCCCAGTTTGATGTCTGTGGACTGTGTCTGAGTTCAGGGTGCTCCAAAAGTCACCATGGAGAGCCAGAGGCAGGGTCCTCCAGCTCTTCCTCCTCTGCAAAAATCCTTTTCTTTTTTTTCTTTTAGTTTTCCCTTGGCTGCTGCTGTAACCAGTTGCCAAACTTGTTTTCCACAACCAGGATTAGAGCTGGAAAATCCTGCTTGGGAGGGTGACCCAGCAGTACCTGTGGGTGCGCAGTCAGGCTGGGAGCCCCCCCCACCTGCCCGGCTCCTGCAGCCCCTCGAACTCCTTTTCCAGGGAAGCTCCGCAGCCCATTCCTGCAGAAGGAGGTGAACTCGGTGCCCAGCCCTGCCTCCCCCAGCCGGGATGTTTGGGGGTCCCCGCCGGCCTCCCCGGTACCTGCAGCAGGTACGTGCTTGGCTCCCTCCAGTCCCCAGAGCTTTCTCCTCATCTTTCCAACTAGATCTCACAAAATTGGGCATTTTGAGGCCAGGCTTGGAGATTCCATTTGGTTTTTCCATTCTGTGGGCTAGGAACCCTAGGCTTTGTCTCCAGCCAGGGCTGAGTGTGATGCTGAAGATGAGGATGGTCCCTGCTTGTCTTCACCTGAAGGCTCAGTGCCTGGGGGATGAGGATATCTCCTGCTGGAATTCAGGCTGGAATTTGGCTCCATGCACCCCCAGCCTTCCTCCAGACCTGCCACAGGGGCTTTGACAGTTACGCTTGGACTTTTCCACCATTTCCAAAAGACCCAGCTGAGGTGGCTCAACCCCTGCACAGATTGGTTTGGCTTGGAAGGGATCTGAGAGACCATCTAGTTCCACCTCCCCTGCCATGGACAGGGATACGGTGGGAGCCAGGGATAAGGTGGGGTTTAGGGACAACAAAGTAGGGGCCAGGGATGAACTGGGGGCCAGGGATGAGGTGAGGGCCAGAGACAGGCTGAGGGCCAGAGACAAGGAAGGGGCCAGGGACAAGGTGGAGACCGGGGACAAACTGTGGACCAGCAATGCACTCGGGCTGGGGTCCAGCTCTGCTATCCCCAGGCTGCTGTCACCACTAGATGCTGCTCTTGGCCAGGACCTCCACTCCAGCCCTTTCCCTCCATGGGAATTTTTTCATCTTGAGCAAGTTTATCCCTTCCCTATCAGAGATAGGTCTCTCCTTTGTCCTTTTCATTGCTCCCTAAACCCCTGCCTGCTCCATCCCATGGTCTGTGCGTGCTCTGTCCCCCAGCTGGACAGGAGACCTGGGGGACACCCAGCTCATCACAGCAATGTGGTGTCACTCCAGCCTGAGCAGGAGCCCATGAGGGGACAGGGCATGGTTTTGGTGACAGATCCCTTGTTTCTCCTCAGGACGAGACTCTGGATACAATTCTGGCGTCCCAGGGTCCCACATAGAAGAGAATCTGTATGAGGAGCCTCCGGAGCCCTCGGCCATCTATGAGGAGCCGCCCCAGGTGAGTTTGGAGGGAGGAGACCCTGTCGGGGCCAGATCTGCGTGGGAGAGAGTGGCTTGTCTCATCCTTAGGATGGAACACTTTTCTGGGCTAAAATTGTAGGAAACAGAGAAACCCCAGAGCTCAGGTGTACTCAGGATGCACCCACGTGGCAAAGGGGTGCGGCTGTGTCCCTTCCCAGTGCTCCCAGTGGGAGACACTGGTACTGAGTCCCTGGCACCCATCCTGCACCCAAGGGCCGCTCTGGCTGTTGTCAGTGCCACATACCAGAACCAGTGAGGGGAGAGGATCCGTCAGCCTCTTCCAAAGCCCTTTCTCCTCCTTCTGCTTCTCTGCCCATCTGAACCCAGTGGAGTTGGCAATCCCAGCTATTCCTGGTGCACTCCAGGATTCTCCAGTGGCTAATCATGGGGTTGTGCTGTGCTGCCGTGTTGCCCTTGGAGATGTGGGGCCCCTTTGGTTTCTTCTCTGCTCACCAAACCATCAGCATTCCAAACATTTTCTCATCCTGGAATTTGTCTGGAAGTGTCCAGCAGGTTCCAAAGGATTCCAGGGGAGATGGGCTCAATGATCCCCTCAGCCTTTACTGAGGAAAGCAAACCACAGCCAGCTCAGGTTCAGGCAGAAATGTTTCAGAAGCTGGAGCTTATCTGTTGGGGAATGAGCTCTGTCTGCAGCAGGGATCCCAAGGGATCAGAGGGGTTGTCTGTCACTGGTCTCTAGTGTTTCTATTGGGATGAGATCCCGAGGGACAGGGATGGGTGTTAAGCCAGGTGGAGATGTGGTCACCTTGGCTCTTTGGCTAAGAGCTGGTTTGCTCCTGTGTCTCCTGGATGCTGTGGCAGACCCACGGCACAACTTCCCTGGAGCCCACGTTTTATTCCAGAGGGCACCCGGGACCTCCAGCACGCAGGTCTCCAAGCCTGAGGGGGCTGATGGACATTTCTAGGCATTGGACATTGTTGTTTTCCCTCCCACTGTTGTCCTGGTAATTCCTGCTCTCCTCTCCTTCCTGAAGGAACAAGTTGACGATGCCAAATACGACTACAGGGTGGAGTACCAGGAGCCCCCGGATCTGGCAGGGAAGGGGCTCTGTGCCCGGGCACTCTATGACTACCAGGCTGGTGAGACCCACAGAGCCATTCCCCTTGTCCTGTCCCTCCAAAGTTCCTCTCCAGCTCTCTTGGAGAGAGGACTTTAGGCACTGGAAGGGACTCTAAGGTCTCCCTGGAGCTTCTCTTCTCCAGGCTGGACATTCCCAGCATTCCCAGCTTGTCTCCAGAGCAGAGGGGCTCCAGCCCTTGGAGCACCTCCGTGGCCTTCTCTGAACTCGTTCCAGCAGCTCCACATCCCTCTTGCCTTAGGAACCCCAGAGCTGGGGTAGTTCAGCTGGTCTGACCCCACTCCCTCTCTCTGTCCCATTCCAGCTGATGACACTGAGATCTCCTTTGATCCTGAGAACATCATCACCAACATCGAGATGATCGATGAGGGCTGGTGGCGCGGCTACGGCCCCGACGGCCACTTTGGCATGTTCCCCGCCAACTACGTGGAACTGATAGAGTAGGGGGATGGATGGGGGGGCTGATGGGGGGCTGCAGACCCCTGGGACTGCTCCAGACCCCCAAGACCACTCAGCTCCTGTCTGATTCTTCCAAACGACACGTGGCTTTTTCTTCTTCTCTATTTCTTTCTCTCTCTCTCAGTGAAGTGCCATTCCCCAGTCCCTCGGCAGTGGGGTTCCCCCAGGCGCTGCCCCCCATCCCCCATAGCTGCCCTTGGGTGGGTGAAGGAAGGGTCCCATCCCACCCTGAGCCCACAGTGCTGGTCTCCCCCTCCTCCCTCGACTTTGGAGTGGGAAGGAGGGTGTGACAAATCCCTCAGAGGAATTTTCAGGGAACAAATTACCTCCCCCCTGTGCTCCCTCCCACCCCGTGACCTTGGACCTGCCGCAGCCACACTGGAGAAGCCACTTTCCTAATTTTATTTCATTGGAAAAGCTCATCAGAATAATTTTGGAATCCTACAGGGTCTGACATGACCAGGAGAGGTGAATCCTGGCTCTGTTCCCCACCACCCTGAGCACACTGAGCTTGCCACACGTGATCCTGTGTTTTCCTCCTTGCTCTCCCCACTGTTCCTTTCCCTTGCCCCAGATGTGCTCTGAGGATTTAAATTGGGAGTGAATAACCTTCCCTGCAGCGCAGATCCAGCCCGGCCAAGCACGTGGGACCCCCCTCCCCACCCCCCAAACTCACTGTGAACAAGGAAAAGCCCAGCCCAGCCCCTCCCCCACACGGAGTTTCCCGCCTTGGTGTCCCTTTAGGAACAGAAGGAGAGAACAGGGTTGGGGTGTTGGGGGGTCCCAGTTCGTCCACCCCTCCTGTGGGTGTGGGGGACATGGTGTCCTCTCCGAGTCCCTCTCCCGAGCTCCTTTTTCTCCTTGCTCCCCCCGGGCCCTCCCCAGCTACAATAAAAGGGCTTTTCTTTGGTGATGGATGTGGCAGGATCCGGGTGGGAATGGGAGAGGAATGCCAGGGGTTTGGTGTCCGTAATGCCAGACATGTAATCACACCAGGCTGTCGTGAGCAGGGGCCAAGGGAGGGGTAACTGGGCACATTAATTAGTCTCAACACTAATTATCTGGGTCTAATGAGGGAGGAAGCAGCCTGCAGTGGTTGGGGTCCTGGGGTCTGGGTGGCCCCAGGGTGGAGAGGGGCTTTGGGGGTGTGGTTGGTGGCACTGGTGGTTTGAGAACACTGGGGATATTGGGGGTGCAGGGACAGCAGAGGGTGGGACAACGAGAGTGGGGACATGGGGGACCCACGGTGGCAGCCAGATAGGTGCCACGGGCCATGTCCCACCCTTCCCAAACACACGGGGTCAGGTGCTCACACAAGGACCTGAGGACATGGGCATCACCCCATGAGGCAGAGAACTGGTGCCCTGGTGACACAGGTGGCCCTGCAGCGTGCCATGTGGGGTGGCATCACACCAGGATGCTGAAGACACTTCATCCCCTGCACTGCCATTGCCCTGTCCTATCTGAGTCCCCGCATGTCTCCCCATCCCTGGGGCTGGAACCACACCCATCAGGACATGGCACTGTCCCTTTATTCACCAGGACCTGGGCGCAGGGGCAGACGTGTGGGCACAGGCACCGTGGGCACGGGGTGGGCACAGTGTGGCACAGGCACAGCAAGAAGGCAGCGAGGGCATGCAGGTGGCAGAGCTGTGGCCGCAGCATGGGAGGGAGGTGTCTTGTGGGCATGGCATGGGCTTGGGTGGTGTAGGGATGGAGATGGAGATAAGCATGGGGTGGGCAAAGTAATTGGGATGATGGGATGGCACAGGGGCAGGGATGACGTGGGTTTGGGTATGGTGAGGAGATTGGGATGGCATGGGGATGGGCTTGTCACAAAAAGGACATGGCATGGGCATGGCACAGGGTGGGCATGGGAATGGGGAAGGAAGTGCCATAGGCATGAGAAGGGCATAGGGATGGACAGGGATGATGTGGGCATGGAGTGGACAAAGGCACGGGGATGACAGGGCATTGTTGTGCACAGGGCAGGCCTGACACAGGCTTGGGGATGGGGTGGACATGGGCGTGGTACAAGGATGTGAATGACTGGCATACAGATGAAGATGGCAGGGGCTTGGGGATGGTGTGGGCATAGGAATGGCATAGGGATAGGGATGATGTGGGCTTGGGGGTGGCATGGAGATGGGCCTGGCATGGGCACAGTGTGGGAAAAGGCACAGGAATATCATGGCAGTAGAGATGGCATGGGCTTGGTATGGGATATCAGGGCTGTCATGCACAAGGGTGTGAATGCCAACAGCATGGGGATAGGATGGGCCCAGGGACAGGGATGGCATGGTGACAGGGACAGCTGGACAGAGCGCAGGCATTGCTGGGAGCTGGCACAGCTGGCACAAGCCTGGTCACACCCTGGGCCAGGCACCGCCCCGTGGGCACCTGCTGCTCATTTCCAGCTGGCGAAGAACTGCTTGAAGAAGGGCGTCTCGCGGCCCTGAGGCAGGATTTCCACCTGTCGGGACAGGGATTGAGACGGGGTGATGCCTCCTGTGCCAGCCCCTGGGCACCCCTCACCCCCTGCACCCACCTGTGTCTGGGGCGGGTGGCCCATGCGGGCGATCACCTCCTCGGCCACCCTCAGAGCCGCCTGGCGCTCCTGCTCGTTTGCCTTGCGCCCTGCAGAGGGGGATGTCAGAGCCGCTCTGGGGATGGTCCCTGTCTCCATGTCACCCTGTGTCCCCATCCCTGGGCACCTTTCCAGACAAAGACCATCCCACCAGCACCATTGTCCAGCACGAAGCAGTCGTCAGGGCAGAGCAGGCTCTGGCTGAAAGGGCTGCTGGTGGCCACCTGGGTCAAGTCCATGCGCCCTGTTGCGTCCGACACCTGCCCGTGGAGGGGATGTCACTGTGGGGTCACCTGGGGCCTCTCCAGCCCGGTGTCCTCTCCCTCCTACCCAGCCACTCTGGCATTCCCCATCCCCACCTGCTCCAGGGCCCTCATGGTGTCCCCTGGCCATGCCCAGCGCCATGTGTCTCCTGGGGCCATTGCAGTGTCCCCTGCCCATGCTCCACTCCGTGTGGCTTTCCTAAGGGTCACCAGAGTGTCCCTGAGCCATGTTCAACCTCATGTGTTCCTGGGGGCCATCGTAGTGTCCCCTGGCTGTGCCCAGCCTCATGTACCTCCTGGGGCCACCATGGGGTCCCCTGGCTGTGCCCAGCCCCATGTGTTCCCTGGGGCCACCATGGTGTCCCCCCATGTTGCCCAGCACTGTTCCCTGGCCATGCCAACCCTGGAATCACTGTGGGACCCCCGACCATCTCCACCTCTGTGCCCACCATGGTGACACTTAGGCACGCCCAGCCCTGGTGCCATCATGGTGTCCTGCCATGTCCTTGCCTTGTACAGGATGGCTGCCCCCGTGTTGCTCTGGTCAGCCACCACATCCTCCTCAGGGTTGCCCTCCTGTAAGGGGGGCTTGGGGCCCAGCACCTGCCAGGGGATGAGAGGGGGGGGTCATGGAGCCACCCCAGGGACACCCAGGTCCCCCTCTCTGCCCAGTGGGGGCATACCTGGACCATCTCAGGTGGTTCCTCACCGTCAGCCACGATCTCCAGGCGTGCTTTGCCACCCCGCTCGCTGTCCCGGATGGCAGTGGCCAGCTCCTGAGCCCTGCTGCGCTCCAGGACATTGCTCCGGGCCCCACACCAGACAAAGAGGGTCTGGGGGCAGAAGGGGGGACAGTGGTGATGGAACTGCCCCATGGTGGCCCTCAACCCACCTCACCCAGGCTGGGGATGGAGCAGCCACTGGGGTTGAAGCTAGTCCACGAAGATGCCATGATGGGAAGAGGGATGGACACCCCAACCATCCAGCATCCCTATGGATAGAGAAATGCCCCAGTGGCACTGGAAGGACAGATAGACACCCCAAGAGGAGGACAAGCAGCCCATCCTATGGAGGGACAGGTGCCCCAACAAAGAGGGACATGCCACTGAGCTGATGGACACCCCAGAGGACAGAGGAGCACACAGGACACGCTGCACTTTGCCTCACACCTGGTGAGAAGGGTCTGGGGGCCAGGGATGGCAACAGCGGGGACAGGGAGTGGACACTAGGGACAGGTGCTCTCCACCCACCTGTCCCAGGTCGAGGAGGAAGCAGTCACCAGTGTTGAAGCTGGCCCAGGACGGGTCCCGCTGGCTCGCTCGGATCTTCCTCTTGCCCTTCACCTGGTACAGTTTGGGTTCGGGGCCGGGGCCGGGGCTGGGGCGGGCACGCTTAAACGCCGAGGCCACGCCGCCCTCCTGCCGGCACAGGGGAGGGGCTCAGCACCAAATGGGGGTGACAGCCACCCAGCACGGATACTGAGCAGCCGGGGTGCTGAGCACTCGGTGGGGTGCCCAGCACCCAGTGGGAGTGCTGAGTGGTGGGGGTGCCCAACATCCAACAGGGGTGCTGAGCACTCGGCGCAGTGCCCAGCACCCAGTGGTGTTGACAAGAACTGGACCTGAGCACCCAGCAGGGATGCTGAGCACCTTCTGGGGGTGCCCAGCACTCCAGGGGGGTTCATAATGCTCAGCGAGGATGAAGCAGAGTGCTGAGGGTGCGGAGAGCCCAGCGGTGACACCGGGCACCCATCTCGGGTGCTGGGAGCCTGGTCGGAATGCTGAGTACTGGGAGCACTCCAAGCACCCCTGGGGACCCCCATACCTGGTAGGTGAGGCCGCGGTGGGTGACGGGGCGCTCGCCCAGCAGCGAGCTCAGCTGGGTGGAGAGGAGGGCACAGGCGCCCCGCTCGTCCTGCGAGGAGTCCCGGCCTGCGGGAGCCAGGTGAGCACCCGACCCACCTGCCCCCGGGCCATCACCCAACCCCTCCATCCCCCTCCTGCTCACCCATCCACAGGTGGAGGTGGGACTGCTCCTCCGGCCCGTTGTGCAGCACCAGGTACGCGTCCCCCGAGAAGAAAACGCCCAGGGTGGCCTCGGGAACCTCCACTGGCCGCAGCTGCTCCACTCGCCAGACGTGCAGCCCCGGGCGGGTGGCACCGGGGCCAAAAGGGGAACCACTGTGGGGTGGCAGGCAGGGTCAGATGGGAGCAATCAGGGGGGTGGGGAGAATGGGGAGGGGGTACCTTTTGGGGAGTGCGGTGTACATGGCCTTAGGGCAGTGGGGACAGATGGATGGGTGGACCTGTGGGTGGATGGAGAGATGGACCTGTGGACGGGGGGGACACCATGAGATGGTTGCAAAGGACGGAGAGCCAAGAAGGAGACCCAGGTCAACAGAATCCCAGAAGGACAAGTGGACACCCCGACAGACAGACATGCCAACAGACATCCAGAAGGGCAACTGGATGCCCAGATGGACACCCAGAAGGACAGAGGGACACCCCAATGCACACATGGACACCACATGAGGTAGATGGACACCCCAATCGACAGCCAGACATCCAGAGGATGGACAGACACCCCTATGTACAGATGGAGGCCGCTATGGGTAGGGGGAGACTCCCATGGACAGACAAACAACCCAATAAATGGACACCCAGGAAAATGGACAGACACCGCAACAGCCAGAGGTGTCCTGACGTACAGCCAGACACCAGGAAGGACAGACGATGCCCCCGGGACAGAGACCCGCGAGGAGTACATCCCATGACGAACAGACGGACAACCCGACAGCGCCCCCCCCACCGAGGGACAGACGGACGGACCCCCGATGGACGGACGGACCCCCGAGAGATGCTCCAACAGCGCCCGGCTCCGTCCGAGGCTGCGACCGAGCAGGACCGACGAACGCCCCAACACCCGGAAGGCGCCGGGAGTGACTCAGGAGCAGGAAAGGGTGGGACGAGGGTGCGGAGTGAGGGGAGGGGAGGGGAGGGGAGGGGAGGGGGGGGGCGCCAGGGCTGGGCCTCCCCGGGGGCGGAAATGTGGCCTTGGGTGCAGCCCCTCGCATTGTGGGGGGCACTGAGCCCTGGGACCCCCACCCTCCTGGGGTCCCCTTCTTCATGGGACACCGTTCCTGCCTCCACATCTTCATGGGATCCACCCCCCCCCGCCACTGGGATCCCTCTTCACACTGCTGGACCCCCCCGCCATTCTGCGGACCCTCCTGAGGAACCCCCTGCTCCTGAACCCCTCCCCAGTGCTGCTGGACCACCACACTCTCAGGGTACCCCCCACCTCATCCTCCTGGACCCGCTCTGGGATCCCCATCCCGCTGGGACCCTCATGGGACCCCTCCACCCTGATGACACCCTACCCCATCCTACTGGGACCCCCCTTTTCCAGAACCACCCACCCCTCCCAGGACCACCCACCCTGCCAGTGCCACCTATGGGCCATTCCCCCGGGGGTCCCAGGCCTCTGCCCCCCTGCCAGGGGAGGGGGCAGCTCTGGGCGTCCGGGGGGGTGGAATCTGTACTGGGAAGGGGGGACTATACTGGGTGTGAAGACTATACTGGGAGCTGTAGTGGGTGGGCTATATGGGGGTGGGGCTGAACTGGAAGGCGACTGTACTGGGTGGTCTACATGGGGCTGGGACTGGGAGGGGATATACTGGGAGCTGTTACTGATGAGGGGATTTGTACTGGGAATGGGAGGGCTGTACTGGGGGAAGACTGTAGTCGGGGGAGGGAGGGGTATGGTACTCGGGGCTGTAGTGGGGGAGCCGTAACAGGCAGGGGAGGCGGGAGTGGGAGTGGAACTGGGACGGGGGGCATTCCTGGGGCTGCATGAGGTGGAGTAGGGGCTGCAGCAGAGGCTCACTGGGCTGCACTGGGAGGCACTGGGAGGTGCAGGTGGGGCCCCCCAGCTCCTGGCAGGCCCCAGCATTGCTGGACAGTGAGTCATGGCTGGGGGGGCCACGCGTGTGACGAGGGGGGGTCACGCATGTGACGATGGCGGACGGACTGAGCTGCCACGTGGCCCTGCCGCCACCGCGGCCCAGGGAGCCTGCAGGGCCCGGGCGGGTGGGGGGCACCCAGTGCACCCCCCAGCATCACCCCCTGCACCCCCCAGCACCCCAGTGGGCACCCTGGGGGTGCACACCCCAGCCTGAGCCTCAACCCTGCGAGCAGGGGGGCTCGGGGGGGGTCACATATGTGTAATGCGTGTGCAGTGTGTGCAGAGCGTGTGCACTGCATCCCCCGTGGGTGCTTCCTGCATGTGCGGTGCATGTGCAGGGAGCCCAAGGCCCTGCCACGCGTCTGTGGGATCTCCTGTGCGCTGTGTGTTCCGTGTATGGGTTCTGTGTGCATGTGCTGTGCATGTTCCATGTGCTGTGCATGTCCCACATTCAGTGTCCCAACACGTGCAGCGTGTCCCTGCGCTGCTCCGGGCGATGGGGACACTGTGCCTGCAGTGTCGCGGATGCAGTGGTTGTGTGCCCGGTCCCCGTGCAGGCACAGCGCTGGTGTGTGGGACCCTGTGCCTGCGTGCGCAGCACCCGCGGGGGTACAGGGGATGCCGGGGGTACAAGGGGGTACAGGGGTGCCGGGGTTCGGGGGGACAGGCGTGTGCCGTGTGCCCGCCCGTGCTGGGAGCGCGGTGTCGGTGCCGCTGCCGCCGCCCGGTGCCAGCCCTGCCCGTACCCGGCACGTGGGGCCACGCGCGTGGGGCTGGCGTGGTGGCACAGGGCCGGTGCCAGTGTTGTGCTGGTGCCCACACCGTGCGAGCGCTGATGCGGTGCCAGCCCCTGCAATCCAGGCCCCGCACAGCGCCAGGGTGGGCTCAGTACCAGTCCCAGGCAGTCCCGGTGCCAGCGCAGCGCGGGTCCCCGGCAGTGCCGGTGCCAGTCCCGGTGCCAGGAAGCGCCAGTCACTCGCGGGTCAGTGCGGGTTCAGTGCGGGTTCCCGGCAGTCCCGGCCCCGGTGCGGTGCCAGTACCGGGCCGGCGACAGTGACAGTGTCAGTGCCCGTCCCGTTAAGCGCCATCCCGGTCCCGTTAAGCGCCAGTGCCATCCCGGTGCCGAGCGGATCCCGCCCCCGGCCGCAGCACCGCCCCCAGCCCGCCCGTCCGGGGCTCTCGGGGCTCTCGGGGAGCGGGGCCGGTGCGGAGCGCGATGGTCCCGGCGGGGCCGCCCCGCTCCTGCCTCCTGCTGACGGCCGCGCTGCTGCCGCTGCTGCCGGTACCGGCACCGGGAGCAGCCCCGGGCCCCCCGGCGCTCACCGACGCCGAGATCGAGGAGTTTCTGAGGGGTTTCCTTGGACCCGGGGACGGCGGGGACCGGGACGGGGACGGGGACGGGGACGGTATTGAGCTGGGCTTCGGCACCGACCTCGGCATCGGCACCGGCACCGGCACCGGCACTGGCACCGGTGAGCGATCGGCACCAGGATCCCACGGGGAACGGGGGTGGCGGGACGGGGGGGACGCCCCAGCCCGGCCCCGCCACACTCACCCTGCCTCGGGGTGGCGGCCCCCCCGCTCCTGTCCCCTCAGGCTCTCCAGGGTCGCTGACGGAGCCTGAGAAACCCAGGAAGGGGAAGAAGGAAAAACCCCCCAAGAAACCCAAGGAGAGACCACGGGGCCCCAAGAAGGATAAGGACAAGGTCAAGGACAAGGACCGGGGCAAGAACAAACCCCCCAAGAAATCCAAGGAGAAGCCACCGAAAGGTTCCGAAAACCCCCCCAAAGGCTCTGAAAAACCTCCAAAAGGCTCTGAAAAACCCCCAAAAGGCTCCAAAAAGCCCAAGGAGAAGCCACCCAAGGCCACCAAACCCTCTGGCAAGAAGCCACCAGTGCCACCAAGCCCCCCCACTGAATCCCCCACTACCCTGCAGCCCTCACAGGGCAAGGAGGATGAAGAGACACCCGAGTTCCTGGAGCCTTCACGCTACAAGGAGGAGGAGGAGGAGGATGGAGGTGTCCGAGGTGAGTTTTGGGGACACCCATCTTGCTACTGGTGGGGTTGGGGTGGGAGGTCTCAGCACAGCAGAGCATCACCCCACATCCTGCTCAGCTGCCCTGGTGGCACCCTACAGCTGGCTGGGCTTTGTGCTCTGGGGTTTCCCCTCTCTGCCCCCCAGCTTTCCTTCCCGTGGGATTTTCTTCCCACTGTGGGGCTAGGGAGGGCCAGGACAGGGGCCTGGGGAGGCCACGCCAGCCTCTCACTCTGTCCCTGTCCCCAGGAGAGCTGGAAGAGCCGAATAAGCGCTGGGGGCTGGGCCGGGAGGACTGGAACCCTGAGCCCCAGCCAGGTGAGTGCCCAGCTCCCAGGGCCACCACTCTATGTCTTGGGGACACTCTTCTGCAGGCCAGGGTCAACCCTCTGTACCCTGGGGCTATCTCCTTGTGTCTTGGGGCCACCTCCCTGTCCCCAAATGTCACCTCCCTGCACCCCAATGCCATGTCCAAGCTCCCCAGGGCCATGCTCCTGCAACATGGGGCATCTTCCTGCACCCCTATGTCACCTTCCTGTGTCCCAGCACCACCTCCCTGCATCCCAGTGCCATCACTTTGCACGCCAGGGCCACCTCCCTCCTCCCTGGTGTCACTTCCCTGCACCCCACTGCCCTCTGGACTACCTCCCTGCTCCCAAGTGTCACCTCCTGTGTGTCCCAGGGCTGCCACCCTTACCTCAGGGCCTCCCTCCTATTCTCAAGTGCCACCTCCCTGCTCTCTGTTGTCCCCTTCCTGCACCCCAGTGCCACCCTGTGCCTCTCCATGTGTCCCTTCTCCACAGAGGTCCCCGAGGAGCTGGAGCCCCCGACCCTGGACTACAACGAGCAGCTGGAGCGGGAGGACTACGAGGACTGTACGGTGCTGGGGTGTAGATGGGGGGCCACCGGGGCAGGGAGGGATGGAGGGGGTGTCCTCCCCTGCCTTTTGCCACAAAGCCAGTGCCACCCTCTGTGTCCCCAGTCGAGTACATCCGGCGGCAGCAGAAGCCCCCCAAGCCCCCCAGCAGGAGGAGACCCGAGCGGGTCTGGCCCCAGCCTGAGGAGACACGTACGTGGGAGGATGGGGACACGGGGGGCTGGCGCTGCTCAGAGTGAAGCTGGGGGACAGTCCCCAGCCTTGGGAACCCAGGGAAGCAGCATTTTGTGGCAGCCTGGAGCTGGGGTGGGCATGGGGACAGCATAAGGGGTGCGGGGACCTTGTAGGGGTGTGGGGACCATAGAGGGGTGTGGAGGTCTCTTGGGGGCATGGCTATCCCAGTGGGATGTAGAGGGGTCCAGTGGGGGACATGGGGACCTCACGGTACATGGGAACTCCAAAGGGAAATGTGGGTTCCAGAGGGGCATGCTGACCCCATAGGGACCCCATAGGGGATGTAGGGCACCATGCAGGGACATGGGGACCCTCATTACTTCCCCATCTCCAGCACTGCCCCTTCCTCCCCCTCCCCCAAGCAGAGCCTGAGGAGCCCCCCCCGCGGCCCCCCCCCCAGCCCCTCCCGCAGCCCCTCGTGCCTGGCCCGGTGACAGAAGGGGACTATGGCGAGGGCTTCGAGCCACCCGACTACGATGACTGTGAGTGATGAACCGGGAGGGACAAGGCACCCCAGGACCCCCCATCATCCCTGCCCCTCCCACCTCCAGAAGGTTGTCCCAGCCCCCCACCCTGTGCCCCCCAGGGACCTACGGGCTGCCCCCCCCGCCAAAGCCCCACGAACACCCGGACAAAGGGGACAGGACGGAGACGGACGAGGAGAAAATCAGACCCTGTGAGAGGGGGTTGGGCAGGGTGGGCAGGGCACGATGGGGGGACATGGTGGGTATGTGTGGCCTAGGATCGATGGCAGAGCCACAGGGAGGGTGGCATGCCCCTGGGCTGGGTGTTCCATCCTCACGGTGGGTGTCAAATCCCCACGGTGGGTGGCACATCACCAGGCTGGGTCACATGTCCCAAGGTCAGTGGCATGTCCCTGGGATAGGTGACATATCTGCATAGGGAGTGTCACCTCCCTGGGGTGGATGTCACATCACCAGGGTGGGTGCCATGTCTTCAGGGATGGTGGCACATCCCTGGGGTGAGTGACATGTCTGCATGGTGGGTGCCACATCCCCAGGGAAGTGGCATGTTCCCAGGATGGGTGTCACACCCCCAGCATCAGTGGCACATTCTTGGGGTGGGTGGCATGTTCCTGGGACTGGTGTCACGTCCCTGGGGTGGGTATCACCTCGCCAACAGTGAAGCCCAAGAAAGAGGAAGAGGAGGAGGAAGAGCGCTGGGTGGAGGAGAAGGGCCAGGACCGCAAAGGTGGGTGCCAGCCCCCATCCCTGTCCCCTCACACCTGTCCCCATCCCTGCCCCCCTCACTGAGCCTTTTCCTTTCCCAGGAAAACCCAAAAAACCTGGAGGAAAGAAGTGGGATCCAGATGAGGAGGAATGGACCCCTCCGGCAGAGAAGAAAAGTGAGTGTCCCCATTCCTGGGGTGACAGGGACACCCTGCTGGGGGGGGAAGCCCATCACCCCCTACCCCCTGCTGTTCCCCAGGGTGTCCCCCAATCGGGCTGGAGTCCCACCGCATCGAGGATGACCAGATCCTGGCCTCCTCCATGCTGCGCCACGGGCTGGGTGCCCAGCGCGGCCGCCTCAACATGCAGGTGAGGGTCACCCCCTGCGCACCCCCCGGGTCACGGTGACACCCCCACCCACATCCCGCTCGCTGCTCCCCAGGCGGGCACCAACGAGGACGATTTCTTTGATGGGGCGTGGTGTGCCGAGGATGACAGCCGGGCACACTGGCTCGAGGTGGACACCCGCCGCATCACCATGTTCACCGGTGTCATCACCCAGGGGCGCGACTCCCAGATCCAGTATGGGGACACGGGGGTGGAGCTGGGGACATGGGGCAGGGGGAGCAGTGTGGGGACCCCTGTCCCAACCTGTCCCTGTCCTCCCACAGTGATGACTTTGTCACCAGCTTCTATGTGGGCTTCAGCAACGACAGCCAGCACTGGGTGATGTACAGCAATGGCTACGAGGAGATGGTGGGGACCTGTTCTGGAAGGGTGACGTGGGAACAACAGGGACCCTCTTGGGTACATCTCTCCCTCCTCGGCAGATGTTTTATGGCAACGTGGACAAGGACACACCAGTGCTGAGTGAGTTCCCTGAGCCAGTGGTGGCCCGATACATCCGCATCTACCCCCAGCGCTGGAATGGGAGCCTCTGCCTGCGCCTTGAAGTCCTGGGGTGCCCCCTGTCTGGTAACAGCCACCTCGAAGCAGCCTGGGGGCCACGGGGGGTGGGATCTCTCCAGCCACTCCCCACTGCTGTGTCCTTGTCCCCTCCACAGCTGTCAGCAGCTACTACACCCAGCAGAATGAGGTGACCTCCACAGACAACCTGGACTTCCGACACCACTCCTACAAGGACATGAGGCAGGTGGGCACTGCTGGGGGGCAGATCCGGCATGGGCTGGGATCCTCTGCAGGGGATGGAATACTCTGTGAACAAATCCATGGGGTGGGATCCTCTGTGCGGTTGGAACACCCTGGGTTGTGGGATCCTTCATGGTGGTGGGATCCTTGGGGGGGAGTGGATTGGATCCTCCATGTGGGTGGGAACCTCCTTGGGGCTGAGCAGCTTTATGGGGGATGGGATCTTCCATGAGGAGTGGACACCTCTGTAGTGGTGGGCACGCCTTTGGGGCATGGCATTCTCTGTGGTTGTGGGGACTTCCATGGTGGTGGGCATCTCCATAGGCTGGGATCCTCCATGGGGGTGGGGTTCTCTGCAAGGTGTGGGCTCATCCCCCCAAGCACTGCCCCCATCTCTCCCCACCCTGCAGCTGATGAAGGTGGTGAATGAGGAGTGTCCCACCATCACCCGCATCTACAACATTGGCAAGAGCTCACGGGGGCTGAAGATCTACGCCATGGAGGTTTCTGACAACCCGGGCGAGCATGAGACGGGTGAGGGAGGTGTGAGGGATTGGGGGCCCCCAGCCATGGTCCCCAGAGTTTGCTGACCCTGCTCGGCCCCCGCCTCAGGTGAGCCCGAGTTCCGGTACACGGCGGGGCTGCACGGGAACGAGGCACTGGGCCGGGAGCTGCTGCTGCTGCTGATGCAGTTCCTGTGCAAGGAGTACCAGGATGGGAATCCCCGTGTGCGGGGCCTGGTCACTGACACCCGCATCCACCTCGTCCCGTCCCTCAACCCCGACGGCTACGAGCTGGCCCACGAGGCGGTGAGGGGGCAGCAGGGTGGGATGCGCTGTGAGGCAGTGAGAGAGGACAGTGGAGCAGTGGAGTAGGATGTGAGGTGCTGGGATGGGCTGTGGGGCACTGGGATGGGACGGCAAAGTAGTGGGATGCAGCCCCCTCCTTGCAGCTCACCACTGCCCTGGACTGGCTGCAGGGCTCCAAGATGGGCACCTGAGATGTCAGAGAAGGGGATGGGACTGGGAGCGGTGGGATGGGATGGGATGGGATGGGATGGGATGGGATGGGATGGGATGGGATGGGATGGGATGGGATGGGATGGGATGGGATGGGATGGGATGGGATGGGATGGGATGGTGGGGCAGGGGATGGGACTTGGAGTGGTGGGATGGGACATGGGTGGTGGGATGCAGCGCCCCTGGACTCACCAGTGTCCTGGGCTGCTGCAGGGCTCTGAACTGGGCAACTGGGCACTGGGCCATTGGACAGAGGAAGGCTTTGACCTCTTTGAGAACTTCCCTGACCTGGCCTCAGCATTGTGGGCAGCCGAGGAGAGGCGGCTGGTGCCCCACCAGTTCCCCAACCACCACATCACCATCCCGGAGCACTACCTGTCCGAGGATGCGGCGGTGAGTGCAGCACAGGGCACAGGGGCGGGACAGGGGCGGGGAGAGTGTGGCCGGGGTGACACCTCATGCCCTGTGCCCACCTCACAGGTGGCAGTGGAGACACGGGCTGTCATGGCGTGGATGGACAAGAACCCCTTCGTACTGGGAGCCAACCTGCAGGGTGGGGAGAAGCTGGTGTCCTTCCCCTTTGACACGGTCCGGCCCAGCCCCCCAACGCCAGCAGCTGCCCCTCGTCCACTGGACTACGAAGATGAGCACCCCGAGCTGCAGGAGACGCCTGACCATGCCGTGTTCCGCTGGCTTGCCATCTCCTATGCCTCGGCACACCTCACCATGACCGAGACCTTCCGCGGGGGCTGCCACACACAGGACATGACCGACGCCATGGGCATCGTGCAGGGCGCCAAGTGGCACCCCCGGGCTGGCAGTAAGTTGGGGCCAGTGGCATGGCTGCCCCATAACCCAGCCACTGGCAGGTGAGCAAGCAGCTGGGTGGGCGTGTCTATGCTCTTGCAGGTATGAATGACTTCAGCTACCTGCACACCAACTGCCTGGAGCTCTCCATTTACCTGGGCTGTGACAAGTTCCCCCATGAGAGTGAGCTGCAGCAGGAGTGGGAGAACAACAAGGAGTCTCTGCTCACCTTCATGGAGCAGGTGTGTACTGGGACATGGCCACAGCTGCCCCACCTGTCCCACACAGTTCCACTCATCCCTTTCCTCACTCAGATCCATCGGGGAATCAAGGGCGTGGTGACGGACCAGCAGGGAGAGCCCATTGCCAACGCCACCATTGTGGTGGGGGGCATCAACCACAATGTCAGGACAGGTAGGTACCGTGAGGTGCTGGCAGGGTGCCAGCAGCCCTGCGCCACCTCCATCCCACCCTGCTGCTCCCTGTACCCACAGCCAGCGGCGGGGACTACTGGCGCATCCTGAACCCGGGCGAGTACCGCGTGTCGGCACGGGCCGAGGGCTACAACCCCAGCGTCAAGACCTGCCACGTCCTCTACGACATCGGGGCCACCCAGTGCAACTTCGTCCTGTCCCGCTCCAACTGGAAGCGCATCCGGGAGATCATGGCCATGAACGGGAACCGGCCGATCCGCCGCGTGGTGCCTGGCCGCCCCATGACACCCCGCGAGCGCCTGCGCCTGCAGATGCGCCTCCGGCACCGCATGCGGCTGCGGGAGCAGATGCGGCTGCGGCGCCTCAATGCCACCACGACCACCAGCAGCCCCACAGCCCCACCATCCACCACGGCCCTGCCCTTCCCCTTCAGCAGCACAGCCTACACGCCCTGGAGCCAGGAGCCACCCACTGCTGGCACCTGGGAGATGGACACCGAGACAGAGGTGGTCACCGAGCTGGTGACAGAGACGGAGGGCTGGGAGTTGCACACAGGGACAGCGCAGCCCCTCACCACGGCCGAAACCTACACCGTGAACTTTGGGGACTAGGGACACTTGACCCCTCACTCAGCTTCAAGCCATGGTCGGACGCTTTGGCATCCGCTTCCAACATCTTCCCTGAGCCCAGGCAGCTGTTCCAGGTGGGCTCCAGCCACTCACCTTGCTGCTTCCAAGGACTGCGGGCATTGTCACCAACAGCTGGGTGCTGTCAGGGACATGCCACCCCATCCCTCAGAGCTGGGCCGTGCCAGCCCACTGTCTGTGTCCCAGTGGGGTGGCAGGGGTGATACTGCTCTCCTGGGCAGGGCCCACGGAGGCAGGCACAGCCTTTCTCCCCCCCATACAGTTTTTGTTACACAAATAAATCAAGTTATATTGGTACGAGCATTTTGTCCCTCTGGTGCTTCCCCAGCTGTGTCACCCTCCCAGAGGACAGACAAAGGCAGTGGGTGCCAGGAAACCTTGAGGGGTGGGGGCTTGTGGAGTCTGTGCCCTCCCTGTGGTCAGTGCCCAACTTCCATGTCCCCATCCTCACTGTCAGCCCCAAAGCCGGAGAAGGTGATGGGCTGGCAGGTGAGGTCGCGCAGGTTGATGAGGCAGGCGGTCTGCGTGGCACTGAAGTCGGGCACCGTCACCAGCAGCACCCGCTGCCCCTCCTTCCCTGCAAGCACAAGTGGGTGTCAGGCAGAAGAGCCCCCTGGCAGCCCCCGGCACAGGTTCCCAGCCCCCACAAGGATCCGGGTGTGCTGCGAGACCCACCTTGGAGCAGCTTGGACTGGAAGTGGGGCGCATTGCCGCAGAAGTAGACGTCAGGGCACTCGGTGAGGATAAACGGGTCAGATTTGTAGAACGGGTAACAGCCTGGGGAGGATGGGAATTAGGGGGGGAGCCCCTGGCAAAGCCCCCCCATTCAACAGCCCCCCAAGCCCTCACCATACCCAGGGTGTCTGGGGCTGTGGGGCTGATGTGTCCTGCCAGCAGCGTCCACTCTAGGATCTCCAGGTAGTCGTCCATGCTGCTGTATTTGAAGATATCACTGATGTTTTGTCCTGACGTCCCCAAAAACCTACATTATGGAGGAAAGAAGGGGAGCTTTAGATGTTGGATGTGCCGGGACATGTTCCATGGTCCCATGCCACTGACAGTTGTCACCAGCGCTGGTAGCACACCAGGTTTGTTTACCTGACACCGTCCAGGTTGGCCTGGTAGGGGTTGGTGACGAGGTGCAGAGTGGCATAGGCGCTGGCCAGGGGCAGCATGCAGCGGTGCAGGGGCTGCTGCGGCAGCGTGTAGTTGGTGGGGTCAAACTCACCAGGCATCACGTCCACAGGCACAGAGGTCTGTTGGCAGGGCAGGAATCAACTGGGTGGCCAAAGTGCCCTCCAAGGAGGCTCAGAGCAAAGCCCTGGTGTCACTGCTGCTCCTTTTCCCCAAGACATCCTGCTTGGCTTCACCATGGAGGCCAGATCCCAGAAAAAGGATCTGGAGCTGGGCTGTGAGCTGCCTCCCCATAAGGAATGCTCAAAGGGAAGTTGGGTGCTGGGGAAGGGGGTTTTGCCACCCTGCACTCTGGGCTGCTTCCCCACCTCAGGAACCAGGCTCCCTCCCCCAAAGGAACCTGATTCACCAGCCAACTCCGAGCACTCACACAGAGCTGCAGCAGGATCTCATCCAGCATCTTCACAGCCTCCACACTGGCAGCCTGTGTCTTCTTGGTCAAGTACTTGGCCTGGGTGAGCAGGAAGACAGTGAGGGACAACCCCGTGCCCCCTCTGCCCCCTCCCCACGCCCTCCCAGTGCCCCAGGAGCACCACGAGGCTGCAGCCCCCTCCTTTCTGTACCTTGTTGATGGTGTCTCGGCTCTGTGTGTTCTGGCTCAGCAGATTCCCGGCCAGAATGACACGGGTGATGTGGGCAGCGCAGCTCTGCTCGCCCTCTGCACCCAGTTGTCCCGTCACTACGTCCACCAGCAGCTGAGTGCTCAGCAGGGCCTCCCCACTCACGCTGCCCAGCCCCAGCCCCGAGGCCAGCAGCACAAACCTGGACGGATGGAGAGGCTCAGGCAGTGCCACGCTCCCAAACCAAGGGGCTTCAGAGAGCCGGGGCAGGGGGCACAGTCCCTTCCGCCAGCCCTCTTGGCACAAGGGGCTCAGGGACACAGCAGGGACACAGCACCAGCCCCACTCCTGCTGCTGCTGACTGACCGGTCAGAGCTGGGCCCAGTCCAGGGCAGCGGTGGCGGCAAGTCGGCGAAGCAGAGATCCTCCACCAGGAATCTGCCGTCGTCCTGCTCGGAGCCGTACACGGCCAAGATGGTCCCTACAGCAGAGCAGGTGGTCAGCCCTGGCCAGCACCCGCAGGGTGGGTGCCACCACAGAGCCACCGCTGTCCCTTACCTGTCACCAGCTTCTGCACATCAATGGCTCCTTCCAGCTTGATCCGCTGCAGCTCATCCTCCAGGATCAGCTCATCAGAGGGCTGGATGTACTTGGGCAGGGGTGGCTGAGGCACCAGGTTGTGCTGCGAGGGTGCAGGAACAGCTCTGACGGCCTCAGCAAGGACCAGCAGCTCCCAAGGACCCTTCCCAGCCCCAGCCCCAGCCCCCCATCATCAGCACAGCCAACACCCCGGCTTGGAGGCCCCGGCAGCTGGAACCCCCCGGATGGGCCGGTTTCACTCAGCGCTTCCCTGCAGCGTCCTGAACATGAGCCCCGTCCAAGGAGGAAGTGACTCAGATGGGTGCTGGGAACTTCAAACTTCCCAACGTGAACTGGCTGGGAGCAGATGGGCCCCAAGCCCACATGGGGATGGCAGAGCTTCCCTGACACCTCCCTCACCCCCCTCATTCCCCTGTGGCAGGGAAAAGAGGTCTGCACTGCCAACCCCCCTGGATCCAAACCCTCCAAGGGCTGGAAAAGCAGCACTGAGCAAGAGTGGTGGTAAGCAGCAGGGGGAACAGTTTCAGATGGACAAAGGGTGGGTTTAGATTGGATATGGGGAAGGAATACTTCCCTGTGAGGGTGGTGAGGCTCTGGCACAGGTTGCCCAGAGAAGCTGTGGCTGCTCCATCCCTGTAAGTGTTCAAGGCCAGGTTGGATGGGGCTTGGAGCAACCTGGGATAGTGGAAGGTGTCCCTGCCCATAGATGAGCTTTAAGGTCCCTTCCAACCCAACCCATTCTGTGTTTCCATGATTTCCTAAGGAGCACGCACACACACACATGCTGGCACCAAGAGGTGTCACCAAGGTGGCATCCAGGGACAGGGTGGGCAGAGGCCATCATCCTGTGGCACAAACCCAGCTCAAATCCCTGCCAGCTCCCTGGCTACAACGAGCACAGGGAAGCCATGGAAACTCAGCTGAGCTCCCAGGTGTGCTGGCACAACCCCCCGAGCTGTGTGGAGGAGGAGGAGGGGGTGAGCCCATTACCTCCTCGCTGATCTCCTGCAGGATGGAGGGCTGGAGCTGCATGGCCTTGAAGAGCGTCCCCACCACGCAGCACTTCTCTCCTGCCTGCAGCTCCGAGAGCTTCCGCAGCACGATGTCATTCCCTGTGGAGAGACGGCGGTCAGCGGCCTCGGGGTGACGGCAGGCACAGCGCAGGGCTGGCGGCAGCAGCTGAAGGGCCCCAGCGTCGAGGCCAGCAAGAGGCGTTGGGGAATGTTGGGAAGCCTCCCGCTTTTCCTCGAGGCACGGCGCCGAGCGGACATGTGTGGGCCAGATGGGGGCGAGGAGCATTCCAGAGCCTGCAAGCCTGCAGGCATTTCCTCTGTGCTGGGGGGGAAAGCTGGGTCAGGATGGTGCGTTCAGCTCCCAGTAACAGCTCTGCCCGGGAAGGGCCCAGGATGTTCCTGCCCTCGGGCATGGGGGGCTGCTGGTCCTGCTCTTCATCCAGGGGCTGACCCAAACATCCTCAGAGCCGCCAGGCAGGAGATCACTCAACACCCCCAAACCTGATCTCTGCCAGGACCAGACCCTCTGCCCCAGACCCCTGCTGGAACTCAGAATCCCCATCATATCCAGAGAAGATCCTGGCATGCTGACAGGTCCCTGGGCTTTAGGCAGGGAGCCACAGGGGATACAAGGCTGGGAGAACCTCGGGAGCTGCAAGAAGCATCGCAGCCCCAGCTGCATCCACTTTGTGGCTGAGGAGCAAAAGTCTCCACCACAAGGTGAGCCCAAAATTTCTTACCCCACCCCTGGGGACACAGAGATGCTTCAGCCCCATCCAGTGTGTGGGACTGTCCTTCTCCGTTTAAACCAGCCTGTGAAGTCCATCCTGAGCCTCAGGCCCTGGAGAGGAGCAAGGAACCTGCTCCCGGTCTCCTCTCCCAAAACAACATTGCCTGTGCCAGCTCCTTGTCCTTTCTCGGTGACATTTCTCCTCCCTAAAATCTCCCTTTGCTCATCACATGCTGTTGAATGTGACTCTTGTCCCAGGGAGAGCACCGTGCTGCCATCCCTGGCACCCCACACTGGAAACATGGATTCCCGAGCCCAGGAACGCAAACACTCCGAGTCAGAACAAAAACAATCCTGTTGAAGTTTCTTATTTTTGGCTCGAACTCCCCAAAATATGTGTTCAGCAGGAGGGGGCTGTGCTCTCCAGATTTTTGCCTGCAGGCGCTTCCTGCTGGGAGACAAACCCCAAAATCTGGTCCCATCCCAGGACTCCAGGAGGTGGAGCTTTACAAACCATTGGGTTCTGTCACACTTGGCAAAGTCCAGGGTGGCCAGCCAAGGAATGACATCCGCCGTGGGACCAGCACTGGCTTTGCTTCCACACAGCCCACGGGGCTGGGGAGAGCACAAGAACAGGCGTCCGGCCCAAAAGCCTCCACTGAAGGGGTTTTTGCCCATAGAAGGGCAAAGCCGAAGGAAATTCGATCGCAGGCCATGCCCAGGCCGGGGGGGCAGAGCCGCAGCAGCACTGGCATTGCTTCATCCCACAGACGGAAACTCTGAGCGTGAGGGTCCCTCCCCCAGAACCACAACCCCCCCGGCCAGGAAACAGCCCCCCCCCGGCACAACCAGCCCCTCTCACCCTCCTGCACCCTCCTGTACCCCACTTCCTGGCCAGGGCCCCCCAGCCCCACCCTGACAAACCTCACACTCAACTCCTGTTCCCAAAAGTGTGTGGGGTGATGTGACTCAGACAATTGTGTTCTCCCTGCCCATACCCTCCCTTTTATCTGATGGGGAATGCGGTTTGTCCCAAGGTTAGAACTCCAGGTGGGAGCTGCAGCAGGATTAGCACATAACCCAGCTGCAAATGGATTATCCCATCACGACTGTGCATCCCAGAGCTGGGAGGCTGAGCTGTTTGGGGTGGGCTCCGCTGCACATCCCTTGTCAAGGGTGTAAAACGCTGCTGCAGACTGGGACAACTGGGTACACTGGAGCTGCTCAGGTTGCAGGAAGGTTGTGGGTGGATCCCAGCCTGGCAGGGATGGATCCTGCCCCCAGGGATGCCTGCAGGATACATCCAGCCTGAGGACGAGTACACTCACTCACTTCTGGACTCCAGATATAAATCTGGTCAAACACGGAGATAAAATCCTAAGGCAGCTCCAGAGATGTTTGCTCCCAAGGCCACCACTAACCTGTGTTCCCAAGTACCACATCCACATGGCTATTTTCCCACAGGGATGGGGACTCCAACACTGCCCTGGGCAGCCTGTGCCAGGGCTGGACAGCCCCTTCCATGAAGGAATTTTCCCAATATCCAATCTGAACCTCTCCTGCTGCAACTTGAGGTTGTGTTTTCTTGTCCTGTCCCTTGTTTCCTGGGAGCAGAGCCTGATCCCCCTGGCTGCACCCTCCTGCCAGGAAATTGTGGAGAGCGAGAAGGCCCCCCTGAGCCTCGTTTTCTCCAGCCTGAGCCCCCCCCAGCCACTCCTGGTGCTCCAGCCCATTCCCCAGCTTTGTCCCTACCCCTGGGCATGCTCCAGCCCCTCAGTGTTTTTCCTGGGGCAGGGCCCTGATAAAGGGGGGGTTCCCCCCGGGCTCACCCCATCGGCTCCACGCGCGCTGCTCCAGCCCTGGCCTCATCCCGGCGAGGCGCACGGCGTAGATGTGGGCATACTGCCGGGAAAAGCTGCGCTCGCCCAGCTGGAAAGGCTGGGAGCAGTCCGAATACCCTGACACAGGCACCCTGGGGAAGGTGGGGGGCTCGGCCGAGGGGGGAGCCAGCAGCCCCTGCGCCGTGGGGGCTGCCTGCTCCGAAAACATGGTGTGGGACATGGGGGTCTAACGATGGGTCTGAAAAATAAATCGGTGAATTAAGGATCCTGGCTCCCACCCGGCCATCACTGTCACCCAAGACACAACAGTCCCCCTGAAAATTATTTTCCCCACCCCCAAAACACAAACCACGTCCGGGTCTGACCCTCGCTCTGCACGCCGCACCCACTCAGCCCCGCTTCCTCCCAACCAAGGGCATCCCCAAATTCATCCTGGTGACACGACCATCCCACCCTCTCCTAAAATCCCACTCCAGAGCATTCCCACAAAAGACACCTTGGCCACGGGATCCCCCCGGGACTCCCCTCTCCCAAATGGACCCAGGCCCTGCATAGCCCCCTGGACACCCCCAAGCACCAGCGCCCCCCAGCACACTCCCTCTGGCACAATCCTTCTCCCCGCAGCACTGGACCCTCCAAACACCTCCCTAGCACCAGGAGCCCCCCGAGGACGCAACAACCCCCCCAGACCCCCAACCCCAGCGCCCCAGCCCCCTCAGGCTGCAGGGCCTCACAGAGTCCCCCCAGCCCCACCAACCAGGGTCTCCTCTGCTCCCAAAAGGGGACATTCCCTCGGCCCCCGCCCGGGGTTCCCGCAGGTCACGTACGGGGTCCGAGGTCAGAGGGCGAGGGTCGCCGCCGACACCGGGACCCGCCATGGGGGTGGGGCTGCGGCGGGAAAAGGCGCGAACGCCGCCAAACACGGAAGTTGTGTGACCGCGCGGCGGAAGTGACGTTAGGGCGTTGCCAAGGCAACCGGTGTGGGCCTGGGGCGGCGCGCGGGGGGGCGTGGAGGGGATGGGGACCGGGACAACGAGACGTTGGGATCGACCCTCGGGCCCCACGGAACCCATGGGGGGAAGGGGACATCGTGACCAAACCCTGGGGGGCACCGTGACCGACCCCAGAGAGGACACCAGGACTGACCCCGGGGGAACACTAAGCCCAAGCCCTTGGACTCCCCAGAGCCCGGAGGGGGCCAAAGGGGACCCCGGGATAGACCTCCCCTATCCCGGGATAGACCCTCCGGAGCCCTCGGGGGTCTGGCCACTGGTCTGGCCACTCACTCCCCGCCCCACACCTTGAGAGACTTACGGGCAGCTTCCCTGAGGGGATGAGGCTGGGGAGGTTGGGGGCTGCTGAGCTCCCCCATGTCCCCCCCGAGCCCCCCCGTATCGCCTTCCTGCGGGGGTGGAGGTGCGAGGCAGGAAGGGCCCTGGGGAGCCGCGGTGTTCTGTTTTAAGGCGTTTTGGGGTTTTGGTCCCCCACCCCCACAGCCCACGGCCCCACTATAAAAGGTGTCAGGATGCAGGCAGTCACCCACTGTCAGTCACCTGCTGTCACCGGCTCAGTGGGCTCACCATGGCTGCTGCCTTCCTCCTGGTGCTGCTGGTGGTGGGAGGTAATGGGGACCCTCCTGCCTCCCAGGGGGGATGATCACCCCGAGGTGGCAGGGAGAGGAGACATATGGGGACAATGAGGATGTGGGAAGGAGGATGATGGGGGCCCAGGGGTTGTGGGGATGGGGTCTCATGGGAACAAGCACCTGGAGGTGGCAGGGATGGGGTCTGCCTGAGGACCCAGGGATGATGGGGATGGTGCCCATGTTGGGACCGGCACCTGGGGATGTTTGGGGACAGGGTCTGCATGGGGACCTAGGAATGGTGGGAACAGAAGGATGTGGGTACAGGCAGGAGGGATGGTAAGGATGGGGCTGAGTACCTGGGCCTGGTGGTTTAGGGGTCTGGGCACCTCTAGGGCCCCCGGGGACCTCCGTGATGGGCACCCAACCTGCTGCCACACTCACCGGCCTATCCCCATGCAGCAACACAGGCCGTGGCCCCCCCGCCCTGCCAGGGTGACCCAGTGTCCTGGTGCTGGGACATGGACATGGCCATACGCTGTGGCCGGGAGCAGCAGTGCCAGGACCTCTGGGACAGCCTGGCCCTGGTGAGCACCCCACCCCCAAGTTCTGCCAGGGCCACCCAGGGGTCCAGGCAGCCCTGAGGGTCTTTGTGTCCCCACAGGGGAATGTGGCTGAAGGCGACAACATGGCTGACAGGAACGACATGGCTGATGGGGACGGCGTGGCGCAGGGCAGAGGCATTAAGTGCAAATTGTGCACCAAGGCCCTGAAGAAGATACAGGCACTGGCAGGTGACGACCCCGACGAGGTGAGGGATGATGGGGGTCTGGGGGGCTGGGCCGGGGGCCGTCTCCCTGCGGCCCCCTGACCTGCGGTGACTTTGGCAGGAGGCAGTGGTGGCGGCGCTGCAGAAGGGCTGCCAGGTGCTGGGCCGGGCCAAGGGCAAGCTGTGCCAGCAGCTGGTGAACAAGTACCGGGACCAGATCACCGAGGGGCTGCAGAATGGGGACATGCCCCGGAACATCTGCACTGCCATAGGCATCTGCCGGTCCTGAGCATGGTTAGTGCCCGCCTGTATCCTGATCCTGCATCCCACGGGCTGATCCTGCACTCTGCATCCTGTGTCCTGCACCCCACATCCCGATCCTATATCCCACATCCTGCACCATGTCCTGCACCCTGCATCGCAATCCCACACCCCCTGTCCCACACTGTGTCCTGCACCCTACACCCCATATCCTGATCCTGCACCAAATATCCTGCACCCCGTGTCCCAATCCTGCACTGTGTCCTGAACCCTACATCCTGCACCCCACATCCTGATCCCATATCCCCCGCCCTGCGTCCTACACTTTGCACCCCACATCCTGCACCCTATGACCCGCATCATGCACCCCACACCTGCTGGAGGGGTGGGAGCATGCTTGGGGTTCCTGAACCTTCCCTGCTGCAGCTCTGTAGGGTGGGGGTGAGCCAGGTCACCCTGAAGTGCGTTGTGGGGCAGGGGGAAGGCTGGAGGAGCTGCTTCTGCTGGTCCCCAACTCACCCCTTGCTTTTTCCTTTTTCTATAGGCGTAGCCCCGAATGCCCCCAAACCCCGATGCTCCTCCAGCCCCTGATGCCCCCCCAGCCCAGCCATCCCCTTCCTGCACAATAAAGTCCCTCCTCTGGCTCCATGGGTCTTTTTTGTCTGCCCTGGGGGGACACGGTGACAAGGGCATATGGCACCAGGCACTGGCAGGGGATAGTCTGGCCCTGGTCTGCCCCCAGCAGGGCCAGGGTGACACCAAAGGTGCCTGTGGTAGCGTGGGGATGTGTCCCCTGTGGGTCGGAGTGAGCGGTTCTCTCCACACGCCTGGGTGGCCCGGGTTGTCACTGTCCCGTCACTGTGCACCAGCACATCCCCATGCCTGGCACTGCATCTGTCCCTGCACTTGGCACTGTCACTTGTCATGCACTTGTCACCGGCACTGCCATGGGCTTGGGATCATCCTCACTGTCCCCAACACATGGCATTGGCACTGTCCCAGCTGAGCACAGGGAATCCCTTCTTCAGTCCCAGCCAATCAGAGCACAGGGAATCCCACACCCTTTTTTTTTTTTTTTAATTCCAGCCAGTTGGAGTGCAGGGAATCTCTTCTGTTTGCCCCCGGCCAATCAGAACAGAGAGACTGCAGGTCTCTGAGGGCTGCCACCAATCAGAGCTCAAGGATGTCTTTCTGGTGCCAACCAATCAGAACAAAGGGAATCCTGCTGGCTGAGGGCTGCAGCCGATCAGAACACAGGGAATCCTGCTGGCTGAGGGATGCAGCCAATCAGAGCAGAGGGATCCCCTTCCCCTCTTGCTATGAGCTGTGAGGATCCCACTGCCACCCATGGGGCCGGGGGCTTCAGGAGCAGCACCACTGGGTGGCTTTGTCCCTTGGAGTGACACAGCCCCTGCAGTGTCCCCAGCCCCTCAACATGCACCCCCCAGCCATGGGGTGACCCTGCGCTTTGTGAGGACACCAAGACCCCTCGGGTAGTCCCAGCCCCCCAGGTTGGCCCCACACCCTGTGGTGATTCAGTCCCCCCACATGGTCCCTGGTGTCCAAGAGTTACCCCAGCACCCTGAGATGTCCCTAGATCCTGGGTGCCCCCGTGTGCCAGGGTGACCCCAGACCCCTGCAGTGGCCCCAAATATCCCAGATATAACCCCAGACCCCCAAGACAGCCCATACCATGGGGTAGCCCCACACCCCAGGGCTGACCCCAACACCCTGAGTGGGCCCCAGACCCTGGAGTGCCCCAAACCCCCAAAGGGATCCCAACACCCTGTGGTGTCCCAGGAGGACCCGTCCACCCTGGGGTGCTCCAGACCCTCAGAGTGACCCAAAACCCTGGGTTGCCTCCAGAGTCTTCAGGGAACCACAATATGCTGCGGTACTGCCAGATTCTTAGAGGGACCCCAACACCCTGGGGTGCCCATGACCCCCAGAGGGACCCCAGTACTCTGCTCCAGACCCTCTGGTGAACTCAAACCTCTGGGGTGCCCCAGACCTTTCAGGGAACATGGGCGGGGACATGGTTAGAGAGGATGTCCCCAATATGCCCCCCTCCATCTGGCCCATTTCTGGTGCACTCAGTCTCTGCACCCCAGGGATCACTGGTGAGGAGCTCCTCCACCCTGACACCCCCCCAAAGTACCCCCAAAGAGCCCCTTTTCTCTAGGCCAACCCCCTTGAGGGGGGCTTTCCCCCAGCAAAGGGACTGGGGTATGCTGGAGCCCCCCTTGCTGCAGCTGTGTGAGGATGGGGGGGGTGTGAGGGTATAGGAAGCTCCTCAGCTGCCCCATACATGTGGGGCAGCCCCGTGGAGGTCTCCCTGCCGGCATGGGGGAGAGGCATGAGGAGCAGTGGCCCAAGCGGCCCCAGAGAAGTCCACACACACCCCGTTTATTGGGGGGCCGGAGCCGCCTCCTTCCCACGTCCGTGTCTGCTCCCACAGCGCTCCGAGCGGGACCACCGGCCCTGCCATCCCCCCCCGAGTCCAGCTCACTGCCCCATCATGCAGGCCATCTTGCAGGCCACGGCTGAGATGAGGGCGGCCCCGCGCCCGCTGCCTTCCTCTGACTGGATGAAGGTGATGTCACAGCCGGGCGTCAGCTGCCGCACTGTGGCGTGGAAGTGGTCCTTGAAGCTGGGGAGTGGGAACACGGGGTCACAAATGGGGTCACAAACGGGGTCAAGGCTTGGGGGATGAAGGGAGAGGATAGGGATGTCAGCAGGGAGAAGGGTCTGGAGATCCCCACCTGGGATGGAGCTTGTAGACGGAGCCATCGACACCAACAGTGATCTTGAGGGTGTCCTGGCTGCGGCTCTCCCGCATGCGGTTGATGACTCCGGCCAGCCCGGCCGAGCACATCTGGGCGGCGCGTGTGGACACGCTCTCACACACCCGGCGCACAATCTCACAGTCCGTCCGAGATGGCAGCAGCTCAAAGGCTGACAAGATGTTGTAGATCTGCTTGCGGTCATCAGAATCACTGGGGTGGGGGGAGAAAAGGGGGTAAGCAAGGGCTGGGGATTGGGGACCCGGGGTGAGACAGCTGGAGAGGGATGGAGGAGTGATGGGATGGGGGATCCTCACATGGGACAGTTGTATGGGGTGACAGGATGGGGAACCCCAACTGGGTCAGTCAGAGCAGGTTGGTGTGGGGTGATGGGATGGGGGACCCCAACATGGTGCTGCTGTAGAGGGCTGGTGTGGGGTGATGGGACAGAGGGACCTGGAAGTGGGTCCCCCTAATGTGGAGTGATGGGACATGGGGACCTCAAACGGGACAGAGCAGGCAGGTATGGAATGATGGGATCATGATGTCTCATCATGATGGGCCCATGACATGGGACACTGTGTTTTGGGTGGCAGGATGTGGGGACTCCAAGATGGACAGTCAGAGCAGGCTGGTGTGGAGTAACAGGATAAAGGACCCCAATATGACGCAGTCAAAGCAGACTGGTATGGGCTGATGGAACAGGGGGATCCTGATGTGGGACAGCCCGGTGCAGAGTGAGAGCACAGACTCCCCAGTATGCGTGGACCAGTGTGGAGTGAGAGCACAGACCCCTCAGTGCGATGCAGCCTGGCAGGTTTGGGGTGCCACCCCCCAGCCTCATACCTCTCGATCTGGGACATGAAGCGGGTCTCAAAGGTCCCGCGGGTCTTGAGCTTCTCAGAGGCCTCCCCATTGAAGAGCAGGTTCTCATCCACCAGCTTCAGCAGCACCAGCCGCACGATCTCCCCCATGTACTTCCCCCCAATGATCTTCTCATACCTGGTGGGGGGGCAGAGGCAAGAGGGTGGCATCAGAGCTGGGATTTGAGGGGGTCACATCCCGCAGCACCCCCTCTTTCCTTCCCCCCTCCTTGCTGGATGTGTTCCCATGCATGGGCACGGCCCAGGGTGAAGGACGCCCGCGCTGGGGGGCTGAGCCCAGTGTGGTACAGGGGATGGGAGGGATGCCCAGAGGAACTGGATCTCTCCTATTCCTTACAGTTGCTGACCGGGGTTAAGTGAGGTCTCGTCCACCACGCGGTCGTACTCCAGGAGGAACTCGTCCAGCTCCCCGGAGGCACCAAAGGCCCCCCACTCTGTGTTCACGCACATCCGCCCCTCGTCGCCCTCCACCAGCTCCACGTTGTGCATCTCCTCCATGTAGCAGGCGTTACAGCCTGTCCCTGCCAGGAACTGGGGATGGGTCTGGGCGGCGGGGGGGCAGCAGTGACACCCCCCCGCCACAGCCCTCCCATCCCAACTGGGATAAAGCTGGGATAGTCTTGTGGAGCAATGGGAAAGAACTGGAGAGGGTCCAGACATGTGCCAGGACAGGGGTTGGGACCCATATGGATGAGGGACATTCCTCAACCTAGTGACTGGCACCATGGCATACAGCTACTTCAAGGGTGGCTCCAGGACATGGGGGGAAGGTTTTAGACTACAAGAGGAGAGATTTAGATTGGATACTGGGAAGAAATCCTTCTCTGTGAGGGTGGTAGGGACAAACACAGGTTTCCCAGAGAAGCTATGGCTGCTCCATCCCTGGAAGTGTTACAAGCCAGGCTGGACAGCCTGGTCTAGTGAAGCTGTCCCTGCCAATGGCATGGAGCTGGATAATCCTTAAGATCCCTTCCAACCCAAACCATTCTGTGATTTCATGAAAGCTGGAACCAAGGATGGTTGGGAACTTACTACATAGGTCCCAAACCTGTATCCCTACTCCACCCAGCATTGGGATGTGATAAAACCGTAAAAACATAGAATCATGGTGTGGTTTGGGTTTGAAGGGACCTTAAAATTCATCTCATTCCACCACCCTGCCCTGGGCAGAGACACCTTTGACTAGACCAGGTTGCTCCAAGGATAGAAGGGAAACTGTCTCAAGTTGCACCAGGGGAGGTTTCTGTTGGATATTGGGAAAATTCCTTCATGGGAAGGTCTGTTCAGCCCTGGCACAGACTGCCCAGGGCAGTGGTGAAGTCCCCATCCCTGGGGGGATTCAACAGCCATGTGGATGTGGCACTTGGGGACATGGTTTAGTGGTGGTCTTGACAGTGCTGGGGAACAGTTGGACTCGATAACCTTGGAGGCTTTTCCAACTCAAACAATTCCATGATTCCATGCTAGACCTCATTTCAGAGAACTGACTGAACAGCCAGTGCCTGCTGCTCCATGAGCACCAGGATTCAGTGACTGAGATCATGGCTGAGGGCTGTGCTTGGAGCTGCATGTCCTTGTCCTGCAGTGATGGGGATGGACATCCCTCCTGCTCCCCACCCCTGCAGTGTCCCCACGGCCCTGGCTGGCCACTTGTCCCCACAGCAGGGTCCCAGGGGCTCTGGGCACTGTACTGAGGCCAGCCCAGCCCCAAGAAGCTGATAAACATCCCAGCGTGTGTTTACCCAGGTGACGGGATGCGGAGCCCAGATGGCACATGGCTGATGGCACAAAAGATAGTGAGGGGCTGCGAGAGGTGGGGGGCTGCTCTCTGTGGGGAGTGGGGGATGGAGCCAGCAGGGTTCAAACTCACCCCCACCACCTGGCTCTCTGAAACCAGCTGCCTTCCATGGGTCCCTATCCCTACGATGAGGTGCCAGAGCCACCAACAGCCTTATGGGGACCAGCCCTGTTATGATGACCACCCTCTTTCTACTCCCAAAGTGCCCCAACCACCATGCTGGGGCCAGGCAATGCCATCAGGCGTCCCAACCACTGGACACCTCAGCAGGGTGCCACTGCCACCCCCTGTCCTTGGTGTGTCCCCGCAAAAGGATGAGGGAAACAGCAGGGGAGCGGGGCCATGGGACGGTTCCCTGTCCCCAGCCACGTGTCCCTGTAGAAGGGGCATCTTACCCACAATCATCCCAACCTCGCACCGGTGATCTTCGTAGTAGCAGGAGATCATTGTGGCCACCGTGTCATTCACCATTGCCACCACATCCATCTCGAAGTCCTGGGGACAGGGACCATTGTGGGCTCATGGGGGGTCAGGCTGTGCCACAACAGGCGGGTTTGGGGTGGACGGTCCCCAAGGGTGAGGACCTGGGCATGTGTCATGCACATGTGCGCACACACATGGAACAGCCCTTCCCAGAGACACACTTGGCTCCAGCAGCCCCATCATGGGGACAGCTATGCTCCAGTGGTCCCTTCCTGGGGACACACCAGGCTCCAGTGGCCCTGCTGCAGGCACAGCCAGGCTTCAGTGAGCCCATCGCAGAGACAGCCGGGGTGCTGGGGTCTCCGCACCACGGCGGTGCCAGCACAGCCGTCTGATCCTCTCACCCCTCGCCGTTTGATGGCGTCCCTCAGCAGCCCCACCACGTTGTTCCCTTCCGCGCCGGAGGCTTTGAAGCCCTTGGTCCAGTTCAGGAGAATGCCCTGGAGTGGGAGTCAGACCGAAATGGGGCTGGGTGTAGCTGAGGCTTGGGGACCCCTAAGCCCTCACGCTGCCTGGCCACCCCCTCACCTTGTCTATGTCCTCGTGCCGCACGGGGAAGGAGAAGGTGAAGCCCAGGGGCAGCTTTTTGTGCTTCATCTGGTGCTTGTCCAGGAAATCGGAGATGCACTCAGAGATGTAGTCAAAGAGCTGGAAGACAGGAGGTCCAGCCTTTGCCAAGGGATGTCCCCACCCTCCCACTGCCCTTGGACGGACATTGTCCCCACCATGCATTCCCCAGGCCTGGCCACCCCCCGGCTTCTGCTGGCTGGAGGGATGAGGGTGTCCCCTCCAGTGTCCCCACTGAAACGGACACTATGAAAGGGACTGGGACAGGATGGGATGCCCTGTGTGCTCCACTGACCATCTCAGCTGTCCCAGTCATGGCATCCTCTGGGATGGAATACATCTGGTGCTTCGTCTTCACCTTCCACTGCCCCTCCTCCCCCTCGCCCACCTTCACCAGCATCACACGGAAATTGGTGCCGCCCAGGTCCAGTGACAGGAAATCTCCCACCTCTGCAAAGCCAGGGAGAGGGGGAGAAGGTGATGGGCTCTAGGTAGGCTCAGCCTTCCACATGGAGCTTGACGGGGTCCGAGGAAGGGGTGAAACACAAGGGACTGGGAGTGACACCATACCAGAGCCCTCGGGGGTGGAGCGGACATAGGTGGGCAGCATTTTGACAGAGGCTTCCTCATGTGTCTCCAGCTTGAGCCCTCGGTCCATCTCCTTCTGCATCCGGTACATCACCTTCTTCAGGTCCTCCTCCTTCAGCCGGAACTCCGACAGGATCTGCTCCACCTGCACACAACACAGCATCAGCCAGGGACGAGGGATATGGGATGGAAGGGGCCTGAACTGCAAGAAATAGTCAAGTTTTCCTTCCCCCAGCCCTGGTTTTCCCCACTGGCACACAGACACCCTGAAATGCCTTATCCTATCGCTCTTCTGTTCTCATGCAGCTGAACAGAGGCACCAGGGAATCCATAGGACCGTCACAAGGCACCAAGTCCCCTTCTGGTGCTGCCTGCAGGATGCCACAGTCAGCTCTGGGGTCCCTGGGGACTGGGGTTGGCACTGGGGTTCTGCCATCCCTGTCACCCAGCTGAATTTTTGGGATGGTTGTGTAGAAGCTGGCACCATTCCAGCAGTGACCTGGGACATCCCATCCTGATGAATCCCAGGTTCATTCCCAGCAAGGAGCACTTCTGGCCATGCTGTTGAGGAGTACAGCATCTCCCACCAAGGATATGGGATTCTTTTATGATGAAGATGCTGGTATGTCTTCCTTGTTCCCCTGGAAGCCTCCCTCTCCCTGTATCCTGCTGGGAGTCGTGGGTACCATTTTTCACCCATCAAACATGGGGCTAATATGGGGCAGAGGGCAGGCAGGCAGGAACATTCTCAGGGGTTGCTGCCTTGCCTCGCTGCCAGGGAGAGCCGCAGGGCCCACTCCAGGGAAGCACCTGGCAAGCAGGATCCGTGTTTATCCTTTCCGTAGCAACCCCGGGCTCGGCGCAGCCTCCATTAGCCGGCAGGGCTGGGGCCAGGTGCCCCGGCTGTCAGATGGAGCTGGAGCCGGCCGTCCTTCGCCAGCTGCAGTCGGCAGCATTAGGGCTCATTAGTCACCGGCTCTGGGGAGGCTCCAGTGCTCTCACCAGCACACAGCTGTTTGCCTCGAGGCTGCTGCTGTTTCCTGACAGGTTTTGGGGTAGGGGGCTCACTAAAGCGTTTGGGGTGTGGTTTGGAGCATCCCAACATTGGGGGCACCCCTTGCCTTGGCTCAGTTCAGCTGCTCTCCATCCTGGCACATCACCCGGCCCCCAGTGCCATCTCTTGGCCTCCAAACTCTCAAGTGGGGGCTCAGCCCAAATATCTCTGAGGCCCTGCAGAGCTCCTGTGACCTCAGCCACCACCCACAGCTGGGTGGGATCCTGGCACCCTGGCATGATCCCAGCACCCTGGCACCTCCCCACTCCATCCTGGTCCTGAGCGCTGGGGGCTCCATTAGCCCTGGACCCCCAGGTGCTGGGAGACAAAACCCCAAGAGACACGGCTGCAGCATGAAACCCTCGGAATGGGGCCAGGCACCCACAGCAGCACTGTGGTGAGGTTCACCCTGATCCAGAGGGTGTTTGGCCCTGGATGACTGGAAAAATCCTGCCAGGAAAAGCAAGGAGCTGGATTCGATCATCTCTCCTGGGTTGTTGGCTGAAGGTATTCAGTGCTAATCCATCCCATGGTGCCGCTTGGCATGGGAGCACCAGATCTGCCACAGCTGGAGGGTCCCCGTCCCAAGGCTGGCATCCAGGAGTCCGAATTTTATTTCTCCAATGTTTTTTCCATCTCAGCACCACATGTCCCTACTCATCTCTTCACTCGCCTTTAAAACAATGGGCTTGGCTCTTCCCTGGCAGGATTTGGCTCTTCCCACATGACATTATCTGGCTCTCAGCATCCCATGGAAATGGTGTGCTCCAATGCATCCCACAAAAGGGATGGAGCTGGGAACCATGTGGCCGCTGGCTGCAGGGGCCGGTGACACCCATCTCTGCTGGTTCAGCATGTGCCGAGTCCCCTTGGTGTCCCCTCGGTGTCTCAGGTGGCAGCAGGGAATGTCTCCACTGTCCTCACCCATGACCCCATGAGCTCAATCCATCTGGGGGAGGATGCTTCCCACAAACAACTGGTTTTTGACTGGGGATGAGCTGTGTGCCATCCTGCTGGGTGCCTCGGTGACAATGATGACAGCCAGCTGAAGGAGGTGACAGGCCCCATCTCATCCTGGGGATGCAACTGCGTGGCTGCAAGATGCCCAGGGTGATGTTTGGATGGTGGGAGCATCCCAGCCCCGCAGAACATCCCACAAATGCTCCCAGCTCCATCAAGAGCCCTCAGTGCTGTAGGGCCCGTGCTGTGCTGGGGGGTGACTTCAGGGATGGGGACCCCCCTGGGGCATGTTGGGCTGCCTGCAGGCTGCCCGGGAGCTGGTGTCCTCCCTACCAGCCATCCTCCTGGCTACCTCTGTTGGAACCTTGGTAGATGCTGGGAGCACCCGGCCGCTCGCTCCAGGGAAGGCTGGAACCCCAGTGAGTATCCGCATCTTTCCCCACACCCACTGGGCACCCCCTGGCCCCCCCCGCCCCCCCCAGCATTGCCCTGGCAGTGGCCTCACCTTCTCCTTCCTGCTGCTCTCCATCCTGGCTCGGTGATCCAGCATGGGGGCAGCTGGCGAGGTGGGGTGGGCTGCGGGCCAAGCCGTGCCCCCCTCAGCCCCTGTGCCCCCACCGTGGTGCCTGGCCTGGGGGAGTCCCCTGCCCTGTCCTGGAGGGTGTCTGGCAGGCGCTGGGCTGCTCCGTCCCTCGCTCCACACGCGGATGCTCCACTTTCGCTGCGTTATCTCATCTGACGCCCCAGTCCAGCACCCACTGAGGAGGTCCCGATACCCCCAGCCTCAAGCAAAGGGGCAGGGAGCAGGGCCTGGAGCCCTGGTGGGATCAGCCCTGTCGCCCCACATCCTTCGCTCCAGAGGGATTCCGCTCAAGCTCTCCCGCTTGCTTCCTCAATGTGTCAATAAATTCCCGGGCTGGTGTTGGTGCGGGGGTCCCAGCCCGACGCAGCAGGTTCTGGCAGCCCGTGGGGACCCCCTGGTGCGTTGGCGAGGCTCGGCCAGGACCCTCCCCGCAGGGGCCGCTGGCCCCGTCACGCGAAGCACCACGCCCCGGGTCACCCGTGTCCCCGTTGTCATACCAACGGCTCGATGGTGGTGGCAAGCACTCCACCGGCCGGCTTGGCAACCGGCATGCTCCCATGGAGACCGCGGACACAGCACGGCCTACAGACACCGGTGGAGGGTTGAGGGCGACTGGGAAGTGCTCCGAGCCCGCAGGATGGGAAAGGATCCAGCAGTGCTGGGATTGACACCAGGTGTCACAACAGATCAGGGATGGGTGCTGGATTTGAGGACAGGGATGTGGCGACTCCCATCACCCCCAGAGCCACCATCACCCACCCAGTGTTGCAGAAATAGGGGACTATGGGGCTCCAAATGGGATAAGGAGCACCCTTGGTCATGGGTGGATCCCAAAACCTCCTGGTGTTGGTCTGTGGCAGCATCTCCTCAGACACAGAGCTGGGGAGGGTCCCCGGGAAGCCTGGATGGGTGTCAGGGTGACAGCCCCATGGGGGACTGAGGGGGCTCTGGGGAGGACGGAGGTTTTGTGGGTGGAAGAGCAGGGCCTAGGGGACACAGGGCCACCCCACAGTACCTCACCTGCCCCCTGTGCAGGGGGAAGCTGGGGGCACAGGAGGGCTCTGGCAGCCCTGCCCCTGTGCTGGTGCCCACCCATAGAGGGATCCTCACCCCTCTGAGGGGTCCAAAACCCTCGGGAGGTTCGCCCACCCCTCGTCAGTACACCCCCACCATGGAGGGGTCCCCACCCAGAGGCAGAACAGCCCCATGGAAGGGTCCCCACTCCCCAGGGCGCCCCCCAGCACCCGGGGGAGGCTGTTTCCCCCGTGGGGCCCCTCCTCAGAGAGGGTCACTACACCTTAGGGAAAGGCCCCCCACACAGGGACCCCCGCCCCACCCAGGGAGGTGAACAGGCCTCGCCCCCGTTGTCGGGCACGGCGCCCCCTGCTGGCCGCCCTGAGGAACGAGCACCGCCCCACAGCTCCAGCGCGGCGCTGATTGGTCGTCCGGCTGAGGCCGGAGAGAGGGGAGGCGGGCGGTGATTGGTCAGAAGGCTTAGGGGCGGAGCGTGTTCGGCGCATGCGCAGGGAGGGAGGAGTTCCGTGGCAGTGTCCGGGGCCGGGGTACTTCCGGCGCCGCGGTTCCACTTCCGGGTCGCGCCCATCGCCCCGTCGGCAGCCGCCCGCGTTGAGCCGCGACCGCAGCGCCGGTACCGGGGCGGGGCACTGGGCTATACTGGGGGGGACTGGGCTGTACTGAGTCATTACGGGGCGAACTGGGCTGCACGGGGGAAGGCGGGGCTGGGCTAGCTAGGGGCCGACGGTCGGGTTGTAGTGGGTTATACCGAGGAGTGGCCGGGTTATGCTGGGTGGAGGGGCTGGGTTACACTGGGCCAGCTGGGTCAGGTGAGGGCAGGGGTTGGTTAGGCTGGGCTGGGGAGACCTGGCTGGGTGGGGGTCGGGATGCGCTGTCAGGCTGGGCTCCGAAGGTCGGGGGGGTTCTGGCTGGCTGGGATAGCATTTAAAGGACGGAAGGAGGGTTTGGGGGCAACCCCAGGCATAGGAGTGGCATAGGGAGGTCCGAGAGTGTCCTGGCCCCTGCATGGCCTCACCTCCAACCCTTCCTTTCCTCCCAGGCCCACGGAGCCACCGCGATGAGGCTCTACAGCCTAAGTGTCCTTTACAAAGGTGACCCCAAAGTGCATTTGCTCAAAGCTGCCTACGATGTGTCCACCTTCAACTTCTTTCAGAGATCCAGGTGAGTGCTGGGCAGCTGGAACCTTTGAGGGGGGGCTGGGGAGGGGGAATTGCTCCTGTGTGCTGTAGGCTGGCATGTGGCTCAGGCAGGACCTTGGAGAGGGGAAGCAGAAGCTTTTGGGAGGTTTTCTGCCCCACTGGGGCTGCAGTGGCAGCAGTGAAAGGCTTTTCTTAAGGGATACTACCCCCAGAGCCACTCCCTGGGCAGCTGTGACCTGCTGCAGCACTTGGAGTGATGGGTCAGCCTCAGGAGTGGGGTGAAATTCCTGGAGCCCCAGCCAGCAGTAGGTCAGGTCTGACTCCACAAATCCTCCAGCGCAGCCAAGCGATGAAATCGGGGTGCAGGGAATGCCCTGGGAGTGGGCTCAGCTCTTCCCCCTTGGGTGGGGCGAGAGGAGGCCCGTCTGTGCCAGGCTCACAGGACTCGCCTGGATCCTGGTGCCCATGGGTTGTTTGGACTCACTCAAAGCTTTTCCCAGCCCACAAAACCCTGCTCAAGTTATTCCAATGGCTTCAAGTGAGCTGGTTGAGCCCCAGATGCCAGTCCGGGCTCCCGGTGTTCCGCTGCCCACTCTGGGCACACAGGGATCAGGGAGCTCTCAGCAGCTCCTGAGAACCTCCTGAAGCTGTAAAACAAAGCAGGAGCATTCGCCTGCTTCAGACGGTAAAGGAGTTAGGAAATTCCTCTGGGACCCAAATTTTCCATGCCAAGGTTTTATGGAGCCTCAGGCACATTTGGTTCTGTAATTCCAGGGGTAAAGGGGAAAGACTGAAGTAAGACTGTCTTAAAAAGCTCTTTCCTAGCCAAATGTGCGAGTGGGACGCGGAGCGGTGCCAGTGTGTGACATCAGCTCCAATCCCAAAACACTCTGTAGCTGCAGCTCTTGTTTTCGCAAATGCCGGGAAAATTCCCTGTGTGTTTATGCTGTGGGCTTCCCTCACAGCGGGCTGTGTCTCTGCCTAAAGAAGAGCCTGGGATTTCGGGAAGAGCAGCGAGGTTTGGAGAGGGTGCGTGTCAGTCGTGCAGCTGTTCCCGGGATTTGATGCTTGTCCCAGGCTGATTCATGGGTGATGCTCAGAGGGTCTGCAAGAGCTTGGCCCAGGTGTGATGTTTAAGGTGTGTTTAGCTGAAGTTTGGGTTAAAATGCTGCACATTCATTTCTTTGAAGCTCTGGAGTTCCCAGAGAGTTGGGTCGAAGGGTTGGATCTGGGATAAACAGGGCTGTGGCTCTTCGGAGCTGCGGAACCTGCTGGGCGGGAGCACAGGGCTGGGCTGTGCCAGTGCCTCATATCTGCTGAACATCTGCCGGGGAATTTGGCAGGGTCAGGAAGGCAGAGTGAAGTCTTGAGTGGGTAGTTCCTTCAGGAATACTGGGAAATAAAAGCAGTATTCCCAGTGGAAGAGGTGTCCTTGAAGATGATACATGCTGGGGTCTAACTGACATACGGTTGTGATGCATCATTCGGACTCAATGATCTTAAATGTCTTTTCCAACCTAAATATGAAACCCTGGGGTCGTGGTGGGGGCTGTGGCTGGCAGCAGATCCCTAGACTAGAAGGAAGGTGTCCGTGCTCCCTCTCTGACGAAGCAGAGATGTTCAGGAATCCTTGGGCTGCACTTTCCGCTGTAGTGCCTGAAACCCCGACAGTCCGGAGTCTCTGTGGAACTGGTGTCTGGGCTGGGAGGATTGCAGACCCCTCTAAGGGATGTGTAAACTGTGAGAGGCAACGTCCCCTCTGGAATTGCTTCCAGCGGTGGGAGGCAGTCAGAAGACCATGGTCTTTGCCACGCCAGTGTCTGTGTCCGGTGACATTTCCTTGGCACCACGTCACCTCCCGAGCAGGAGCTGTCCCACTCCTTGGTGTCTGCAAACTTTGTAACCTGATCCCTGACAAATATCCCTTCCTGGGATTTTCCAGCTGAACTGGGGGATGTGTTGCCTCACACTGGCTAATCCCAGCATGCCCAGGATGTGGTGTTTTGGAAACAGGTTTATTTTACTCTTGCTCATTATTTTTGGCCTCTTTTCCTTTGCCGTTGGGTGAGGAGGGATCACTGAGGAGCCTGTTGGACAGGCCTGAGCCTGGGCTCAGGAATGTTTTCCAAACTTAGAGCAAGTCTGGCTTAAGGATATTCTTTAACTTTGACTCACAGGGGTGGCTGGGTGCCTGAGGGGTCAAACATCCCCCTGGGATGGGGACGGCATCCCTGTGCTGGGCTCATCCCCAGCGTGGGCAGGGGGAGTTCTGCCCCTGTGACCCGCTCAGGTAAGACCCCACCTATAGAGCTGCCTCAAGCTCTGGGACCTGACATGAGAGGGATGTGGAGCTGCTGGAACAAGTCCAGAGGAGGCCACAGAGATGCTCTGAGGACTGGAGCCCTTCTTCTCTGGGACCAGGCTGGGAGAGCTGGGGCTGTTCACCTGGAGAAGAGACAGACCTGGGGACCCCTTAGGGTTCCTTCCAGTGCCTAGTGGGGCTCCAAGAGAGCTGGAGAGGGACTTGGGACACAGGCACGGAGTGACAGGCTGGATTGATGGGCAAAGGCCAACGCTGTGAGGAGTCAACAAGGCCAAGTGCTGGGTCCTGGTCTTGGGCCACAACAACCCCAGGTAGCGCTCCAGGCTGGAGCAGAGTGGCTGGAGAATTGGAAAAGAACCTGGGTCTCCTGGTCGGCAGCAACTGGGCATGAGCCCAGGTGTGCAAGGAGGCCAATGGCACCTGGCCTGTGCCAGCCATGGTGTGGCCACAGGCCCAGGACAGTGACCATCCCCTGTGCTGGCCCTGCTGAGGCCCCTTGAGGGCTGTGTCCAGTTCTGGGCCTCTCATGGCAAGAAGGACAAGGAGGGATTGTCCTGCTTGCTCTGCACTGGGGTGGCCTCACCTCAAGTCCTGGAGCAGTTTAGGGCACGACACTATAAAAAAGACGTTAAGCCATTAGAGAGCGTCCAAAGGAGGCCACAAGGATGGAGAAGGGTCTGGAGGGGCCATATGAGGAGCATCTGAGGACATTTGATGTGTTCAGCTGGAGGAGACTGGGGAGACCTCGCTGTGCTCTTCAACATCCTCCCGAGGGGCAGCGGAGAAGCAGCTCCGATCTCTGTGACCAGTGACAGGACTCGAGGGAATGGCTGGAGCTGTGTCAGGGGAGGGTTAGGTTGGATATCAGGAAAAGGTTTTTCCCTCAAAGAGTGTTTGGGCACTAAGCAGGCTCCCTGGGGCAGTGGTCACAGCACGAAACCTAAGTTCAAGAAGTGTTTGGACAGTGTTCTCAAGGATGGGGTGGGATGGTTGGGGTGTTCTGTGCAGAGCCAGGGATTGGGCTCAATGATCCTGATGGGTCCCTTCCAACTCAGCATATTTTATGATTCTGTGATTCTAGTGGAAGGTGTCAGCAGGGGGCGGAACTGGATGGTCTTTAAGGTCCCTTCCAACCCAAACTATTCCATGATTCCATGATGCAGCTGGTCACCAGGTGTTGGCCGGGCAGAGCCAGGTTCAGTGGCATTTTTGCTTTCTGCTAAATCCCCAAAAAGCAAGTTCAGCACAAGGACACAAGTCTGTCACTGCAACTGGAGGGCTCTGGGTGCTCCCCTGGGTTTGGGTGGTGGCTGGAGGTGCTTGTTTGGGGGTTGCCACTCTGCAGAGGTGCAGGGTCCAGCCTCTCCCCCAAGGAAAACCCAATGCTCAGCTGCAGCCCCACAGCCCAGACTCGGGGACTGGGGGGAAGGGTTTGTTACCCCCGCACACCGGGGTGCTGTGGGACAGCTGGTTCCCCAGCACTGCCCCAGGCCCGGCGCTGTGTCCCCGCAGTGTGCAGGAGTTCATGACGTTCACGAGCCAGCTGATCGCGGAGCGCTCGGCGCTGGGCAGCAGGGCCTCCGTCAAGGAGCAAGGTGAGAGCAGCCCGCGTGTCCGCTTCCCTGCGGCCCCATTCCTGGGGAAAGTCACACCAAAGCCAGTGCCCGGGTGAGTGGCACTGATGGCGTGAGGGGCTGGGCCGGGTGTGAGCCCAGCCCGGTGCAGCAGAGGTTCTGGAGGGAGCAGGGACCTGCTCCAGTGTCTGCACTCTCCCTGTCCCCCTTGGGACCCCTGGAGCTGTTGGGTTGCAGCTCCCCCAACTTCCCCAACCCCCCACCACAGGGTGGCTGTGCTGGCTTTGCCATGCAGGTCCAGGCTCTGTATCCCGAATTCTCACCTCATTCCAGCCTCCCTGTCCTGCTTCACACGCCTCCCGAGCCCCAGGACATGTGGGCCACAGCCTGGATTGGCTGCTGGAGCCTCTTTAATGACACCCCACCCTTGTTATTAATTAAAATTAGTTAAAAACAGGCTGAGCTATTCCCCCACTGGTTTTTATCTACCTCTGGCTACCGTATGATGTCGGTTTCATGTCCCACACTGCTTGGCATGGCTGTGGTCTCTGCCACAGGACAATTTGGGGCTTTTAATTTTAAGCCCTTCCTGTTTTCCTAATGAAGTCATGAAAAATGCAGGTGCTGATGACACCTTCCAGGGTGGTTTGGGGGAGGGGGGAAACTGTGAGGGCTGGGTGGAAGGTGGTGGGTGCTGGGGAAGGCTCGGGACCTTTGCTGCCTCTCTGACAGGAATTTCCTTCCCAGAGTACCTGTGCCACGTGTATGTGCGGAACGACGGGCTGGCCGGAGTGGTGATCGCAGACAATGAGTATCCACAGCGGGTTTGTTTCACCTTGCTGGACAAGGTGAGGGCACATGCTGGCAGCTGCTCCAGAGGGCTCCTCCAGTCTCCCCGCCCTGGCACATGCAGGACTTTGTGGACAGTCAGGGCCGGCCACCTTGGCCTGGGCATCGCTCTGGTCCTCGTGTGCCAGGAGTGTTCGTTCATGTCTCTGCCCTCAGCTCATTCAGAAGGGCTGGAGGAGGAGGAGGAGGGGGAGGGTCACCAAGGTGGTCAGAGGGCAGGAGCACCTCTCATGGAGTGATGGAATTGTTTTGGTTGGACAAGCCCTCCAAGACCATCAAGTCCAACCATTTCGCCAACATGGCCAAGGCCGCCACTAAACCATGTCCCCAGGTGCCACGTCCACGTGGTTTTTGGGATGCTTCCAGGGATGGGGACTCCACCACTGCCCTGGGCAGCTTGTGTCAGGGCTGGACAACCCTTTCCATGCCTCTCCAGCCTGGAGAAGAGAAGGCTCTAGGGAGACCTCAGAGCCCCTTCCAGTACCTAAAGGGGCTCCAAGAGAGCTGGAGAGGGAATTTGGACAAGGGCCTGCAGGGACAGGACAAGAGGCAGTGGCTTCCCACTGCCAGAGGCAGGGTGAGATGGGATTTTGGGAAGAAGTCCTTCCCTGTAGGGTGGTAGGGACTAACACAGGTTTCGCAAAGAAGCTGTGGCCACCCCATCCCTGGAAGTGTCCAAGGCCAGGCTGGACAGGGCTTGGAGCAACCTGGTCTAGTGAAAAGTGTCCCTGCCCATGGCAGGGGTGTGGATGAGCTGTAAGGTTCCTTCTCAAAAATCTCCAGATCTCCTATTTTGATGAGCAAAACCCCTCCAGCCACTGTGGCCCCACAGCTGCAGCTCCTGGGTGGTAACTGCTGCTTCCTCACCTGGCAGGTGCTGGATGAGTTCTCCAGGCAGGTCAGCAAGATGGACTGGCCCTCAGGGTCACCTGCCACCATCAGCTACTCTGCCTTGGATGGATACCTCAGCAAATACCAGGTACAGATCCCCGGAACCCTGCAGGGCACCAGGACAGAGGATCCCTGTGCTCCCTGCAGCCCTGAAAGTGGCAGAGGAGTTGGGCAACACTTGGGCGCATGCTGGGACCCCAGTGCTCTGGGGCTGTGTCCAGGGGACCCTGGTGTCCCTGTGGGAGTGCCAGCGCCATGTTGTTTCTCCCCAGAATCCCCGTGACGCCGACCCGATGACCCGAGTGCAGGCAGAGCTGGACGAGACCAAAATCATCCTGGTGAGGCTGCAGGGCCACGGCCGAACGCTCCTGCCTGCACAAGCCGGTGGTCCCTGGGGGCACGGTGTGTGGCAGGGGTAGAGTCGCCCCCAGAGACCTCCCTGGTGTGGGAGCTTCCTTTTCCCTTCTGCTTTTTCCCTTCCCTCCTTTTTTCTCCTTGGGCATTTCCCACCTGGCCGGACACAAGCACCAGGGCTCTGACCCCTCCTCCAAATGCTGGTCTTCTCTCTGCCTGGTGACCCTGTGGGAGCTCTGCTGCTCCTGCCCCCGGCCAAGTTCCCATCTCCTTTGGGGCTGCAAAGCTGGGGGGGCTGTAGGAGGGTGGGATGGAGGATGGTGGCACCTCCCATCTCCTGCCGCAGGGTGTGGGGGGCTGGTGCTGGGGCTCAGCATGTGTTTCTCTGGCAGCACAACACCATGGAATCACTGCTGGAGCGTGGGGAGAAGCTGGATGACCTGGTCTCCAAATCAGAGGTGCTGGGAGCACAATCCAAAGCCTTCTACAAAACGGTGGGTATGGAGGGTCACCCCCTCCCTGAGGGAGCTGGGGATGGGTGGAGTGTCATCCTTGGGGGTCACTCCCAATGGATAAACCCTGGGGCACAGCTCTGGGTGCCAGGCAGGGATCACCCCTGTTGCCGCAGGCTTTTGGGCCTGGAGAGAGCCCCAATTCCAGCTGCAGAGGCCCCCAGCCCCTCACTGGGGGCGTCCTGCACCCTGCAGGGGATGGGAGGTGATGCCCATCCCAGTTCCTGGCACCAGCTCTGGCCAAAAGGAAAGGAACCTCAGTGTCATCAGCCTTTGTCCTGTGCTGGCCTCCTCCGGCAGGAGAGGGGCTGTGTGGGACCTCGGGTGGTGGCCCTGGGACCCCCAGACCCTTGAGGAGCTTTACAGATGGTTTTCCTTCTCTTCTTAGGCCCGAAAGCAGAATTCCTGCTGTGAAATCATGTGACATGGAGCCTGGGGTCTCCACCTCCGGACCACCAGCCCTCCACCCCCCTCCGCAGCCACCCCAGGGGTGTTCCTGGGGCTGGGCCGGGGGTCCTTAGCCCCCTGGGCTGATGTGACTGTTGTCCACCTTGAGGGGACACCAAGGCTGGCACTGGGCCAGCACCCATGGGGGAGGTCCACACCGAAGACCCCCCACCCTCGCTATTCCTGGGACAGCTTGGACCAGGGGGCACCCAGCCACGCACTCCCCTGCCTTCACACCCCCCCAGAAGCCTGGAGGGGGGCCCCCCACTGCTGTCCGGGGGGCTGAGGGGGCAGGCGGAGTCCCCTCCTGCCATCCCAGGGGCTGGGGGGCTTTTATGTATTTGTGTCCTAAGGATGAGCTGGGGGGGTGGGAGAGGGAGGGAAGGGAAAAAGAAGAGGTTTCTTGGGTGGGGGGTGCTCACTGCCTCCCTGGGCAGCTTCTCCCTGCACCCGGAGGTGTGTCCCGGTGCTGGAGGAGGGGGGAGCTCACCAGCCTGCCCTGCACCTCAGAGCCCCTCCCCTGCTCCCACCAGCCGGCATGGGGGGCTCAGCACCTGCCAGGGCCCAGCAGCCCTCACTGCCTCCTCTTCCTCCTCCTTGGGAAGGGAAAAGTTGGGCTTGGGCTGTACCTCGGGGTGCTCCGGTTGTTTCCACGCCCTGGCTGCACTGGCCAGGGGGATAAAGTCGTATTTGGCAGTTGTAGCTCTGTTCCCTCTCTGCGGCGTCCCGGGGTGGGATTTGAGAGGGACATGCCCTGGGCACCCCAGCAGGGATGGATGTACTTGGCCTCTCTCCACCTTTTACTTTAATGATCATTGGTTTTTCCTCATAATTTATTTGCAGTTTTCCCGAGACAAAAACGAAATCAGAGTCATCTTTTACACTTACAAGGCTCAGAAAGAAAAGACAAAGGGTTTTTGGGGGGAGGGGCATGGGGGGGATATGCTGGGGAGGGGGAGACAGAAAAAGAATGAGAGAAAAGGGGAGGAAAGAGAAAATTTTGGCAACGATCCACCAGCATTCATGGGACAGGAACAGCTCAGCTCCTCGACATACAGCGTTAGCGCCCGAGGGTTGCTCCCGCGCAAAGGGCATGCAGAGAAATCATCAGAATAATTAAAAAATAATTAATATCCCTTGCCCATCCCACCCCCTCCCCCCCAGCCAAAACCAGCCCTCAGCATTGTGGGGATGCCCTGGGGAATCGCATGGGGAGTGCCTGGAGTGGAGTGATGCCTCCCCAGGGATGGGGGGGTTGGGGGTGACGGGGTCCCCCCGAGCGCTGGCCGTGGGAGGGGGGGTGCAGGATGTGCTGCCGGTGCCCCTGTGCTGGGGGGGGTGCCGGCAGAGCAGCCTGTGCCCCCTAAGAGACCCATTCTCTTAGTCTAAAGTGCTTTCAATGCTGCGTCAGTGCTGGCTGGATCGTCCTGAGCCCCCCACCCCGAACCCCAACACCCCCTAGCTGCCCTATGCCCCCCTGACGTGGCACCCACATCCCCCCTGCCAAAACCTGCCAGCACCTGGGGCTGGCACCTGCGACATGGGGTGCTGGGGTGGGGATCAGCGGGATGGGGACACGGGGGTGCGACTGGTGGACCCTCCCAAAGGCACCCACTGTGTTCCCTGCGCAGCAGTGCCCAGGATCAGCCTCGGGCCCCCATAGGCAGCACTCCCAGGGGAGGCACTGGACTGGGGTGGAGGGGAGAGAGTCTGTGTGTGTCCCCCCCACCTCACTCACCCCCTGGCAGCCCCCTGTGGCTGGGGACCCCCATGGGAATTCAAAAATAAAGAGCTCTCTCTATGTACAGGGGCCGGGGCAGGACAGAGCAAAGCGGAGCCCAAAGAACAACATCCACCACCAGCGACAGCAACACGCCACGAGCACAGCCGGGAGGGGGGCCGGGACCCCCCTTCCCCCCCCCCAGCAGAGACGGGCCGAGGGAGGGGGCTGAGCCCCCCAGCGCCCTCACCTGTGGCCGAGCGGCTGGGTTGGGTTTGGGGGTGTGGGTGGGTTTGGGATTGGGGTGGGTTTTCCTCCTTTTTTTTTTTTCCTTTTTTTTTGTTGTCTTCATCATTTTGGCTTTTTTTTTGTCTTTTTGTTTTCTGCAAACACAGGCACTGGAGGGGGGGAGCAGGGGCCAGGGTAGGGGGGACAGGCATGCGGACGCGTGCTTCGGGGGGCCGCAGCTCCGGCTGCCGCCTCGGCTCCCATCGCCGTCTCCGTCGGGCTGGAACCAGGACAGCCACCGCAAGCTCTGTGGGGACACCCTGGTGAGCCAGAACTGGGGCTCCCCGTCCCCCCGAGCCCCAAGCCCACCCTCACCTTCACTGCAGCGGGGCGACGGGGGCCCCCGAGCCGTGGAAGTGGACGTTCTGCCACTTGCCGTCGCGGCGGTGCCAGACGCGGGTCTCCTCGGACTGGCTGGTGCGGGGCCGGCCCTGCGCGTCGATGTACTGGGTGAGGCGGATGTAGGCGATGCAGGCCGCGTCCTCCCCGATGACGTGAACGTGCGGGTTCAGGATGGTCGTGTGGATCGGCTTGTTGTTCTTGGAGAGCACTGCGGGGCAGCCGAGGTCAGCGGGGCTGGCACGGGCAGGGGTATGGGGGCAGGGAACGGGTGAGGAATGGGCAGGGATGGGGACAGGGAACGGGTGAGGAATGAGGACAGTGCAAGCGGATGGATGGCCCAGCAGGGGAGGACTGGGGACAGGCAGGCAAGGTGACCAGGATGGGCAGGCAGTGGGCAAGAGACAGGGGACAGTGAGGGAGACAGGATGGATAGGGCTGGGCTGGACTGGGAGAGGATGGGCAGGGCAGGCAGGGTGCACGCAGGGCAGGTGGCACAGGCAGGTCGGGTACTCACAGTTCTCGAAGTAGAAGCGGTGGAAGTCCATCCCCTCCACCAGGTTGCCCAGTGCCTCGGGCTCAAAGGAGGTGAGCCCCGGGTCGCAGATCTTCCTGCAGGCAGTGGGTGAGAGTGGCCCTGACTGGCCCCAGCCCACCTGGCCTCACCCGGCCCCACCCGGCCCTGCCCCACTCACGCGTAGGCCTCGAAGTCCCCGTTGTTGACGGCCTCGATGAGCTGCTCCGTGATCTTGATGATCTCCTGCTTGCGGGCTGGGGGCACGTCACTGTCACCGCCACCGCCCCAGCCCCCCGGTGACACCGTGGGGGTGGGTGGACGGGATGTTGGGATGGACATGGGACATGGAGGGGAGGCATGGGGATGGACGCAGGGACAGACAGACAGACCTTGGGGGCAGAAAAACCTTGGGGACAGACAGACAGACCATGGGGATGGACCATGGGGACAAACACAGGGACCTTGGGGACAGACAGACCGACCATGAGGGCAGACAGACAGACCACAGGGACAGACACAGGGACCTTGAGGACAGACACAGAAACCATGGGGACAGACAGACACCCCTTGGGGACAGAAGGCCCTTGGGGACAGATAGGGACCATTGTGCTCCCAGGGCCCCCACAGCACTGCCACACCAGTATTCGCATCATCTCAGCATGTCTCATTGCTAGCCCAGTGTCACTCCAGCATGTCCCAGTGCCACCCCTAAATGTCCCAGTGCCATCCCAGTGCCCTCCCAGCATGCTCAAGCATCCCAGTGCCCGCTCAGCATGTCCCAGTAGTTTCAGTGTTACTCCTGCAAGTCCCAGTATATCCCAGTGCCATTCTCACACATCCCAAACCAGCCAGTTCCATACCAGTGTTTCCCAATGCCATCCCACTGTGTGTCAGTGCCATTCCAGTGCATCCCAGTACCCTCCCAGTTCCATGCAAGCGCATCCCAATACATCCCTGTGCAATCCTAGTGCATCCCAGAGCAGCTCCAATGCCATCTGATGCATCCCAGTGCCATCCTATTGCTTCCCACTGCATCCCAGTGCCAGTCCAGTGCATTCCAATACACCCCTGTTCCATCCTAGTGCAATCCTACTGCATTCCAGTGACAGCCCAGTACACTCTAGTGCCATTCCAGTGCCATTCCACTACATCTCAGTCACATCCCAGAATGTCCCAATGCCATTCCAGGGCATCCCAATACACCCCAGTTTACACCAGTACATCTCAGGGCCATCCCACTGCACTTCAGTGCAACCCTGTGCCCTTCTAATATATTCCAGTTCACCCCAGTTCCATCCCAGTGCATCCCAGCACCATGCTGTTGAATTCCAGAGTGTTCCAGTATCATTCCAATGTAGCCCATCCCACTATATCCCAATGACTCATTTCATCCTGATGCCACCCCAGTCAGCTCAGTTTCATCCTAGTGCAGCCCAGTGACACTTCAGTGCATTCCAACACAGCCCAGTTCCATCCCAGTATCTCCCAGTGCTATTCCAGAGCATACCAGTACACTCCAGTTTGCCCTGGTGCCTCCCGGTAATACCTCACTGCATCTCTGTGCCAATCTCCTGTGTCCCAGTGTTATTCCAGTGTATCCCAGTTCCATTCCAGTGCATTGCAGTACCATTCTGCTGCTTCCCAGTGCATCCCAGTACCATTCTAGTGCATTCCAGTATACCCCAGTTCTATCCAGTGCATCTCAATTAATCTTAGTACCATTGCACTGTATCCCAGTGCTCCCCAGTCCACTCTTTTGTCACCCTAACATCTCAGTGCCACTTCTATTCCAGTGCATCCCAATACATCCCAGTACAGCCCAGTTCTACCCAGAGCACCTCTTGATACCATCCCACCATGTCCCAGTATCATTGCAGTGCATCCCAATGCCACCCCAGTGCCTTTTCAATGAACCGCAGTGCCATTCCAGTGCCATTCCAGCATGTCCCAATCTACACCATTTCCATCCAAGTGCACCCCAGTACATCCTAGTACCATCCCAGTGCATCCCAGCATGCTCCCAGTGCATCCTGGTGCCATCTCAATGAATCCTAGTGTCATCCCGGTTTCAGCCTAGCACATCCCAGATGCATCCCAGTGCATGTGAGCACTCTCCCAGTGCATCCCAGAAATGTCCCAGTACAACCCCAATGCATTCTGGTGCCATCCCTGTGCTATTCCACTGCAACCCAGTGAATCCTAGTGCTATCCCAGTGCCATCCCAATGCATCCTGGTGCCATCCCAAATCCCACTCAGTGCATTCCAGTGCTGCCTCAGCACATCACAGTGCACCAACTGCATCTTGGTGCCATGCCAGTTCCATCCCAGTTCATCCCAGTGCAATTCCAGTGGAATCCAAGGCATCGTAGTGCCAACCCAATGCATCCCAGCTCTATTCCAAAGCATTCCATTCAGCACACTCCCAGCGCATCCCAGTGCCACCCCAGCGCATCCTGGTGCAATCCCAGTGCATCCCATCACAATCTCAGTGTATCCTAGTGTCATTCCAGTGCACCCCAATGCATCCTTGTGTCATCCCACTTCCATCCCAGTGTATTTCAGTGCTGCTCCAGTGCATCCCAGTGAACCAAACGCATTCTGGTGCTATGCCAGTGCCATCCCAGTGCCATTCCAGTGCACCCCAATGCATCTTAGTGTCATCCCAGCACATCCCAGCTGCACCCCAGTGCATTCTAGCACACTCCCAGTGCATCCCAATGCATCCTAATGCCATCCTAGTGCATTCCACAACTGTCCATCACAGTGCCATCCCAGTGCATCCTGAAGCCATCCCAGTTCATCCCAGTACCATTCCAGTGCACCCCAATGCATACTGGTGCCATCCTAGCACCATCCCAGTGCATTCCAAGATGCTCCCAGTGCATCCCAGTGCCATTCCAGTGCAACCCAATGCATTCTAGCACCACCCCAGTGCATCCCAGCTCCCTCCCAGTGCATCCCAGTGCAACCCTGCCGCCCCCTGCGCCCGTCACCTTTGGTGTCCTCGTCCTCAATGGTGGTGTTGGTGCTGTCGGAGGACTCCTGCTCGTGGGACGGCGGCGGTGGGGGGGAGACACAAACAGGGGGTCAGACCTGGCCCCGGGGGGATGGGGAGGGGGAACAAGCCCGGCCGGGGCTTGGCAGGACCCCAATGATGCTGGACGCCGCGGGGGTACCGCGCTGTCACCGCGCCCCGTGCGCACTCCTCATCCACGTCACCCCCCCGCGACATGGCTGATGCTGGGGGAGGATGGAGGCGGAAAGCAGGGGCAACGGTACCTTGGTGCCGTCCGCGGGGTTATGAATTACAGTAGTTTGAGGCTCCTATGGGAGAAGGGAGAGAGACAGAGGCGGGGGTGGGGGGAAGCGAGAGCCCGGAGGGGACAACAAGAGGGGACGACGGAGTGAGCAGCACGTGGACAGGGGCAAGGAGAGACCCAGACCGGATTTGGGAAGGGCAGAAGGGGAAGAGAAGCAGAGAGTCATTAGTCCAGCCAAGCCAAATGGTTTAATTCACAGACATGGAGGGGGAAGAAAGGGGGGAAAAGGGGTGGGCAGAGCCGGGGGAGAAACGCAGTGAGGCCAAAAGGATGGGCTGGGCTGGGGGGCAGCTCTGTGCCCATGTCCTGCATCCCAGTGCCCAGGGGCTCCACTCACCATGCATCTGAGCATCCTTGTGCCTGAATCCCAACCATCCTGCTGCCTGCATCCCGAGGACTGCCCATATCCTTGCGCATCCCTCAGCTTGCACCCAGCCCATCCACGTGCCTGCATCCCAACTATCCCACTGCCTGCATCCCAAGCATCCCTTGGCTTGCATCCCGACCGTCCCTGTGCCCGGATCCTGACCATGCTGGTGCCCACATCCCAAGCACCCCTCATCCATAGCTTCCCGCTGCCGGCATCCCACCCTCACTGTATGGGGTGGGCACCCCTTTCGCCATATCCTGCACTCAGTGACCAGCCAGGCACACCTTCACCAGTGCACAGCACTCTGTGCCAGCTGGGCATCACTCTGCCTGTATCCTGCCCTCATGGTACCTCGCCCCTGCCCTTCTGCTGCACCCCCTGTGCCATAAAGGTCACAATGGGCACCCCTGTACCCACATCTGCACCTACCTTGCTGTTGGCACTGCCAGAACACCCCCAAATCCTGCACCTGCTGTTCCAGATGGCCACGCCTTTACCTGTGTCCCGCACTCCCCGTGCCAGCTGGGCAGTCCTGTGTCTGGATCCCGCACTTATTTCACCTGCAGGGTCACAGTCAGCACCCCCACCCTTGTGACCCTGCACCTGCCTTGCCACTGGCATTGCAGGGTGTCCCTGTCTCCCAACCCTGCACCCACCTCGCCATCCGTGTCACCAGGATCCTCCTGCCTGTTGCTTGTCCCCATTACGGGGCATCTATGCCCGTACCCTGCACTCACCTTGTTCCCATGGTGGGGCACCCCCATATCCATGTCCTGTACCCACCTTGGTCCCCATGTCACAGGACATCCTCATGCCCATATCCTGCACCCACCTTGCTGTCCCCATGGCAGGAACATCTCTGTGTCCGTGCCCTGCACCTACCTTATCCCCACAGTGGGACACCTGCATGACCGTGTCCTGCACCCGTGTCACTGTCCCCATGGCTGAGGGAGACGTGGGGCTGTCCACATGCTTGCACCCTTCACCCACCTTGTCTGTCCAGCGGAGTCACCCTGTGTCCATGTCCTGCACACCCCTTTCCATCCTTGGGACACCCCCCTCCCCAGCGACCCCAGGAACAGCTGGTCAGGGGGCGCGCACGGTGATGGATGGGATGGGCTGGTGGGATGGATCCAGTGGGATGGGGGATCTGGGGGGTGCAGGGTACAGGGCACCTACCAGAGCGGTGGGCGGGAGGGTCCCCTTGGGGCTGGTGACGCCGGCACTGCCTTTGGTGCTGTTGGTCTGGGGCTGGAGGGGAGAGATGGAAGTGGCTCAGTGGCATGGGGGGGGCAGCAGCCCACCCCACCCCCCCCGGCCCCGCTGGCCCCTCACCTTCACTCCGTCCGCCTTCTTGTTCAGTAAGCTCTTAGCTGCTGCGGAGGGAGACAGTGTCAGTGCTCCCCCCCAGCACAAGGGACACTGTGTGTCCCCCCCCAAACCCGGACCCTTCCTGGCCACCCAACCTGACCCCACCCTGGGTGCTGGCAGCACCTGCCTCCCCAGTGTTGGGGAGGGGAACACACGAGGAAGGTAGTGTCCCCATCCTGGGGGAGGTCCCCATTTTGGAGGGGTGGTCCCCATGCGGGGAGGGGTGTCCCCATTCTAAGGGGGGGTCTCCATTTTGAGAGGTGTCCCCATGCTGGGAGGGGTGTCCCCATCCTGGGGGTGTTCCCCTATTGGGGGGAGTCCCCATGCAGGGTGGGGTGTCCCCATCCTAGGGAATCCCCATTTTGGGGGGGTTCTCCATGCTGGGAGGGGTGTCCCCAAGCTGGAGGGGTCCCCAACCTCAGGAAGGTCCCCATCCTGGGGAAGAGAGTGTCCCCACCCAGGGAGGGGATTCCCCAACCTTGTGGGGCCATCCCCATCCTGGTGGGTGTCCCCATCCTAGTGGGAGATTCCCAAACTCAGGGGGGGTCTCCAACCTGGGGGGGCTGTCCCCATCCTGGGAGGGATGTCCTCAACCTGTGGAGATCCCCATCCAAGCACGGTGTCCCCATTCT